>BMAU01000093.1:600000-1097500 GCA_019973935.1 Trichonephila clavipes
TTTCTTTTAGAAATGACTGTCTTCAAAGATCAAAAAAGAAAATACTCTTAGTTCAAGAAAGGAATCATGTTAACACATAATTTTTACAAAAAATGACTAAATTTTATTGGATTATTCTTTATTACAAATTATTTCTTATGGAGTTATTGAATTACATATAAATTGTCTAATAGATGTAAACCACACAAATGTTTCCGAACACTTTTAAAAAATAAATCAATGAATAATATTAAAAGTTTTGATATATATCCTAACAATAATACTTAAATGGATTTTCAAGAACAGCAAAAAGGAAACTATATGAATATTAAAAAATAACAAATCAGGCTATATTTTTCATAATTACAAGAAGTTTCTATGTAAAAAATATAATAAAATTTGCTAAGGAATAGGTTTGCTTACAAAGAACGAATGAATGTATTTCAGCCGATCTGCTCTGAAACAAGACATTTTAGAATGTAAAAATATTGTTCGGAGTTCCAGTATTAAATGCTATCAATCCAAAAGAGCAAGGCAGTTTTCAGGAGCGATGAAAATTTGTTTAGAATCCTTAAAAGTGCCAGATACCGTACCTTTACAACTCTAGAAAAACAAATAACTAATGTATTCCATTAGCAGTCACTCGTCCTATTCAACAGCTGAAGTATTAACTAATCGTAGGCTGACTTTTCAGTAGTCAAAACAATACTTTGTTTTTGCGAGCATCACGCCCTATTTAGTCTGCTGGAATTTTTCTCAAGAATTCGTTTACATCAGAGACTGTGATATTAGTAGATTTCTTTTTAGAAGCATCAATATATGTTCGCCAGAAATGATGCCAACTTGGCTATGCTTCCATTGAATCGCCACTTTTATGTAACGAACGGAATTGCTTGCGATTTTAACATAAAATAAATACAACAGAAAGTAATATTAACGAATTACACATTCAGAATTAATTATTTACACCATTTTTAGCGTTCAGTGCACAAAATATGTAACAATATATATATATATATATATATATATATATATATATATATATATATATATATATATATATATATATATATATATTAAGTAACAGCAACAAATAACTTGCAAAAAGAATAATATAGCTATACGAAGTAACAAAACAAAGTACGAAAGTGTCTTGCGTTAGGCGGGAAACAATTGAAAACAAATATCACTAGATCATAATGTCATATGAATTTAGTCCATTATAATATTTTACATTTTCAAGTAAGTAATATAAAAAAAAATTAAGACAGTTCCTTATCAGGTCAACAAAGAAAAATTTTACTTAAGTTACTTTTTACTAAATATAAATTAGTATACACATATGACGGATTCACAATATTGAGTGGCAAAAAAATTTTGTTCAATAGAGCGTTGCATAATTATTTTAATCACAATGTGGCTGGCACTAATAAAAAAAGAATTTCTGAACCTAAAAGTATACAAAAACACGAAGCTAAAGAATAGAAAAGAATAAACTTAAATCTAATATTATAACTAAAAATATATATATTTATTCTCGAAACAAAAACTAAAAAGACTAGAAAATATATTAAAAATATTTAACGTACTAAAAAGAATTCAAAGAATATAAAATAGCAAATTCGAAAGTTAGCGCACAACCAGAAGTGTAAAACGATCGGCTGTTATTGTTTACTTTAACGCACATGGAAAATCACGTGTCATCAGAATGATCGCAGCGCCCTCTAGTGATGAATCGAGTCCATTAAGAACGGAACGGAAGAAAAATAAAAATACTTTGTGACTCGAGAAACTGTTATTCTCTTTTATTTCAATATATAAATATTACGCAATGTAAATATTATTCAATTTAATATTATTATATTGTATATAATATGCAGGATAAATGAAGTTATTTACAGTTTTGAATAAACTTACTTAATTTAAGGGTGTAAGTGTACTTTTTCACCTAAAACGTAATTAAAAATATTTATTTTAGAAACAACTACCTACGTATTTAACTAAATGAAACAACCTGTTGGCTCTGCGATCGCCACTCCCACCGCACACTCACACTTGTACAATCACTCTTGCAAGACAAACATTTACTGTGACAGCTTTGTGCAGTGTTTGGTAATAAAATAAACAATAGAGGCATGAAATTGGCTTATCTCTTTTTAAATGTGGAGCCTTGTGAGAAGTCAAATGACGTAAAACCCAAAATCTTCCTGATTTAAGTTTAAATGCTGTCCAAGTTATAGAAAAATTGATGTTGCTGAGTGTTTTTGAGAGAGAATGAAATCATGGGAATGATCGTAAACGTTGAATGCAACAGTTCAGAACAGGTCTTAGTAACAGTAGGGTGAAACAAATTTGCAATCAGGGGAGGAGGGACTCGTGACCTTCCACACTGTCGATGGGGTGAGGAAGGGTAGGGTGAAACGAAGCCGCAAGCAAGAGGTAAGAGGGATGCATGATCTTTGACACTGTCGATGGTGTGAAGACTATTAACCCTCTAACCGGATAGCACGGAAAATTCCGTCAGTGTAAAGATGCTTCGAAAATGGACTGCACGGATTTTTCTGCCTTCAAGTAACGTTTTCAAATGCGGATTAGCCGCACTTTTCTGAAATCCTTTCCCCCTTTTAAGGTTTAACATCTTGAAAGATAATGAGGGACAGAGGAAGCAACACAACAGGAGTTTTATGGCTCGCAGGGAACCCCGTGGCTTAACCCTGGGGCAATCGTAAAAAATCGGGGAGAAATTTCTTTAGAACCCAAGAAGTGTTTGTTTGCTAGCTTGTATTTTAAAAGTTTTTAAAAGTCCCAACGCATAAGTAAAATATATTACAATTCCCTTTTGGTTTCATATTAATTTCAAACTGTAACAATTTTGGGGCGTGTTAGGGTAATCTGCTATTTTATATAGTTAGACAAATTATCTTTTTTAAAGTATATTCTTTCGCTTCATTTTTCTTATCTTAATCAATGCTTTAAATTTTTGAAACATGATTATTTCATTATAAGATGCCCCAGAAAAAATAATAAAACACCAAACACTTTAAAATTTGAAATCTTTTCAACTTTCCAACCACTAAAAATGAATAAATTTAAACTTCATCAAATAATTTGAAACATTTTCTTACACTTCGATAAAAATAATAACAAAAAAAAAAAAACTAATTAAGATCTATTAAATTTTTTTTAGATTTCAAAGCTCAAGTGTTCAGGGAAGTTTACGTACAGTGCCTAGTTATATATTGTTAAAATACACCGAATTATATTTGAATTTTAAGTGCTTGAACTTCAGTTTACATCAAAGACAACATGAATGAAGATTTTCCCACATTTTTTTTATAACTTGAATGTTCGAATAAATGGTAATCAAAAATATACGGAAACATTTACAGTAGACATTTATGCATATAAATAAACATAAAAATCAATTTTAAATTCGAGCTATTCAAAAACATTCGAATTATTCTTCAAAAATATCTATTTATGCAAAATACCTCAACATTGATCTTTTTTTTCAAGGCTAACTGAATAAGTAATTAAAATCTGGATACTTTTTGAAATCTCGACCGTATAAAGCTAGAAATTTTATGTTAGAAATTCCATTTGAAATTTCGAAAAAAAATGTATCGCAAAGTTAAAAATTATTTACCATAAGTTCTAGCAACTCTTTGAGTATAATGTAAATTTCAAATTTTATTATATAGCTTCTTTGGTATTTTATAATTCATTTTGAAGATTTCATACAATTTAGTTGAAAAAGGCATGCTAAGAGCAAAAAATATACTAAAAAAACCGAGGAATATACAATAAAGTTTTACATAGAAGCAAAACTGAGAAGCTAAAGGGTAGGAATGAAAAATTTTGAGTATATCTGAAGTGGTTTTCGAAATATTTATTTTAAAGTTCAGAAAATTTGTGTGCGTTATGTTATACTTAATATTAATTAAATGGTTGAAATAATATGTTAATAACAGTCATGTAATCGTGTGATGATACATTCATATACTAATAAAAATTATAATGGTCATTGATGCGAATGTCAAGAATTTTATGTAATTTTAAATTCAGACATTAAGATATTGATGTAGAAAATATAAAACGACCATCTAAAATACATGAAATATGCAGTCTGCTATAAAATGATCTTGACAAACAAAATCCGGCATTTTCACTTACTATGGCAGAGCCGGCTTAGTCAAGGGCGATCTGGAAAAACAGAGAGAGAACCGCGGTTTTGATGGATGCCGCTCTAGCTTTTAAAGTTCCCAGGAAAAATTATATATATATAAATTACAAATGCAAAAATAAATCTTGTAATGTTCCATACATTTTTATAACAACGAATTGTGGAATTGGCTTCCAATACATTGTTGTTTTTGACAATATGTAAGGTAACCAACCCTACTTTAGATAGATTTGTGCTACTTTTTCGTAACCATATTCCTTTTAAAATTAATTCGTGCAGCCGAAATACACCTTTTGCACCCTTAAAAATTTATGTAAACTATAACGGTTAATTTTAATTTATGTGCAACTTGTGAAATGTTCATAATTTACCATTTCCGTCTAAACAGTTTACATGAAAAAAAAGTTTGGACTCCCTCATTCATTAGGGATTTATATAAGATTCTAACATTAAATTTTATTTTTCACCGAATAGGATCGAGTGGAAGTGTATAGTGCTTCCACACCACAGGTTTGGGGTTTTATTAACGGGCTGCACAAGGTCGACTCTGCCTTTCATCCACGCTACATTGGGTCGATAAATGAGTACCAAGCTTGCTTCGGGTCTTAATCACTGAAGGTCTCTCTTCAGACAGACCACCAAATCGGGACATCTGTTCATGCACCTCAGCGTCCAATGGTCACGTGTATTATGATGGACACAGTAGTTCCTGGCCCTCATGGATTGTTGTGGCTCTGAGTTTGAGTTTTAAGTTTGAGGATTACCTCTCTTTGGGGATACCCCTTAGATAAACATGTATTTCCACTCATTTGCAATTAAACATTTTTCTTTCAATTACGTTTATTTCAGAAGGAAGTTTTATTTTTCAAATGTATTTGCTTAATAACATACATATTTGTGTATTATATTAAAAATTTGATCAATCCAAAATTACATGTTTTAAGCTATTCTAAAAGCTTTTAGGATTTTTCAACTGATCTTACAATCCATATACGTTTTATAGTAGTATATTTAAAAATGATAAAGACATTTTTACGAGTGTTTGAGCTGTTATGACTCGTTTATAAATATAAAAAATTGCATTCAGCTACAGTTTTTAAAATGTTTAGAAATAAGTGGAGAAATACGATACTTTCATATTATGAGTATTTTTGACTGTAGTAAGATATATTTGTATTTCAGTTTCTTTACAATTTGAATAGAAGTTGTAAGCCATTTTGCGAATAGTTTGATATTGAGTATAATTCCATAGGCTGTTTAATATTGTAAAGTGTTTTACTTTGATACCATCACACATTAAAATAAGGCTCATTTGCAGTTATATGATCAGCTTGGTCAGTCTACACATACGAAAACATTCTTTCACAACCGCACACCACATCTCTCATACTATATCTTCCCTACAGCAGAAAATATTTGTGTATACTGAAAATTTTAATACTGGATACATTTCCAAGTGTTAAATTTGTTTTTAAAATTTGTTATGAATACATTGTGGAACTGTCGGTTAACTTCACCGAAGAAAATTGTTTTTAGTGTATTGTTTTGAAAGACAAAATTAATTAGGGAGAACTTTTCTCACAATAGAATTTGTAATGACTGAATTGTGTGAAAATGTAGTTATCGATGTGTGACATTTTTCCTTGTAATAAAAGAAACATAAAGATAAGAAATTTAACTTGAGTAGAAAATGGTTAGAAGTACTGTCATGCGCATTTGAGAAGAAGTATATCCCCGATTAAAATTAAAAATTATTGACTGAATGTGTGTTATGTCCATCACAAATGCCGATGTTGAAAATATATTTTTATCTAATACAAGGAGTTCGAAAAGGAGAGCACTAGGAATGAAAATTTAGATTTTTTCCGAAAAATATTCAGTTAACATAAAAATATCATTTATATGATTTAAATATAAATAAATTAAAAGTATTGAAATCATTTTTTATGTTATTCTAAATTAATATAATTGAATAGAGAAAGATCTATTTTATTTCATAAATATGCACCATTTATGTCTTATTGTTTAAAAAAAAAGATAGGGCCTTTACTCTTTTTACCTCATAACTTTTTTTTAAAAACAGGAAAGTGAGTGCATTTTCTTACTCTCATATTCAAAAATGAATACAGGATGCTTTTTTCTGGTTCAAATCGCAATTCCAAAATATTTTTTTTTTAATTTTTAAAAAATGACAGAAAAATAAATTTTGTTTGAAGAAAATATAACTATTTTTCAACTTTTAACACGTCATTTATTTCATGTTTTTTTTTACTCTGCATTTTGTTTTAATTTTACTGTGACTGAATCTATGGGGAAAACGACAGAGTAGAAAGAACTACGGTTTTCATACAAGATTGCCCAAGGCAACTTAACAGCTAGCTGTAAAAGATTGCTATCCTGGTTCTCAATGATCAAATACGCCGAACCAAGTCATAAAGTTGTCCCCTTTCGACCTCTTAAGTTTTAAAAGGGGGAAAGAATTGAAGTCCGTTGCATTTTTGAAGGGAATAGCAATATAAGAGTAAAACGCTTTCGGAATAACTTTTCAGGAGGAAGGTATCCAGTTAGAGGGTTAAAATCATTAGGATTGGACATGAACGGGAAATATCGCGAGTGTCAGTAACCTTATCAAGCAAAAAATTTTGATATAACTGCTAGAAACGTTGAGACAGAAGGCTCGCAAAATAAAACAATCCCTATTGAATAAAAATAATCCCTATTCAAATAAAGAATCCCTATTAGAAACGGATATTGTTCACTATTTCATTGGTTTTAATTTTATTTTTGTGAAATCCTAATTTTTTTCTATAATAAAAGCAGCCTAAGTTATTTCTTATAACATTAGCTATCTGCCAGTGAAAGTTTCGTCAAAATTGGTCTAGCCGTTTCAGAAATTAGCCGAAACAAACAGACAGACAGAAAGACATACAGACAAAAATTTTAAAAATTGATTTTTTCATATAAGTACCATATACATTTTTAAATGTATTTAGTAAAAAGCTGTTAATTTCAAATTACAAACAGGCATTTAATTTTTATTTATGTGTATAGATTTAACAATACTAAATTAAGGACAAGTTTCCTAGTTATCACTAAATCCATAGGCTTGTATTAACATTTATTTTGATAATTTGTACGGTTTATATTAATTCCTTAATTGCCGATTAAAAGTTACGCTATTCGTACGCTATTCCACGTAGACGAGCGTATTTTGATGTTTTGAGGGGTAGGAGAAAAGGAATAAATAAGGAAATCCTTCGCAATCAAGGTCACTGGCAAGGTCCTTTTATTGCATTCCACAGCCTTCGGAATAATTGTATCGATAACACTACACAGAAAAGATCGTACTTTGGAAAGACGTATATATACGTCCAGAAAATTAATGATTTGGCTGAGCGAAACGTTTATATACGTCAGTGGCATATTAGAGGTTAAAGTCGTATTGTAGCTTTAGTGTCAAATTATAGTATTATTGAATTCAATGCATTGTTATTGTATGGAGGGGGGGGCGATGAAGATGATTGGATATTGGGTCGCGTCTATTGAAAGTTTGAGAAATACTGCTGCAAACCTTAGGACACGTGGGGATAAGTCGTGGGGGCTCGTATCATAGGCCTACTAAAACAACGGATCTGCCAGACATAGATTTCTTCCTCTGGGGTCACATATATAGTATGGCGTACGAAAAAAAAAACTCCCGTTCTCTCAGTTAAAGACTCGAATATCTGTAGCTGCCAGAAAGAGACGTGACATGCCACGCATCTTCCGAAACATAAGGAAATCATGCAGCGTCACCATTATGCCCGCCAGTCAAATTCTGGTTGTAATATCGCGCACCTGTTGTTCTGCGTCCCATTAATGTGTTGCTGTTTCATTTCTTTTAATCTGCTTCTTTGCTTCATAGCTCACAAATACGACACATGTGACTCTGCATTCCTATGTGATTACGAGATGTCTCTGTACCCCTTACACGTTCTGCAATTTTGTCGATCTGGAACTGAATATAGAATGCTGATAAAAGTCCCTTTAACATAAAGATACAGTAATACCTCTGCTTACACTACCAACTTACGCGACTTTCAAATATCATCAATTTTTTTTTGCCTGAGGAAAAAAAGTCAATGAAATTCATTATATGATTGAAAATATTACTGATAATATATTTAGAAGCGGATAGTGATCAAGTTCAAGAACTGCTAGGTTCCCACAATCAGGAGCTGACAATTGATGAGCTCATAAAAATGCATGAGCAAAACTTTGAAGCAATTGAGTCTTCAAACATAGTTCAATGAGAAGATTAAATGATGATTTGGAATTAGACAGAACTCAGTTTAGTTGAAAAAGGGTTACACATTTTAGAAGACTCAAAAGGTGTTAGCATATTTTTTCAACAAAATCAATAACAATAAAAAATTTTAGTCTACTGCAAAACATTTTGCGGGAGAAAAAAAAAAAGCTTTGAGACGGCAAATTACTTTTTTACTTTTTATAAAAAGCCTTCTACATCAAAATAACTTCGGGGTTTGTGATTTGTTTTATTTTTGTTATCTAAGATTTCATTAAACATTTTTTTATACAAAATTAATTTTCTTTCGTATTTTGCTCCAAATTGTATTATGGGTGACTAGCTGTTGATCTTGTCTTGGGTGTTTTCATTCGAACCAACAACCTACAGGTCCGCAGCAACGCTGTGTATGCCCATGCCTTAGACAAATAATATAAAAGTCGTGAAGAGCTTTTTATCCCTGTCATTTGTTGTTTTCGACTTGCAAAAGAAGGCGCCTATGCATATTTATATCTGAAATGATATCCCGTCTTAAGTGGCTTTAACTTAGTCCCACCTATCGTGTAAGTTCGAGGTATTGCTGTTGTTTCTAATGCCACCTGTCTGACGTAGTCAGATCGAGGCCCACAAAATTCATCGTGACAGGGGCTAGATGTACGCCTGTCGTTGGCCCTGAGTACCACACAGGTGACAGTACGATTTAGCTCGGATAAATTCCCGAAGGGACAATAGATGGCGATACCACTTATCTCCACCTCCACAATTTAAGCATGGAATTGAAGGGGAGTGAAATATTCAGCAGTCTCATGCGCTCGTGATTCAGCAGCCCACAAGACTTTCGGACCCACTGATTCAACGAGCACGTTCTCCGTGTGTACTCGGAGGTTATTTGGTGGCATCGGGATCGAACGCAAGGCTGCCGGTCTGGAGTGCGATGCTCTAACTATTAGACTACCCATGGCTCCTCGGGGTATGATTGTACTTGCGAAAGGAGCTATGATGGAATGTCACGATACAGTAAACGTCCGACGTATTGCATCTGTCAGGAGTTCTAATGGGAGAACAGCCTTTGCAAATCAAAAACGGAAAGTACTAGAGTAAAATTTCAAACTAGAAAGTTTTTTAGACATAAATTACTTAAAATGTATTGACGTTTGACTTATTCGGATTCAATGAATTCATGCATGTATACCTGAAAATGTGTATGATCAGATATTTTTTTTCAACTAAGATGTTTTATTGTTTATAATTCTGTTGATTATTTTGTCGAATACTATTTCCGGCAATTCGCCACTACTGGGTGATAAAAAATATTATTTTACAAATCATAGATGAAAATATCTTTATTCGCAATTTTCTCAAAATGCATTTTTTTGGTGACTCCGGTACACTTGTCTCAAAATCTACTATACCTATAATGCTGATATTTTCCATATTATAAAATTCACACATTTTCAACAAAGTGAATGAATTTTTTTTTTCAAATAAACGTTCACAAATTTTTGATTTAGCCCATTTTCTACATAAAATTTAAAGGAAATTTGAATCCATAAATTAAAAAAAAAAATAAAAATTTTAAAAATTTATTTTTTAAAATTTCATTTCGTTTATTTTATGGATTGCTATGTCAGCAAACACTCTGTGCAATTTTATAGGTATATATCCAGTGCATTTTATGCAAAGTGCATCTAATGGTAAGAACAAGCCTCGAAAATAAAAAAAAATGGTTGTTGATTGTTCATTGCTCATACAGATTTATTTGTCATTTAAAATGAATTTATTTTACATTAACAGGTACATAAATGTATGGATAATTCAACGTAAAAATTTTACTACCGTTGATTTTAAGTTAAGTAAGTGAGAACCATTTAAATTTGGTGTATAAAAAGATCATTTTTCCCAGACGTCTCAGTTACCTTTAGTAATTCTAGTGTTAATAAACTCCTAGCCAATGAATGTTCTTTTTATTTAATTTTTTTATGCAATATCAAACCTCTGTTGCATGTCACAACGCATTAACGAATGAAAATATATCTGTAAAAATAATTTGAATTTGTTATTATTTTAAAGAAACACCATTTAGTATCTGCAGGTATTAATTTACGCTGAATGGAACAGAGAACTTTTAAAGAACCAGGAGATCGGCTAAATAATGACTCAAACAACAAACTTCAAATACTTCTTTTTACAGCTGTCATGACCAATTTTGGAAGCTCACATTTACTTCAAAAACATTCCTTTTTTTCTCCCTCCCCTCCCTTCACGAATCTACCCTTATTCTTAAAAAAAAAAAAAAAAATTTCTCTGTATCTTATTTTTCCTCGGTCATATTTTAACTCGCCCCAGGGAAAACTGTGTGCAAAGACTTTGTTCCGATTTTTTTTTTAGTTTTCTCAATCTTTCTTTTATTTAAAAGCGTTCTGCTAACTTTCTTCAGGATATAAAAAAAGGGGGGAACCTACAAGTTTGGGCTTTTTTGTTGCTGAGTAATTAGAGACGATACTTAGCAGAATACCGAGGAATGAAAGAAATAAGCATATTTATCTTCGTTACTTATTTAAATGGGTTTACTTATTTTTGGAAATAAACTATAAAAAACATAAGTGCGCCAAACATTAGGTTAAACAGTCTGTATATCATTTCAAGAGAAGACTCAAGTCTCCTGGTCATTTCAAATATATGGAAGGGATTTCTTACAGGGAAAACTTATTTTATTCTTGCAAATTTTTTTCCTCCTTTTTATACATTTTATGTCATGCCAGATATATTACTTTACTTATTTTTTTTTATTTAATAAGAAATGTGTTGGTAGTTTTTTGAGGATGTATTAGAATTTCTGATAAATTCGTAATTAACCCCGCACTTCTCGCGCAGGGTATGCTATACCCATTACTTAACTATTTTCAAGACTCCATCTAAACCTTTTTATGAAAACAAAGAGTTTCTCGTGTAGCTGACTTTAAGGTCATATCCTTTGAGGGGCCTTAGCTCGTAGGAAAAATCTAAATGTATATTTTTGGATACAGCCTCTTCGCGTATGTCATACCCTGCGCATGAATCGTCGTTACTGTTCTAAATGCATGAGCATGCTTTAAAATCTTGTTCTATGGTGTATTATTGTAGTTATGATGAAGAAATGTGATATTTAAGCAATTTAATAGATATAGTATTTAATAAGTAAAGTACAAACAGTATTTTCGGATGAAGAAAGTCTTTTTACAGGGATGATGAGGAAGAATCGAATGATGAAAAGAATAATAGAAAATAGGGTTCCTCTACTGAAATCTATCCAGATAATTCAATTGAGGGAGCAATTATCGTTCTTGATAAAATGACCACATCCTATTAAATGGCTAGAAAATGTAAGGATTAGCCTGCGACAATACTTTGTGTGTTGTTGAACGTTGCCACAATAAATGCACAAATTATTTTGTTAAGTACTCAGAAACCACCTACTGAACATCAAACCAGACGCTAATTTCTGAAATGTTTTGGATTTAAATTTACAGAAGAATGTTAAGAATATAGACTACAGCAAGCAATGGGCTTACGAAATTTTTTAAAAAAATAAGATCCATTGAAAACTTCGCACTCACTCATGGCGAAGATTAAGAGAGTGTATAAACAAAGTACTGAATGCCCTAATAAAAGGAACAGAAAAACTAAATTTACGTGTGAAAAGTGTAATAAAAATATATTGTGTTTCCTCTTTTTCTTCCTTTTTCACCTTTGTATGCAAAAATTATGATAAAAAAATATATATAATCCCTTGTGTATGAGATACGATGCACGTGAAATTAAATTCGTTTTTTTCGCACGAGGAATGGCGGGTTAATTTTTTTCCTTTATTTATGTTTTAAGATAGTTATGCAGTTCGATTGCCTTTTATTGAAAATATGTGTTGTCAGTCAAAAAAGTCTGCATATATTTAAAAAAGTGATTAGTTATGCAAACGTAAATCCTGGATGGAAAAAAAATTATATTTTGTTTAAAAGATATAACGCACGCGAGTACAGCTATATATTGTAGCAAATCAATTTCAAATTCAGATTTTCTCAAAATCAGATGAATATCCAAAAATACTGAAATAATTAAATTTAAGTGATTTAATAATTTGAAAAATCACAGCATTTAATAAAAGTTAAAAAAAACTTCTAAAATGCTTATTTCTTTTCTTTAAATTCTAAATTAATGGCTGGCCAAATTAACATTTTACTTACAGAATGAATTTAATAATATAATTTAAATACAAAACATAGTTTTTTTTGCCACTGTCTTCAATTTTTTTTCCTTGAAAAAGAGTACTGAGTAGTCTTAAAATATTTGTTTCGTGATCTTATTATATGTCTTCAATTTTAAAATTGTATTTGCTGCAGTTTAAGTGGTTTGTGCTAAGATACAAAAAATATTTTCTTAATCTAATTTCATACTGCAAAATGCTCAATCATAAATGTGAAGCTTTTATTTATATATCGAGAAAATGTTTTATATAAATTCTATTCCACAGTCAGTAAATTATTTCCTAGCCAAAATTTTATTCTTATTACATTTTTTGTACAGTAAAGTTTAATTTTACTCTTTACGAGAAAAAATGGCATTTTTGAGAAACTTGAAATGTTTTGTATATATATATATATATATATATATATATATATAAAGTACTTTTGTACTAAACAAAGCAGCGTATTTTTAATGCAATGCTTTGGAAATATTTGTATTTATTTTGAACTAATTAAATTTTTTTCTACATTTTTGTGAGTTGTTGTAACTATTTTTTATTTATTGCATAACTATTTGAACAAACTGTGTACTTATTTTTTGCACATTTATACAGTTATTGCACTTCGATAAATATCTATGGAAATACGTATCAAATCCTTATAAGCAAATTTTTTCTGATACTTTTTTTTTCCTATAAATATATTTCCAGATTTTATCATTCTTCGTAGCATTAAGCAAAGATAGCTTAGGATGACAGTACCGTGAACGAATTGACATTTGTTGATAATAAAATCCTACATGTAGGATATCCCAAAGAACTCTTTTTTGTAAAAGGTTTGATCATATCTCTTTCCAGAAAGACGATAACTTTAATTGAAACATCATTCCAGATTAATGCCATCTGCCGGGCGTATGAAACGCCGAAACAAATAATATTCAGGCAAAAGCCCACTAACTAACGTACGAAAAACACGCATAACGTTTTTACTCAACCGCGCTATCTCGCTAACCAGACGGTAAGTTTCAGTCATGTAATGTGCTTTCTAGAGTTCTAACGTCCTCTCCCCTAGAGGTAATCAACGTTCTCTTTCTCTAATATATCCATGTTTTAATTCATATTGTCCTGTAAATACTCCCCCTGTAAACTTTTCCTTATAGCTTCAAGGCAATTATTTTACTTTCAAGAAGTGTCTTCGTTTGAATTATTTTGATTCGATTTATTCAAACTTACCTGTAAATTCTAAAAACACCCTAGACACTTCACCACTAGTAAGTAACACTATCTGAAGAGTAACTGTTTGGGAGGAGATTTTGGTTAGACGCCCTTTTATATATACCCAAATGAAAACTAGACACGTGCAATTGTGTCAGAATGGCTGCAGCTATATCAACGCCACTGAGCATGGCTATAAAGGGAGGCAGGAGGTGTATACTGCCTGCGATGTGCAATAATAATAAAAACCTGTTCGTGGTAGTGAAATTATATGAAAAGTCGTGCTATTCATGGGTGCATCCATATCAGAACAATGCGTGGTAGTATGGTTTCTGATTGCGGAAGGTGAGCTGCATGGGGACATCTATCAGCAAATGGGACAGTATATGACGAGCACTGCTGAATGTGATCAATTGGTGCAAAAGTTTTCTTAAGGGGCGACAAACGATATCAGATCTCCATGACAATACCGGCCCAAACGTCTCCAACGAAACCCAGACAACGTTGAAGAAATTCGGTTGAAAACTGTTGGAACATCTAACGTATATACATATATATAGTCCGGATTTGCCTCCTTGAAACCTTCCACGTTTTTCCTTCTTTGGAGAACATTACGTTTCCATTTGGACGATGAGATGAGGGAAGCTATGCAGGACTTCCTCAAGAATCATACACGACCTTCCTACATCGAAGGCATAGACCTGCCATCGAAAAGATGGGACACATGTTACAAATCCATGGCAATTTACTTTTATTTCCAATAAAGGTATTCTTTTTATTCAAACTGTCCAATTTTAATTTGGGCAACTCTTATAAAATGTTATATATTTTTGTTTTCTGTAATACAGAAATATGTACGCAAATAAATGCCTATTTTATTCTTGTTTTGAGGATCTATACCTAATATTTCTGAAGACACTTAAAGCGTATCCACCTCACTTCATTCTATTTTCCTGCATCAATTTGTTTTTTAATAGCCTGACATATAGATTCACTTGATGATTGTTTATTAACATTGTACTTTGAAGCAACCTGAAGGCTGTTAACAACAGACTTCGGAATTTTGTGCCACGAGTATATGACGTGGAGGACACTTGAGCTTGCACTTTACTTCCCAAACTTCACATCACTCTGACGTGAGACTTCGAGCCGCAACCGATTTAACATGTATCAGTCTCTACATGGCAGTTATAGAAATGTGAAAACTCCCTTCACACACACTTCTTCTTATTTTAATAAACATCTTTTTATTATATTAGTCTAACCTGCTTCCACATGGCTATCTGAATCCCCTGACTCTAATCCTGTTGATTATTTGTGGGACCGAGTCAAGAGGAAACTTCACAACTTAGAAAAGCTAACCGTCCGATCTGACCCAATTGAGCGCTGCAATGGCGTCAACACGGGCCTCAGCAATGATATCAGTATTCCAGTGCTTCTCAAACTTTTAATATTTGCGACCCAATATTCAGTCGTCTTCCCCCTCGTACAATAACGTTGTATTAAATTCAATTACAATGCAATATAAACTAAATCTGCAATATGACTTTAAGTGCCTCCGGCGTATATATACGTCTCGATCAGCCTTCGTATTAATTACCTCGGACATATATTTAAGTTTTTCTGAAGTACGATGTTTTCCGTTCACTGGTATACATAAAATTATGAGATGTAATAAATGTCCTTCAGAGTGTTTGCGAAGAACTTACTTATTTCATAAATACCACATGCGCCCCAAAATATACTCCCCAAACTCCACATACGCGTACCTGCGTTGTACACGGTGGCATGGGGAACGAATCGCTTAACTTTTAGTCGGAAATTAAAAGATTAGCTATAAAACGTAGAAATTATCGAGTTAAGTGTTAAAACTATATAAAGACAAGTCCGTGGGTTACTTGTAATTATTAAATTTGCTTTTAACTTAGTAGTTTTAATATATATATATAATTATAAAATACACACATTGCGCAGTATTGATATTTTAATAAGAGTATTGCATCAGTGTAAATGTATAGATTTTTTTAATTACATCATAGTATATTTTGTTTGTTTACTTTCAGTAAATTAATAATTTTTTAAATAATCTTTTGTTATCAACTCTTCGATATGCTCGCTCCCCCCCTTGTATGGTTATCACGCCTTCTTAGCAGCGGGGAGAGGGGTGGGAGGTGCTGCCCACAGTTTGAGAAATGCTTCAGTAATCTGTTGATTCCACTTCAAGAAATCGGTTGTCAAGGGTTTTGAATTAAGCCTTTTAGAGAGCGTTTCTTATTTCTTGGTCATGCAGTATGTATAATATTTTCATAACATTTTTTCAGAGATTTTCTGTTAAATACTTTTTCGCTATGAGCTTGTAAAGCATTTTGCTCTTCCTTAATTCATTTTAACTACCTACTTAATTTACCTCAACAAATCAAACGTTATAAAATCTTATATTGATCTGATATCCTATTTTGTTCACGATTGGGACTGGGAAATTGTCTTTTAAAAATTTAATTGAAAGTTTTTTTTGAAAAATTCGAAAGTTTTGCAATAAACATTGAACGCTTCCGGATTGTTTCCGTGTTGCTATTGGAGCTGCGGTAGCCCAGTGATCAAGGAATAGAATCATGGCAGGCATGTCATGAGTTCGAGCCCTGTACCACTAAAGACCTACCGTGTAGGGAAGTGATGCACGTTAAATCTGTCGAGAGCTCAAACGTCCCCCCGTTGAGGTGGTGTGGTAGTTAGGAAAGGGGGGCACTAGCTCAGGTGTCGTCTTCGTCACTTGACCATGGTTCAAAATGACGAAGGTCCGTCGCCAAAAGCCCTCGTGTATCTGACGTTAATATTTTTCCTTTCAGATATTGTCGTCTTCAAATTAGAAATATAAAGTTATGAATAAATGTGTGTATCACATCACTGAGATTTCCTAAATCCTTTCAGGCATGACTCTAGTATGACACAACTGAAGAACTGCAATTCGTTTCTCTCTCTCCTCCCCCTCTCTCTCTTACACACACACACATTAACTGAATTCGTTGTGAAAGATATTCTCGTGACAAATGAAACGCAAGCAGAAAGTAAGCTATTAGAAAAAGGGCTTTTACCTAACTTTTCGCTACGCATTAAAATAGCATAGATATATAAAAATTCCCACATATTAAGAGGTAAAGAAAACAAAGGAAAATATAATAGGAATATTATAACCAAGTGTTTAAATCAGTGCTTCTCAAACTCTTTTAATAATTGCGACCCAATTTTCCATCATAATTTTCATCTCCTCCTCTACGATAACAAGGCATTAAATGCAATAATAATGTACTTTGAGGCTCTAAGGCTATCATATGGTTTTAATTATAAACCGTACAAAGTATCGAGGTTAGTATTAAAGTGTGTATATGACAAGCCCATGAGCGTACAAGTAATTATTCAACTTGTTCTTAACATAATATCGATAATTTAAATAACAAAAACATTGTGCAGTACTGGTGCATTTATAAGTATATTATATCAGAATAAATCTGCATCTTTAATAATTTCAGAGTTTATTTTGTTTGTTTTCAATAAATTTGTAATTTTTTTAACGTTTTGTTTTGGGCTTTTCGATCTACTCGCCCCTCTTCGTAGGTTTATGACAGCACCCAACAGCGCTGGTTTAAGGGAATGAAATAAGTTGTCCTTTTTACAAACTTTATAGATGGCTTTTATAAGAAAAATTTAGCATACTATTGAGTTAATGTTTCCGTCTTTCGTTAAAAAGAATTAAATCAGAACACAGCTTCATTCTTTTAATTTAGGAAATCAAAGGAGACTGACATTTAGAAAAATGGTATTCGTATTTAATATAAGCGGAAAAAATATATATTATTATTTGAATTTAAATCAGTTGTTTCGTATATGTATATATTCCTTTTATGTATAAGTAATATTTGTTATTTATCGGTAATCATGTTATTGAAACGCCTTATTTTACATATGTCAACAAACAATTATTAAAAACATCTTATACTAACTAAAAACTTTTATTTGCTAAGGGATAGATTAATTATTCAGCTGAGACATATCCAAATATTTTCTTACTCCCATGGTAAGAACCCGAGGATTAAGCTGGGTTTAATTGTTCATCATTTTATTCCTTCTTTGGGTCTTTCATGAAGAAAAAAAAAGAACGGGATCCGGATGAAGGACGTCTGCAACTCAGAAAGGATTTCTTTTGGGAATTCACTCTGATCATCACTTTTTTTTATTTCTCCTTAAGAAGGCATCGTTAATCTTTTTTTCCCCTTCCTTGGGCCACCCCTTTTGGCTAGTCTTCGTGTCACGGAAGGTAAAAGGGACCACCTTATTTCGCAACATATCCTCTACGTAGTTTCTGATTGTCATTTATATTGTTGATAGCAGAGTTACATAATGAACGATTCTGACTAAAATCTTTAGCAAAAAGGAAGAATTAATAGATGATGTGTAATGTATTTATATAAGGGAAGCAATTACAGTCGGACCTCTATATAACGAAGTCGCTAAATACTGAAAAAAAGTTCGTTACATGGAAAATTCATTATATAGAGATTCATCTTTCAATATACTTTATAAACCCCAGAAAACAAGTTTTAAATTCGTAAACACTGTATATTAAGAAAAAAAAAGTAATTCATACTCAATATTCTTTTTTTCTTGTTTTCCTTGCAGTTTTTCTTTCTTTCTTGATGAGTAAGATAATAAAATAAAAAGATATTAATTTACACATAATATTGAGGAATACACTGTATTTTTTCAAGATTTAGAAAAAAAAAATATATTAAATTAATGAATTTTATAAGGACATTCTAATTTAAAACAGACAAGTAATTTTAATTATACATTATTTTCAAACTGGAAATTGATGCTTGACATTTCAAAGACTAGTTAAAGGACACACAAGACAACTCCACTAAGGATGGAAGAGGATATAGGAGATGTTTCTAGTGAACAGGACAAGAGGGGTAAAGACAAAGGTTATATGAACGAAACCACCAAAATTGTATTGTTCTTGGTGAGGTAGGCACCAAAGTGCCTGATTTATGACTAGTTCAATATTTATGATTACTATAAAATGTGTTAAAAGAGAGAATAACTTGAAATCTCCAGAACTAATTTTTTAAAAAAAAGGACAAAAATTGAATCACAAGAGAAAAAGTTCGTTACGTAGAAAATGCACTTCGATCTTGTGAGGTTTTATTACGAAAAAAATCGTGAAATGTTCTTGGATTCGGGAAAAAGTTCGCTATATAGAAAAATTCACAATAAAGAGGTATTCAACCGCACTTCTAAAATTCAATTTCAACTATTTTGAGATAAACTTTAATGCATACTATTTTTTTTCCTTTAATTGCAGTTAATATGTTTCATTAACTTTTAATTTGATAAGAATTTAAGTTTTATTCAAAATATATTTGAGTGCAAAACGATATAGTACGGTATTTCTTAAATAAATGTAAAATTTCTGTTATAGCACACTTATTCTATAATACTAATGTTAACTTACAATAACATTAACTCTTTGAAAAATGTTTTTTTTTCTGTGCTAAAAACAGACATAATTTTTCAGAATATTAATATATTTTCTTTCAAATATTTGAATTATGAAAATATAATACTTAATTTATGTTTTTTTTTAACTAAGATGTCGCATACATTTATTCCGGTTGCAGAAAGTAAAATATTGATAACAAACAAATAAGTTGTGTTGGGAAGCAATATTTAGTAAGAATAGGCTTAAGAACTCGCTTTCTGCAATTAATTTACTTATATTTATTACGATATGTGTGTAACAGTATTTTAATCTTATTATTAATATCAATAGAACCGAAAACATCTTCAAAACAAAAACTTTTAAAGGGATCCGGCACGTTCATAGGATTCCATGTTAAATTGCGTAAATTTATGTACATTTTTCTCAGAAATTACTTACTTCTCAATGATAAATTTTTACAGAAGGTTATACGTACTATCAACAAAACTTTAACAAAAGGTTTTGTCCATTTGTTAAAAATTAATTTAATTATTAATTTTTTTAAAAAAAAATGTCCGATTTTTTCCCCTAAAATTTAGTTTAAAAAAGCTTTATCTAAAAACGTTTGCCAGATATGTCTAATTACCTCCATTAAAATACGTAATCATGTTAAACGAATGATCACTGAAAATTTGCGGATTTTATTAGTATTTTTTTTGAAAAATGTACATAAAATGAAAAATATTACATTTTGAGGAAATAGGCTTTAAAGTAAAAATTTGTAGTTTGTTGAGCATTTACTTTTTTAGTACTTTCCAGAATCATATGAAGCCTTTCATTATCATCTACACATACAAAAGACTCTCCTAATTTTTTTGTTTCATTATTTTTATCAATTTTGCCTTTTAGGGAGATCTTAAGATGCTTTCATAGGGCTACACGAATCCTACGAGCATTTAATTTTTTGAAACATGAGAAATAGGTATAACTTCGTTCAATATCACAATGTTTTAAGATCATTAATTTTGCTACATGACTCACATGGAGCTATGCAATAGCCATTTTTATGCCTAATATTATTTTAGAGTTTTTAATTCCACAATTGTTGATTGGGAAATCACTGACCATGTGATGTAATTAATGCCATACCGTATACTGATACACTTTTGGATAAATCCAATTCACTCGAATTTGTCCACTTTTTATGGATTCACGCTGATCACAAACTTATACTAGGAGAAACACAAGTGCTCCTAGCAGAGCTCATTTGATGCGCGGCAAGGGGTAACTTCAGTTTTAAAAAAAAAGAAAAAGAACTTCCAACAATCGTATTTCCTGATATCATATATCATCTAAAAAATAAATATTTGAATTTTTAAAAAATATACAATTTTTCAAAAATTCATGCGCCGGACCCCTTAAGAAGCAATATTTAATGTACAATAGGCTTAACAGTTATATGCCTGTCATTAACTTGCTTATATTTATTGCGGCATATGTGTAATAGTACTTTAATCCTATTATATTTAAATCAATAGAACTGAAAAATCTTTAAAATCAAAATTCAAAACAAAATATTTTCTTTCACAGGATAAATTAATTCTTTACTACTTTTAATGTTCTTGCATTGAAATAATGTGTACTTATACATCATGCTGACAGCGTGTTGCAATAAAGACTTTTTAAAATTTATTTATGAATGTAATAGAATAAAATAATTTCGAACTGTAAAAAAAAGAAAGAAAGAAAGAATTTTTTTAATAAAAAATAATACAATCGTTGTTAAAAAAATCATACCAATAGGACAAGTATCATTTTAACTAATTATTAGGATTAATTGATTGATTGATTGAATAGTAACGTCGCACCGTTCAGCAACACGAAGGCTTTTGGCAACGGACCACGTAATTTTGAACCATGGTCAAGTGACATGGACGACACCTGAGATGGCACTCCCCTCTCCTAACTACCACACCACACCAACGGGAGGACATTTGAGCTCTCGACAGAATAAACGTGCATCGCTGCCCTACACGGCGGGTCTTTAGTGGTGCCAGTATCGAACTCGTGACAAGGAAAGCCATGATCCGATAACTATAACACTCGTCTACCGTGGCCACTACTAATTTTTAGAAAACTTTTATGAAATTTAACTATTTATAACTAACAACAAATAATTTAAACTTTTTTATGAAAATTAAAACTTGCTGCTTTTCTCATCATAGATCAAGATTAATGCTTTAAAATTGAAAATGAAACAACTAGCATATAAAATACATATTATGAAGATATATGAAGAAGGTAGATTAATAGATATTTTAAAGGAAAGAAAAATAATGAGAGTATTTCTTAATGTGCACTGCTTAGGTAATGAATCGTATATTTCTAGATCGCAGCTGGCTGAGAAATTATTTTAAAACTGTGTTTCGCTATTTTTGAAAAAATAATTAATTAATTAATTAATATTAAGATATGAAAATGTTATTTAAATTTAAAAAAGTTTACTTTTCTTTTCATACTTTGACAAGAATAATGAGCTAAATATTTGTTATTCATTTTAAGAAAAAGAAAATCTAAAGTAATGATAAGTAATCCTACAAATTATCATTTAATATTTTTGTGAATACATGTTTCTAAAATTTGTTTCACGTCATTTTAGTTGTTACTTTGTCTATTAAATAAATGAACAGAAATATATTAAAAATTATAGAAGTTGTTTTTGGTCGGACCTTTTAGAAATAATTAGAGACTTTTCATCCTCACGCATTAAATCATAAATAGAAGATAAAACAATAAAGATATATATATATATATATATATATATATATATATGTGTGTGTGTGTGTGTGTGTGTGTGTGTGTGTGTGTGTGTGCGTGCGTGCGTGTGTGCGCGTGGTATTAAGCTCCCCTTTTTCTGGCACTTAAGAAATAATAAAGCAATGTTCGGAAGTCTCTTATGAAATTAATAAACCAAAATCTTTGGGAAAAAATTACGAAATTGTCTATATTTCTAAATTAAGATATTTCTATATTCCCCTGATAATTTAAAGTTAAGTCAGGAATGAAAACTAAACTCCTCCTATTATATACTTTGTCTTAAGGGAACCAGGACATGCTCGAAAGAGTAAAATGCCGCAAATAAGACCCTTTGTTTATGAGACATATATCATTTACAATTTCCAATAGAGCTTAGATATTTTACGTTCTTAATAAAGATAATTTAATTATTCTGTAGAACTACAAAAATAACTTTTTACTCCAAAAGTTTTTTTTTTACTACTTAATTTAATTAATACATAATTTTTGAGAACTCGTAATATATACTTGGGTTTTTAGGTACCATTTTTTTAAAAAGTATCCTTTTTTTATGCAAACTATGTTTGATACATATATAAAACAATACATAAAATACAGTGTACCCATTTTTTTAGTAAAATGTTAGTATAGTTTCTTTAAAAAAATTATGAAACTTTGAAATCTGAATTTTTTTTTCTGCTTTTTTTATGCATAAAACTATTTTTAAAAAATTAGGTACTTTCTTAATAGAAAAAAATAGGTTCACTATATGCATAGGCATCTTGTATAGAAGTATAAAAAAATCTAGAATCATATAGTGCAATAGGTTCTTAAAAAAATGTTCCTAAATGCCAAAAAATATGCTTTTGAGAAAAAGTGAAAGAACTAAAAAAAGCAATATTTTCACATATTATACACTTGATTAGTATTTGCTTGCCAATTTTTACATGACTAATAATAATCCTTAATCATTTTCTGGAGTTACAAAAGTAATTTTAAATTCATATATTTTTTTCTTTGTTTATGTTAACATGAACATAATTTTCGAGATTTTGTAATACATATTTTCATATGTAGGTACCATTTCTTACAAAAACATTCTTTGAATATACAAAACAATTTACACATATATATGCAGCAACATATCAAAAATAATGAACCAGTTTTTTAACGAATTAATTGCATAATTTCTTTAAAATAATCATAAAACCTTAAAATTATGAAAATCTTAATTTTCTTTTGGCACACATAAATTTATTTTTTAAAAGAATTGACATTACATACTAAAAGATAATTTGTTCACTGTATAGAACGTTTATATAGATCAAAAACAGGGGAAACTACATATTTAATGTTCAAAGGGGTATATCAAAAAGGGCGTGGTCATTTGTTTACATTTTTTTCATATTTTAGAGCTATTTTATCAACAAACGTATAAGTATTATACATTTTTAGATTCAGAAAAATAAGCACTATTTTTTAGAACTAAAATTGAAAAATCGATTTTTTCAAAGCATGCGATGTCCCTGTTACTTTAAACAATTTACTTACAATTGTGAAAATATACCTTTTTTCCAGTTGAGACAAATTGTGTTTCGTATCTATATTCTTGTAAATATCTACTTTTCCGGATGTTCCATCAAGAATTCTCTTATCTCTGTCCCACCTTCATTAATATATCATTGTATTATATTGAAATATGCTATCATGCTATGTAAAGGCCAACTATATATTGCTGTAATAATTAGTTATTGTGATATGGTTGTTCCCTGTTGTAACCACTTAATCGGAAATATTTTGTGTATATGTGTATTATAGTATTAGGTACTCTACACCATGACGATTATCAAAGGAATTTATAAAAGTTTAAAAAAACTAATATAGCTAAGTTTTCAGTCATCGTTGTGCCAACAGTGATCCCGTCCCGGTTGTTGTACGAGCCATGTGGAAAGGGTAAATGGTGATGAATCCCCAACCCTTCAAGTGTCAGCTGGGGTAAACTTCCTACAAGGACAACTCGACCCACCTCCCACATAAATACTTTGACTTCGACTTCAGCGGAATAACGAAAAACCAAGTGAGCGAACGATGCACTGGCTCATGGTTGACGCTGAAAAGAGACTTGTTTTGCCATGGTTTCGAGAACAGACAGCTTTGCTGAACACTGAAATAAAATATAATACGATGAACGGCTGCACGTTGCACTTCTCCTATAAATTTTTAAGAATATTCCTTGATATGTATATATATATATATATATATACATTTTCATTGAGTGTGTTATGCACAGTCGACATTCACTAATACTAACCTTCAACAATACGAACCTCTCGCTAATTCGAAGTATATGCTCAGCCCCTAGAAAAATTCTTGATATTTCTCACTATTTCAATATTTAAAAGAAAAATCTGTGACTGGCCAGACTACATCACGTGATTATTCGAAGCTATCTTATATGGCTCTCAACTATTCGAACACCCACTATCATGTTGAGTCCTATAGCAAACAGGTTGGCGCTTACGTGTTTTATGTTGTATTGTTTCTGCGTGTCTTCTGTAACGTAGCCCCTTTGATGGCCATCTGTCTGCCATACCTTCTTCATATTTCCTGGATCCTTAAGCAAAAAGACATTTTTATTACTTTCCTTCTGCAAGTGAACAATAGAGCGGCCGCACTTCTAGTCAGCCATCTATATCTTAATTTAACTTGTGGATTTGCTACATATGGATTCAAAAAAGGATATTCGGCATTTTGAAGAAGATATGCGTAGTATTGTGTATTTTGTGTCGGAGTGACATGGTGATTTATGACTCATCAGGGGCATGTGGCAATCAAAAGGGCATGGACAAGCATGGGCCTGTCTTGAAAAACCAATGGTGTTGGGAACAGTGCTTGAAGGAACCCATAACAAATTTAACAAATTTTTAAATATTAGATTTTTTTCGTCAAAAAAGATTAATTCTGTGTAATTTGTATTATTTTAATAATTGTTTGTAATACATAAATGTATTCTTTTAATGGAAGACTTTTAACTTCTGTATAATATTTATAATGTATAATATGTAATTTAAAATACTTTTGTATACATGTACAATTTTATTTTATTACATAGTTTCAAATTTTAATGTGTTAGAAAATATTTATCTTCGTGTATTTTGATATTTTTTCCCTACCCTCTTGGTAAGTTGAACTCTTGTGAATTCAAAGTTTTTCATTGGTCCCTCCAACTTCGAATTATCGAGAGTCGACTGTATTTATTTTTATCTTATTATTATTATAATATATATATATATATATGATACATATATATATGTATATATATCTATCTATATATATATATGATACATATATATATGTATATATATATATATATATATATATATATATATATATACACTGCTGGACAATTGCTAAGGACGGATCACAAATTGCTATGTAGCATAACATTAAGCGAGACATGAGGCCTAGTAGGATAAAATATAGTTGCCACACTGTTCAGACATTAGAATAAAGAATATTTATTGTTCTGGAAAGTTAAAAAGCTGTGAAACATTTGAAAGAAAAAAAAATGTTCATTTGATCTGCGTACGGAGAAATGGAACAATGCATCTAAAAGTCAGCAGGCACCTTAAAGAAAGGTATCAGTACGGGATATGTCCACCGTGGAGTGTGATGCAACATTCCACACGTCGTACCATACTTTGCGCAACATTATTCAGCAGCTGTTGAGGCAATTTATCCCATTCCTCTGTGAGTGCACGGAAGAGGGTGTTCTTGTTTGTCGGAGGATAGTTTCGACCAGCAACTTGCCTCCCCAAAGCATCCCACACATTTTCAATGGGGTTTAGATCTGGAGAACGCGCTGGCCCTACGAGACGTTGAATACCCTCGCTGTCTAGACAATCCTGAACAGCGAGTGTTCGATATAATGTTGGGTTGTCGTCCATAAAAACAAATTTATCACCGACAGCACCACGGAAAAGACGAACATGAGGAAATAGAATTTCATCAATGTATCGTTGGCCCGTCATAGTACCATTCGCAACCACATGCAGGCGCATGCGGCCATTGATCATGATGCCGGCCCACACCATGATACTGCATGTCGGATATCGATCTTTTTCCTGGATATTTTCTGGACGATAAGCAGTACCATTCTCACTCCAGATCAGTTGGCGTCTACAATCCGATGACAGACTGAACCTACTCTCATCTGAGAATAGTACGCATGCCCAGTCCTGTTCAGTCCAATTGTGATGCTCACGACACCATTGCAAACAGGCAGTACGGTGCTGTCTGGTCAATGGGACACACACAACAGGTCTGCGTGCGTATAGTCCTCCTCCCCTCAAACGTCTAGCAACAGTTTTTCGAGAGATCTGCTTTCCTGAGGCAGCAAGAAACTGATTTGCCACCTGCTGAGCTTTGGTGAGCCTGTTCCTTTTTGCTGATAGGACGATATATCTGTCTTCTGCAGGCGTCGTACTTCTAACACGACCTCCCCCGTGTCGTCTACTACACATTCCAGTAGTTTTAAATGACTTCCACAGCCGTGAAACAACGCTGCGAGCGATGTCGAACTCCCTGGCAACATCTGTTATTTTTCGCTCTTCTTCGATCTTTCCAATAATTCGGCCACGCATAAAATCATCTATGTGATGTCGGGATACATGCCAAAAAATTTTAAGTTCATCTATTAAATTTTTCCTGTAAAACTTTGATTTGAAACAACAACTGTCCACACGCGTCAAAACCTTTAAAGCTCTTATGAACGCTATCACGTGATGAACAGACGTGGGAAAAAATTTGCATACTCATACTTCTTCTTACTAATATCCTGCACTTATTCTAATTTTCCACAGTTTTCTTCCTTTCATTTTGTGGTTGCTATGGATGATAGTGTTATCCGTCCTTAGCAATTGTCCAGCAGTATATATATATATATATATATATATATATATATATATATATATATATATATATATATATATATGAAAAGATACTTAACTTATATCTAAAGCAAAATATTCTATTTTCCATTTAACATTAGCAAAGCTAATTATTTTCTCAGAAAAGATATCCCAAGCAAAACAAGTCAATTCCCAGCTTATTAATTTGCATGGTCTTTCCATGTACTCTCCAATAGAAACATAAACTGAAAAGCGATGATTTTAGCAGTTCCGGAATTAAATGTGCAAGCCAATTAAATTCGATGCACTTGACGTTGATTTGGCTCACTGAAAAGATGTGTCGATCGTTAGAGGAACAAAATATGTTCTTTAGAAAAACTTCTCGAAGCTGATTTCGAAATATTATACACAAACATATATTCATAGTACAGTCAACTCTCGGCAATTCGAAATTAGAGGGACCAATGAAAACTTTCGGATTATCAGGAGTTCGAGTTATCAGGTAGGTAAGAAAAAACTCCCGAACTTTTTTTTTCACACATTTAAATTTTAAGCAATACAATAAAACAACAATTGTACACATGTGTAAAATTACTTTAAAGTTTTTTTAAAAGTACATATTAAGCAGTAGAAATATCATAAGGAAGTTAAGAGTCATCTATTAAAAGAAAATATTTATGTAGCAACTTTCGAACAGGAGTTTTTCACGCCGCACCAAATATTTCCCATTCCTCATTGGAAATAAAATCATTTCCGCCCTCGGTGCTCCCTCAGACACAGTTTCCAACATCATTGGTTCTTCAAGGCAAGATCCAGTCCGACCCATGCCCTGCTTAATGTCACATGCTATAAGTCACACAGATAAGTCATTAATCGCGTCATGTCGCAAAAAAACACAATCCTACCATCTCTTATTAAATATAGTGGGCTATCCTTTCTCAACACATGTGTAGCAAGGGCACGTGATAAACGAAAAGCATGGACGGCTGACTACAGGTGCGGCCGAAAGTGTCCACATGAAGAAGGAAAGCAATAAAAGTGGCTTTTCGCCTGAGGAACTAGGAAACAGAAAAAAAGGATTAGCAGACAGATAGTCATCAAATGGGCTACGCTACAGGGGAGACACGTAGAGACCAATTCAAGTAAAACATGAAAATTCCAACCTGTTTGCTACAGGAATCTAGATAATAAATTCAAATAGTCAAGAGTTTTATAAGATAATTTTGAATTATATATATATATTGCGTTTTGTAGTCGTTTTGTAGTTTTCTAGGCGAACCAGAGATTTTACTTCGAAATATTGAGTGTACCAAAACGTATTGTTCTAGTTCGAAATATCAATATTTTTTCAAGGAACTGAGCATATACGTTGGATTATAGCGAGAGGTTGGTATTATCGAAGGTTTGAATTAGCGAGAGTCGATTTTGTATAGGGAAATTTTGATTCCCAAAATAAATTACAAAGAAAGAATACGGTTAGTATTGAGACATATATTATAAATGTTTATAAAAAGTAAGAAAATTAAATGAATATATCTATTAACCTTTTTCTTAATGCTTTATTGCGTGGAAAGTTAAACTTGTTTTTAGTTCTGTAATTTTGCTTAAAATGTGCAAATTAATACTGTCTTTCCTTTTGATATATTAACAAGTTTAGCGTGAAGTACAAGAAAATACTAATTTAACAGGAAAAGGAATTTTACTATGTATTCGAAAAATACTTTCGAAAAAATGAACGAAAGAGAATGGGTTAAGAACACTTTGCTCTTTTTGTTTGTGTTTCATAATTTTTTTAAGATTCTGTCTCGAATAATTTACACTAAATATTTTTTTATTCATCATACCAAAAATTAAACCAAAGTAATGATAAATAATCCCACTAATAATCTTTTATGATCTTCATAAAAATAGGTTCCTACAGTTTCTTTTGTATCATTCTAGTTGCAGCTTTGGGTTGTGAGTGTCCGTTAAAGTAATAAAACAGAGTGCATATGTATTTCTAATTAAACTTTCACAAATGAATTAATATATTACACCATTATGCATGGAATAAGTACTAGAATATGACAAATTTATATATATTAATGATTATGTTTTCTTAATGTGAATAGGCTAATTAAGTAATAAGACTAATTTTTTACTGCCGCAAAACCACTCATTGAAATGTGTTAATTTATGTGACATAAGAAAAGTTTGATGTATGTATTAACAAAAGCTACCGATAGATGGCGTGTACAGACTCGTATTCTTGAGTATCACTTGATCGAAATGAAGCGTGTTTGTTGGTGCCTACGAGACGCACCCAGTTGTCGAAATGGAAGCCAAAATCAGCATCACAGTCCCTTGATATGATTAAAGACTGGGACAAAAAGGCAACAATATCTTAAAAGGCTTTATCACAGTAGACCATTGTTTCTCAAATTTTCAATACTGGCAACCCAATTTTCAATCATAATTTTTGTCACCCCCCCCCTAAACAACAATAATGTATTTACTGCAATAAAAATGCACTTTGAGAGAGAGACGCTAAAGTTACAATACGATCTTAATTATAAACCGTACAAATTACTACGATAAGTGTATTAAATTAATAACTTTTAATTAATATATATTTTAAGAAAATTACTTAAAATATATATTACTTACTCATTAGTATGTTATTTTTCTTTCTCTAGTTTTTAAATTGGACAGGATCGCAAAATTACATATTTAATTAAAGATTTATTTCCTTCAGCATCCATTTCTTAAAATACAAATGTCATTAGAAAAATAGTCTAGTCTATGTTGCTCGCTATCATATCCATCACATCTGGCATTATCGGGTACGTTTGCGTGAGTCTGGGCAACCTATCGGACGTCTGCGCAAAACATGTAAAAATGCTTTTCCTCGTACATTTCCAGTCAGTTTTGGTCGACTCGATATTTATACAGCTACGGAATCTAGCTCTTGAATGTACATTTTTTTTAATTTGCACGTTAATTGTAATTCACGGTAATTAAGTATTTACGGCCGTAGATTAAAACAAAATCATACATACATTTTTAAGTCGTAAGCAAACATTCGATGATAATAAAGGATCAACAAGTACACAGACGAGCATGGTTCCGAAAATTAAAGCAAGGCAATATTGTCCAAAACACTTATAGTTTGGATTTACCACTACTGAAGTAAATGATGGGGAAAAAAGCCCCAGCTCGCTATGTGTTAACACTTACAAATCTGAAGAACAACATGTGAAAGTTGTTCTTAAAACCATGTAAAATCATTTAGCAATGTTGGCAAAGAATTGTTAAAAGTATTTTCTGGATGAGGACAACTTCGTAGCAAGTTACGAGTGGATTAGGGATCTATTTTTCAAGACACTCCAGAAGGGCTCTCAACTTCCGAAGAAATCTTCATAGATTTCACATGCAGTGAAAAATTAAAAGGTAATTTTGTAATAAATCGCTCTTTGAATTGTAGGTAGAGGTGGATGATGAATTTTCTGTACTCAAAACAAAAGAACTTCGTATACTATTACCATTTTCAACATCCCACCTTTGTTAAACCGGATTTTTTGCGGTGACTGCTTTGAAGACAAAATATAGATCTCAGCTAAATATAGAAAAATAACTCAAAATGTCAATTTCGATATTAAACCTTCCTTTGAAAACTTTGCTCTACAAGGCAAGCCCATGGAAGTCCCTAATAACTATTAAACTTGTTCTTAATTTAAAGTTAAGAAATTATTTATAAAATACCTTCTTCAGTATTGATACATTAAACGTATACTGGCTGAAACACCGACTCTTCACACGAGTTCATTTTTTAAAAAAATAAAACATTATTCTTGATATAATAGCTGAACTGTAAAGAGAGTAAAACTGCGTGCACGACATTGTATACAAAAATGTAAAATAATCTTGTTTTAGATAAATGCTACAATTGTAAATAACTGTTTACAAGAACTGTAATTTTAAACCTGACATAATTAGCATTTATAAATAATGTTAAATAATGAAAAAGAATATAAAATTCCGATGAAGAATAATTGTGTTACTTTTTAACATTTAAAGCGAGAAGACATCAAAATGTTTTAACCCGGGAGCAAGCGCGTACTCGATACTAACGCTAATGGTAGTGCGGGGGGACTCAGTCACCCCACTCATTTGTTTATAATTATTTTACTGTACACGATACAAATTGGAATTCTTGTGAATATTTTAATTTAAAGAAAGTATACTTACCTTCTTTCAAGGACTATTCAATTCTTTGATGATTTGAAAAAAAATTCCAATAAAACTGAACTAAAATGATTCAAAAAGACAAGACCATAATAAAGGACGCAAAAAAGAGACACTTTTCACTAATATTACAGAAAAAAGTATTTGCTGGCAAAGCTGACGAGGGCCTTTTTAGACATACCTCGTATTTTTGAACCATGATCAAGTGACGAGGACGATACTTGAGCTGGTATCTTTTAATTACCTCACCACTCCAAAAAAATGACGTTTGAGCTCTCGAAAGATTTAATGAGCATCTCGCCCCTACACGGTGGGTCTTAAGTAGTACTGGGCTCAAACTCGTGACACCTTTGGTGATCAACAAATAGCAAGTTGAACTTTTTCTTTATTGTGTCTTTTTGACAAGGCGAGCTGAACCTTGTGGTGCACTTATGGCTTCATATTTTAAGTTGATGGAGTTCTTTTGGAAGTATTTGAAAAATTTCCTTTTTGTTTCATGTTCATCGTATTTCTCAATCATGAATAATATGCATTCTTTCAACTTCCTTCAATAGAGATAATAGATGTCCCGCGCCACTGCTCCCGGGTTAAAAGTGTATTCAGAAAAAAATAAGGATGATCTAAAAAGGATTATGACGTTTTTCACTATGCTTTATATGTTTTTAAAAATAATCATAAAAATATAAATCTTGGCCAAATAATCCTTCTAATAAATCAATTTTTTTCCTAATATCATAAAACTATTTATTATTTACAATTTCCCTAAGCGAAAAACAAACACATTACAGATGGGACGGAACTAATGTAGAACACTAACTATACCAGTAAATTTGAAGGTCAATCAAATGATCATCAAATGTATTATGCAGCCTTGCTGAAAAGTGAATCATGTCTTCATTTTCTTTTTCTACCACTAATGTACAGTATTTCAATAATAATTACAGTGATGAATTGTTTATCTTCTTAGAATTTTCTCAGGATCTAAGTTTTGTTTTTTCTTTTAACGAGTAATATTTTATGTTAAAACGCAATAAAAAAATATCTCATTGAGGAAATACAGCAAATTAAACAAAATGTTTTTTTTTTTCGTTAATTTGGTTTTGGGATCAAAGATAGCTATTTGATGACGGAAAAACGCCAGTGGATAAACATAAATTATATCAGTGTTGTGTATTTTTTTTATTATGGAAGAAAGTATTTTGTTTTACTTCTCTTTCCAGTTATTTTTTTAAAAAAAATCTTTAAATTTTTGATATGCTCGCGCCCCCTTGTAAGGTTATCCGCCCCCAAGGGGGCACGCCCCACACTTTGAGAAACACTGCAGTAGACGAAACTTGGTTGTATTACTGTGATTCAAGCATAAAACAGCAAAACGGTGAATGGAGACATCCATCTTCACCTAATCTCAAGAAAGCAAAAACTGTGAAATCAGCTGGTAAAGTTATGACCATAATTTTTTTATTATGAAGGAATTGTTTATCAACACGCTGTCGAACCCGATACTACCGTAAACGACTCGTATTATACAAATGTCCTGCGAACAATGGTATAGCAAGTTAAAAGGAAACTTCCATTGCTTCGAAATTGCTTCCTATTTCACCATGGTAATTCCCGATCACATATTGCTCGTTGCGTACCGTATGTTTCGCAACAGAACACACACACAACGTAGAGATTTTACCACATCCTCTATACAGTCTTGATCTCACTCCATGCGATTTCTGGCTGCTTCCACAACTTAAGAAACCATTTCGAGGCAAACGTTTTACAAGCAACAAAGCATGTGTAAAGGCTGCATAGTCGGTTTTGAAACAGCTCTCACAAAACGGACTTTTATATGTTTTTAAGAAGTGGACAGAATTTTGAGATAAATGCATTACGTGCCACACGGAAGTTATTTAAAAAAAACATGTAAATGATGACGATTAAAGGTATTCTGTGTTTTTTTTTATAATTTTAGTCTTATTACTTATTGAACAGTCCTCGTATATAAAAACATTAATTTACAAAAAAAAAGAATGAAAGTGTATTGAAAGTATATAATTAGTTTAATGTCCTATGTATTAAATGTGTAAAAATAATGAAAATGGATAAATTTGCCTACTGAGTACCTTGTACTTTTTTAAAGTTTTTCTGCTGAAAGGCTAAACTAGTGTTTATTTCAGTCATTCTACCTAAAATAAAAGATTCTATTTTCCTTACTTTTTTCAATATTAACAAATTTGTCGTAATTTATTATATCAGAAAAGGGATTTTATTTTGTTCTTTTTCAAAACCTGTAAAAAATATCTTTTGGATTTTCTTCTTTATCTCCGTCAAATAGCTTGGGAATCTCTTGAGATATACATTCTACAGCTAAAAAATCTTTATAGTAGTTAAAGGAAATGTCCCAATAAATCTGAAAGCATTCTTCACATTTTATCCAACACCAAAAAAACAAAAACATCTTCTTTAAAGTGATAATGAAAAAAGAAAAGGCAACTTCGTGAATTTATATCCAGAGAGAGTCCTCATTTCTATCCTCAGCTGTTTAGTATATACAGGTAAATACTTAAGACTCGTAAGGTCCATTACTGCAGCAGTTTCCTGCACGTAATACGCACAGGTTTTGCATATCTTTATTTTATTTATTTGCTTCAAATTTTGTATCGAGAAATCTAAGCGTTAGAAAAAACCATCGCATCATTAGGAAAGAACCATTTAGAGCAAAATGGTCTAATTTGTCATGGAACTTTGCGCTGAAACATGATTATACTCTAGTTTTTAGTCTGTTTGCTTTCCGAATGAGGTCGTCGTAAGTAAATCGTTTTAGATTTCAGAAGAAATTAGCTTTTAAATCAATGAAGTAATAAAAAGAAAACATGTTTCACTCTTTACGATAGTCTGTGCTTAGTTGATATTCTTCTTTGTTTTGGTTATAAAAGATTTTATCAAACAACATACTATGTATACCGAGAGACATAAATAAGCACTTAGAATAGAAAAATCAACCTTTTTTTATATATATTTAAATCAACATGATTAACATTTATATATTTTCTCTATTTGCAATCAGAGCTCCATTTCTATAACATAATGCATACTATATTCCAAAAAAAAACGATTTATGATTACCCAATTTTATTAAAATCTGATAAAATCGGCATTGATAAAAAATTATCGAAAATAATCAAAACATATATTTTTTTACATATATACAGGGTATCTGGGCTTAAAGTATCTAAAAGTTAAGGCATATTTTTACGTAACTACTCATCAGAATGAAATAAACTGTTCATCCGTACATTGAAAACTTTCCGAGAATTTTTGGCTCTCTTGGCACATTATTCGGCAATCGCAGACGGAACACTTGTTACACTGACTTCATTAGTAAAGATGTTGACAAAGGTTCAATGCCTATTTTGGTTAACGGAATTTAAATCGGTCACACGTGTACAGCGACGTATTCGAAGAGAATGGAATGTGGTTACTCGCTTGCCTAACAAACTTATCAAGACTTCTACAAAATGAATCACGCACACGATCAGCTGTGTCTTCTATCCCGCTCACGCAAACTTAAGAATATTTGCCGGTTTGAGATACCAAAGTTTCCGTCTCCTTTAAAGTTCTTTTTCATTGATGGATAGATTTTTATGTCGGAGGGTCGACATTCCATTCTGTTCGAACATGTCACTGCACACGAGTGACTGATTTAATTTCTGCTAACCAAAATAGGCACTGCACCTCTTGCTGTGGAAACCCCACCTTTACTAATAAATCAGTGGGAAAAGTTTATCTTATGCGGTTGCCGAATAATGCGCGCACGTGCGGCTGATCGGATTAGATCCAAAATATATCGGAGGTTTTTCCAATTCATGCAGGAACACTTTACTACATTTTGATAGTTAGTTTCGTAAAAAAGCCGTTTCTTTTAGATATTTTAAGCCCGGACACCCTGTATTTGAAATTAGATAAGGATTTTAGGAAGTTGAGACAAAAGCGTAGATTTCAAATGTGAAATATTTCCTTTCATAAAGTTTATAAGAAAAATTGTGATTAAATTGGAACCAGTTTTACTTTTACAGATGCCCGGAATCATTTCTCAGTTACAATCGTGTCCAGTAATCATTTTTTAAGCATTTTCCTTCAAGATACGTTCACAAACTCTGCAATTCCTCTTTAAAAAATGGTAAAGTTTTTCTCCCGATTTAATAGTGGGGTAAACATTCGAAATGAAACTCCGACTATGTTTTCTTACTTTTAAGTTTACTTTTTACATGACATACAAGAGGAAACATGAAATTCTCCTTTTTAAAACTCTTAGCTATGAAACTTAAAATATACTTATTTAAAATCTTTTTTTTAATTTTATTATTAGCATTTTATTTTTTAAGGTATGCGACTACCCTAAAATTGTGAATTTTGCCAAGAATTGACATACTTGTTTTATGATTTATTTTATGTCATCGTATTGGCTTCATAAAAATACCAAGCTTATTATTTTCCATTTAATAGAACATAAACCGCAAGTGTTTTAATAAAAGCAAATGCCACTACTTTAAGCAAGATGTGACGCTTTAAAAAACATTTTACACAAAATGTGTTTGTTTTTTTTAAAAATAAGAACATGCTCAAACAGGGACAACAATTGCTCAAAAATATTTGAAAATATTTAACTGAAACTTTTTGTGCATGTTTTGTACAATAGTAAAAGTATTTTAACCTTCAAATTTAGCAATCGCTGCTTATTACAAAACTTACAGTCCCTTGTATAAATAAAATCCTTATTTTTTTTAAAGCAGTTTCATAAAATAACTAAGATAAAATGCTATATAGCTTTTATAAAAGTTAAGATATCACTTATCCCGAAAGTAATTTTAAAAACAAATAGGAAAGCAACACATCAAAATTGAAAAATTTAAAATCTGTTCATAAAGTTTTTGTACAGAATAGTCCCGTTTGTATCATTTTTTGTCAATTTTTTTAGCCATTCTTTCCCATTTATTAATAATAATTTATTTTTCTCTTCTTAATTTTAGCATATTTTTTTTTAAAAAAAAAACGTACTAAAATCTAAAAACCGCAAAAAATCCCTATATTTACGTTTTTTTAAAGAGGGTGTAGCTGTATGATGGACGTGACCGTGTTTTGTACGTAAATACGTCACGTAACGGGAAATATTTGTTTTTATAAAAAATGTCATTGTTATGAATGTCATAATCATATTTGAACACTAAGAAGGACTTCTTAGTGTTAAAATATGATTGTGACAACATACAGGTTTCCATGTTTTTTATGATGGCAACTGTTTCCTATCAACGGGTTCAGGAAAGAAATCAAGTAAAAAAAAATAATTACTGTTGTTACAATATAACTTTATTAATTATACGTCTGTGATACGAAAAGTGCAACACAAATGGCATACAGGATACATCGAGATTTACGGTAAACGTTAAATCGATGCAGGTATTAGCCAAGCTTTTACTACTGACTTTTTGACCACGCCGGTCAGATACATAAATTTATATATTATGTTTTTCTTTATGTTAACATTGAACGCCTGATCATCGTTCAATGGACGCGGTGGCTGATGCACCATCGTGTCCACATCCACGGGTTACATTAATGGCGTTGCAACCGTCGTATCTGCATGAATGACAGTCACCGTAATACCAGACGTTAACTAATCGGATCTTATTCGGACAACCCACGTCGCTTAGATGGACACACAAATCCTTTCGAACGTGACAACGTAGACACTTTGTCCGAGTCCAGAACATTTTTACACGTATCGCGTAGTTTAAAGTTGTCATACCCCGCGGCTCGGGAGTACCATCTCTTCATTCACCGGACCTTGATTTGTAGGAAGAAATGATTGATCACCCAAATTTCTCATGATAAATCTAATTTATTATTGTCTAAATATATTGATCAACACAACAGAAGTCTTACTTACAGGGATGTAACCAGGAGTGATACAACGTAATTCTGAATTCTTAAGTAAATAGCACCTAGAATCCTAATCATTATCTTTATGAAAAGATATCATAAGAATCTTTATCTGCCTTAGATTCCTCAACACACTAATGTCCGTTCTATAATCACGCTTCTATAATTAATATCTTACCAAAATCTCACGGCGATCAGCCTCTCAGCTTTCTGTCTCCTTCTCTTCTCTTATATTCTTCTTCTATTATACTTCCATTCTACTAACTCGCGAATGCTAAAGCTCCATTACATATCTATTAACTAATCTGCATATCGTGGTTCCTTCTTGAGGGGATTGGATTGAAATAATGTCATTCTGGCTCGAAAGATTCCCCAAGAGGTTTAGTACGAAAATCCGATAAAGCCCCTTCATAAAGTCAGCCACTAGCTCTTCAGGGAAAGTATTATTAAGCAGAGATAAGTGTGTTTCTAATTTGTTGGCTTGAATGAACGCAGAAATCATAAACGATCCCACACATCACACTTATTTCCGAATGAGTTGTTAACAAGCCTACTAGTGAAACGTGCACTAGCTGCTGTCAATGTGTCTTCATAAACGACGATCGTACACAATCGATGGCTACACAGTCCGGTGTCAATATAGAAGCGATTCCATCATCCACTTGCGTAATTTTAGCTGGCCCAGCTGCAGATGTACTGGCACCGTCGTTGATCCACTCGATCGCATTCATTCTTTTACATTTACGACACTGCTTGATTCGGTCTTATGGTGCTTTAGTGGTACCATTCGATTGCTTTTGAGAAGCTCTTTACACAACCGTGTACGATTTTTGTATTTGGACTTGCTTTTTGATGCGTATAGGCCGACATTATATATTTTGATAATATTTTGTTTATTTAAACACCTTATATGCAAAGTTACTATTTCACACTAATGTCTTATATAAAATCAATAGAGTTTGATAAGAGCTGAAGATAGAAACTAAAACGACCGTCGTAGCTTCTCCGAGTCAAAAGTTATACTAAAGGAAAATCTCGATACGCAGCAAAATTACCTAAAAATGACGGCGCTCCCCCCCCCTCGTGTGGCCTCTGTAGCCGAGGTGTAGAGGTATCGGGTCATGGCTGGCTTTGTCACGAGTTCGAGTTAAGTACCACTGAAGACCCGCCGTGTAGGGCAGCGATACACGCTAAATTTGTCGAGAGCTCAAACGTCCTCCCATTGGTGTGGTGTGGTAGTTAAGAGAGGGGGATGCCAGCTCAGGTATCGCCCACGTCACTTGACCATGGTTCAAAATTACGTGGTCCGTTGCCCGAAGCCCTCGTCTAGCGACGTTAATATTCACTCACTCACTCCCCACCCCCGCGTGCGACCAGTCACAGTTCTTACTTAGTGTAATAAATTTTTTGATCCTTTAGTTATCCAGTGGTGCAATTGAATTTTGGATAGACATGATAGATATATAGCTGCAACACCAAATTGTATCTCGTGATTTCGTTATCATTCGTTTTTTTTTTCTTAATTGCCTCCCCTACGAAAGCAATTTTAAAGCTGTATTCACATCAAAAAGTTGTCGCGAAATAGTCGGATACTTTAGTTAAACAATTATTACTTTCTCCACACTATAAAGCAATTCAGTGAAATAAAAATGAAAAAAAAATCCATATAGATTTCCTCTCTATCTTGCCTTTGGAGAAATATCAAAAATTAACTTCTAAATGACAGTAAATGTGCAAGCTTCAAGAGGATAAGAAAAAAAAAACGATGTGTGTGTATGCATATCATTGTGAACACGCGTTCGAAGTTACCTTCTTTGGCTTAAATGTATTGTTATTGTTGTGTACGACAAATGCAGAGGAGCACTTGTCATAATTGAAGGTTGCCAGAGCCCTGAGAGTTTGGACTTCTGCTCATTTTAGTAACCCTTACGACACGCATGAGCTTACGTTGGGACTATTCTACCCCGGTCACCACACGGAAGACTCTAATGATATCTTTTTAATACCTGATACTGATGATGAGTTAATTTTGGTGGGATTGTATTTGGTGTTCTTGGCGAACATTGTCCGAAGAATCTGTTAGGCTTAACGTATGACGCCTCCAATTAGGCTTAATGCAGCTGCATTCAAGGAAACAAATTTGAAGCGAGAAGTATTTTGCACGTTTCAATTTCTTTTAAAGTCTGCAGCGTGAAATATATGTTAAGATATGATCACTAGAAAGATGATAACTTGATAAACAAACATATAACACTTTATAGCTCATTATAATGTCAATCATTTTAAATGGGAAGAAAATATGCCTATGGGTACTAGTAGAGTTTTTGAATGGTTAGCGATATAATTGCGTTGTATTATATTATGATATCGTACTCCATCACAAGATTTTTCATATGGGTTTTCTGACAGTACAACCACACATTGAGAAATACATCACTTTTTCGATATGCTTTCGCTTGTGACAATTTTAATGGACTACCTTAACTTGAGATTTGGTTATTTTTAAAGGAAAAGAGAGAGAATATATTCACAATATGAACTAGCCGGCGAAACCATCGATTATAAATTATATGCAGCATACTTTGAGATACTTTAGGGAGATTGTCAAATGTAACCATGTACGATCGTGGAAGAATTGAAGTGATCTTGTATGTATTGAATTGTATAAGTTTCATTTTAAGATAATATTATACATAATTATCAAATTTATTTCTGTTATTATTGTTTCAACCTGTATTTTAAAAGCGTGGGGGAATTGCGAACTTCATACATTTCTCCATTACGTTCATCGTGTAACCGTAACTAGTAACGCGTAACGAAAATTTTTCCCTACAGTGTCATAAGAAGTTAACTTCAAAAATGAATTTTTTAAAGAACAAAAAAATTATTCACTTGAAGACAATCAAGTCAAACCACTTGTAAAATTTAAATCATTTTAAATGTAAAGGAGCTAATTGGATCTAATTAAGCTAATAACTACGGATTTCTTTGACGATACACTCCAACATTTAACTGGCCACCAAAGATCTATTTAGCACGATTCCAAAATCGTGCTAAAAACGAGTAACGTACTAATATCAAATTATTGTCATTGTAGTTTTTACAAATTATAATTAACCTTTTGAACTATGGATGAAAATTATTTTTGAGAAGAAAAAGCAATTATTTATAATTATATGTTGCTTAATTCCAAAAACTATTTAAATTAAGTAAATAGCTGCTGTAAAACCACTAATACATCTGGTAACCAAGTTTTGTTTGAGTCCTATTATAGCCCACCCATGGGTTTTTTTTCCCCTTGCTCTTTTGTTGCCAAGTTAGGCGATAAGTGTGTCAAGCTAGTAACTCTTCTTTTTCATTCTTTAAAATAAAACATCATTTGGTATCTACAATTAGTTCTTTCCGTTAATTACATTAGCTTTGGCAACTTTACTAACTACGTACGAGTGGTAAGGACCATTACCCTTTATTCAACGTTTTGCTGTTATTCGGATATTGCGTGTGATTATCTGTTGTTTTTTATACAAGACAAAAGCAAGGTTTATTTTTTTAAAGGTGTTGATTATTAGATGGTGCTTACGGAATAAAAAAATTTAAATGATGGAGATGCCTTTCACAAGGGGGGTAGAATCCGCATGATGTAAGGAAAAGTACGTGGTTTAGCAAAAGCCGTTTGAGACATCTTAGAATGTGTTTAATACCTTTTTAAGAAACTAAATCATACAGGAATTAGTTTATAAAATTTTAAAAGTTTCAATTTTCCTCTTTCGAACATCGATTCCTTCTCAAATTGTTCTTGATTTTCTATTTTAGTTAAAAATAAATTTCCATTTTTGCCGTTCGGATATCAATCTTTTTCTTTTAAGAATTTTTTTAATTTCCTACTTTTAGAAACCGAATTTTTTCATTCATTTGTTGTTAACGTCTTAAAAATTTTAATTTTTCTCCATCGAGCTTCAATTCCTTCTTTTCGGAATGTTCTTAATTTCCTATTTTACAAAAGTTAAAAAAAAATTCCATTTTTGACCTCTGGATATAAATTTTTACTTAAATTAAAATGCCCTTAATTTCCTATTTTAGAAGCCGAGATTTCTTTGAACTGAATTTGTTCGTACTGAATTTGTGCCAACTAAATTTGTTCATAACGTTTAAAAAATGTCTCTTTCGATCTTCCGCTTCCTGTTTTTTTCGTAATGTTCTTTTTTTTAAAAAAGTTAAATTTGTCAGTGTCTATTTTTCGAAGCTAAATTTATAAATGGAATTCTTTCTTATTCTAATGTTTTCTCTTTTTGCCCCTTCGAACAAAACACCATGTTTTTCCCAGTTTGCCTTTACGCAACTCTGAAAAACACGCCTTGGTGCCATTTTGGCGCGACTTGAGAAAAATATTCTCCGAGGGGTGGGCTATAACAGGATTATTCTGGCATAAACTTATTTACTGACAGAGAAAAAAACAAGAAAATATATATATAAATTCCTCTATAAGCAATAACTCCACCCTTTAGAAACACCCCTGATAGACTACTCAATTCCTCATTTGGAGATTTATGAGAATGACTTTTGTTTCCCTTTTGTAACAGAATTAAAAGCACTTACACTGATTAATTATTAATTTTACATCGTCTCCACCCTCCGCTGTGAAAGTAAACCTCCTAAATGTCCCCTAAGTGGTTATTTAAACTGAGTCGCGGTGGTAATTATCGAGAAATGTGACTCGATTAATGACTTTGCGGCAACTCGGTCGCAGTTAAGAGAGCTTTCTTCAGAAATTTTTGTTGTGCCAAGAGATAGATTGTGAGTCCATGATTAGAAGGACAATTTCAAGAGACTGTTAATCATAGTCTGTAGCCAGGAAACAATGTACACTTTTAAGGTAAATTGAATTAATTTAGACTCGATGTGACTATTTATAAGTTTAAAAGTCTAGTAGAATTTGGGGGGTTAAATTTATCTAAGAGCTGAAAATATGAACCATTTTCAAATATATATAATTCTTTGAATCCAAAATTAAGTAATTCGAATCTTTTACACATTGTTTATAAAGGAATGGGGCTTCAGAAAAGTGTAAAATGTGTAAAATATAATCACAATTTTAAAAATTATAAGCATACAAAAATACGAAACATTTCCATAAGAAATATTAATTACATTTTACATTGCGCATGCTACTTTCTAAAAAAGTAGCATTAATTACTAGCTATAAGTTGATTTATAAATTTAAATGTATCCCCTTATTACACTGCAATATTTTTTACTTAAATAAAATAATAAACTATATTTTTTAAAAAATAAAAAAAATAATTACAATTTTCAATTTGTTAAAAAAAATTTCAACGTTTTACAAATATTTTGAAATACAAAAGATATATTATTCTTAAATGGTACATTTTATAAAATTCTATGATGTTTTATGAATCAGAGGCTACTATTTTAGAAAATTGCGTGCGTAACGCAAAAATTATTTAATATTTATTACAAAATTATTTTGTATTTTCATATGGTTATAATTTCTAAAATTATAAATATATTTCAAACATTTTGAAGCCATAATCTTTTGACAAAAATGTGTAAGAGATTCGAATCATGTAATTTAAATTTAAAATAATAATACCTGTTTGAAAAATGTTTATACTTTCGCCCCTCGAGACAAAACTAATACCCCTGAGACCCATTTTAATTTAATACAGACTAATAATAAAAACTTCGAAGCAAAATTTCTAGGTTAATATAAATACAATTGTAAGATAAAGTAATTAATACTTATATTTATAACAAAAGAAACGGATTCAAAGGCAATATTATTAAAGTATACATCACTGGAATACTGGTATAAATATAACGATATTCGGAAATCAGAAATGAATAACCCGATTACAAGATTTAATAACATATAGATGAATGAGCAGAAAATGATAATTAAGAGGTCATTATAAAGATAAAATATGAAAAAAAATTTCGTACGTAACGTTTCTTGACGTAAAGTAAAATTTGTTTTCACAATTGCATGTTCAATGTGACTTCCTTTTGTCACCTGTAAAATATTTGCAAACCTGGTCACCCTAGATTTTTGCCTTTACTCAGGCAGCAAGTTCATTGGAACTGTTTACAGCATCTCTTCTTATACTCTTAGATGTCGGTGCATTTCTAGGGTACTTTCTTCAAAATCCACGCTGACAGACCTTTTTCAAACGAAAACACACAAAATGCCTTCCCCTCTGAGACGCCATTTCCACTTCTGTTCACAATTACAACATTGCTGCCCCCTTTTGAAAAAACAAGATTACAAATTCAGAATTTCATACTTTATCCTTACAGTGACATATTAATGTTCATTTTTTGTTTATTCATCTGAGAATTATTAAATTTTGTAATCGGGTCATTCATTTCTGATAACCCCCTGTATTATTATAATCTTCCTTTTTTCCAAAATACATTAGGCGATCAGATATTAAACTAAAAAAAGTAATATAAATGCTGATAGATGCAAGAAAATTTACATGGAACATAGGATGCAGAGGATAATAAGTAAATAGTATGTCTTTTTTATTACACATAATTCAAAATTAGAAATAATCTTTAAGAGGTAAGTCACCTCATGCAGCCTTATTCATATTTCCCTAATGTGAAAAAAATGATTATGGTTAAGGAAAACTTTTAAAGAGTATATATAGACAAGTCGTACGCGGTTGTGTGTGTCTGTGTGTGTGTGCATTTATTAAATTATTATTATTTTAATGAGAATATGGGAAAATCTTCAAAACGATAAAAATCCATGTACATTTTAATCAATATAATTTTTAAACAACTTCTTTAATAAAATCTTTTATTAAAATAAGTATATAGTATAAATATGGGTTCAAAGACTCAAATTTGAAAGATAAATAGAATAAGTACTTACCTCTTTAGCTGGCGCAAATCTCACCAAGCACGCTTTATTGGCGACAATACACAATATATACATACAAAAATGTTATAAATGTAAGTTATCTTTGGTTTTTCAACTATATTTGATGTACTATGAAAAGAGGTTACTGATGCGAAAAAAACCACTCCTTGTTTTGAAAATGTGGCGGTAAAAGATTACTAGAGGAATATTCCGTTAGGCGTCAGTTGTATCATTTTTGGCGACTTTATCGCTTGCTCCTCCTAAACGGAAAACTGCCGTAAAATTTTTAAGAATGTTATTTTCATCTTGTAATTTACACAAGAAATGACACACAGTTTCTAAATAATGCATATTGGCACCATGTAGTTTTGATCCTTAAAATGCACCTTATTTTAAAAAGTACAAATTAAATCTGCATTAGAAGCATTAAATTCCTAGTTCAATTTCAAACAAAAATGGAAAGAATCAATTTTTTCACTGATTTTTGTGGTTTGACATTTTAAAAAATATACAACTATTAAAAGAATCCCATTCATTATTATTATAATCCTATAATTGTTGTTGCAACCTAAGACATTTTTACAGTAGGAGCGTGTGTAAAACTGATGGTTATTGATTGCTAATGTAGTACTGGGAAGCAAAACGTTGGCTACTCGTGACAGATCTCTTCAAATTAGCCCAATGCCAAGTGACGAAATGTCGGCGCGTTAACCGCTTAGAGCGCCGATACACCAGGCGCTCTTAGTGAAATTGATCTCGCCAGAGTATATCCAAGTTTTGGCACTTTTATCTTCTCACTTTCACACTACATCAATTTGAGTCACTACAGATTTAACGTACACCAGCAGGGGCATTATTGCCATTAGTACTCAAACTCAAATCTGGACAGCAACAATGCTTACTTCAATCTCGAGTACCGGAAGTTAATTGTACAGACAATTGTATATAGATGTTGTAAAAAATATTTTTCCTAAGATAGCACACTGATAGATATAGTCAGACTGCGAGAAATGAGTCCTAGAAAAGCCTGTTTTTTTTGTAAAAAATTCTATTCACTAAACTATGAGTTTGAAAAATGGAGAGTATTATATTCGAAGTCTTTCAGATATTAAAAACAAAGCCATATGCGCACAAAAACGCCCAAACGCTACGTGACACGTAGCATACTTCTACAAGTACACTTTCACAAAAACAAAAAGAAGACAATAAAAATTAATACTTTAAAGAAGAAAAGTTATTACAATTCGCTTTATTCTATTTATATTTTTAAAAAATTGAATGTTTTACATTCCATTTCTCAAAGAAAAAAGTAAAACGATATATCACATGTTTCATGCAAAGAACAGTTCCAAAGAATCCAAAAGGACTTAATATAAAGGGTGATTTTTTTAGAGGTATAGAACTTTAAATTGCAATAAAACAACGATGTATTATTTGATTGACATGAATTTTTTTTTATTCGAAAGATAATCTTTTGGCATTACATTTTAAATATGATCAAGCAAGGCGTAGATTAGTCGAATGGGCCCAAAACGAGATTGCCGTTGTTCCCGATTTTCATAAGCGAATTTTGTTTAGCGATGAAGTGCACTTCTGGTTGAATGGCTACGTCAACAAACAAAACTGCCGCATTTAGAGTGAAGCTAATCCACAAGTGTATGTCGAAACACCGTTACATCCAGAAAAACTGACTGTTTGGTGCGCTTTATGGGCTGGTGGAATCCTTCAAAAACGATGAAGGCCACAACGTTACAGTCAATGGTGATCGGTATAGAGCCATGATTACTAAATTTTCATTCCTGAATTGAACAATCATGATGTCCAGGAGCTGTGGTTCCAACAAGACGGCGCAACATGTCACAATCGATTTATTGAAAGACACGTTGGGTGATCGCCTAATTTCACGTTTTGGACCTGCGAATTGGCCTCGAAGATCTTGAGATTTAACACCGCTAGACTATTTTCTGTGGGGCTATGTAAAGTCATTGGTTTATGCAAATAAGCCACAAACGCTTGACCATTTGGAAGACAACATTCGCCGTGTTATTGCCGATATACGGCCACAAATGTAGGAAAAAGTCATCGAAAATTGGACTACATCCGAGCCAGCCGTGGCAGTCATATGCCAGAAATTATATTTAAAATGTAATGCCACAAGAGTATCTTTCTAATAAAAAAATTCATGTCAATCGAATAATACATCGTTTTATTATTGCAATTTAAAGTTCTATACCTCTAAAAAAACACCCTTTACTATAGTATGTTTGCACTCAATTATCTTTAAAAATTATTCCATTTTTTTTCTTGGGCATTTCGAAGAAGTAAAATTAACATTTTAGTATAAAACTGTGTGTATTTATTTACGATTTGTAAACTTTTTGAAACATTGCCAAATAAAGATTATCATTATTTATGAAAGGATCCTACTTTTTTGCAAATTATTTTCCGTGTCAAGCAATTTAAAGCATATCTATTATACTGAAACGTTTTTTTTTAAAAAAAATGCAATCAATATAAACTGTAACACGGTAAATTTCGTTCATCGACTGAACGAATTCTTTTGAAAGGATCTGGGAAGGAATCTATTACACATGCTATCGATGACAGATATTGTGCTCTACCATCGGATGCAATCTATCCCGGTCTCTTATCCAGAGTTCCTCGGGCACTCTTCGAAACTTTATTTCCTTAAACCCGCGGGGAAAGAAAAAACAGTACCATCCTTCTTTCTGACTTTCTTATCAGGAAACTCTGGTTTGATATCGTTACAGTTATTAATATGTTCCTCTGCCCTTCTTTTCCTTCACCCTCTTGTCGTCAATCTTTGTTACGTTTCGTTCAAGGTATCGTTCTTCGTTTCGGGATGTATTATGTAAACATTTTGTAAAATATTTGACATTGTATCAAAGCCTGTTGTAAAATTTGATTAATTAATACTTATTTTAGATCTTTTATTTTGGATTTAATATGCTCGCTCCCCGCATAGGGTTGTCGTACCCACAGTTTCAGGAACGCTGTATTAACCCATAAACGTGCACTTATTTTGTAAAAGGCAAAGCAAAAAAATATCTACTTAAGAAAACACATTTTATAACTTAGTTTCGGCGAAAATAAAACAAAAATACAAAACCAGTCAACATTTTAATTTTTATAATTTGGGATTTTGATCCACATTGCAATGCTGCTTGTGCATCGACTTATATTATATTTCTATTCGAATAGCTGTTTGAAAAAACATATATTGTTACCACGGTACAAATATTTATAATACTTTCCCAACAGAAATAATAATAATAGCAGTATTCATTAAAAAAAATATTCACAGTGTTATTTTGCCTGATATATTTAAACGCACCCAGCATGCTTGTGGCCCAGAATTACAATTATTACACATGTAATTATGCTATGTCTTTTACCGCAACACACAGCGCAATATCCTGTAGGAGCTTCTTTTTTTCAGACGTTGGTGTCACAAAACAAATGTGGCCGCGGTAGCACAGTGATCAAGGTAATAGACTCGTGGCTGGCGTGTCAGGAGTTTGAGCCCAGCACCACTGAAAACCGGCCGTGTAGGGAAACGATGCGCGTTAAATCTGTCGAGAACTTAAACGTCGTTCCGTTGGTAGTTAGGAGAGGGGGTGCCAGCTCAGGTGTCACCTTCGTCACTTAACCATGGTTATAAATGACGTGGCCCGTAGCCAAAAGCCCTCGTATAGCTGAACAGTGCGACGTCAATATTCATTCACTCACGCAACAAAACAAATAAAATGTTTTTCCGATGGTCGCAGAATTTCTGAAGTTTTAATCTATCCATCTTGTTATATTTGTATCACAATGACAACTTTGTATAAGTCATTCTGCTTATTTGCTTCTGAAATCTAATTTTATTTTTCCCCTCAAGATTGTTTATAGTAAACATATGCTTCCCGATAGCGATGACTAGCAAATGAAGGAATACTTTCTTAATGTATTTATCTAAATATACAGCAAACGTTATCTAATTTTATGGAATCAAGACGCCGCGATGAGGGCAATCAGTCTCACGAGTGTAGATGGTAATCGCTTTCACATTCCAATGGGGAAATTACATCAGCATAGAATACAAATCTGATCGAATGATCCAATTGTGCACAGTTTGAATAGTTTAGTGCTATTGAATTAAATGATTCGCGTACTTTAAGGGGTTAAAAGTACTTATTTTAAATTATACCATATGTATTAGTGTAAAGTCCAGAAGAAATTACCTTCAAGAAAGTTAAAAGGTTTTGGTAGGATTGGGAAAATTATTCAAATATTGAAGATACCCACAAGTATTTTAAATACACTGCTCAAAACAATTAAAGGATATTGAAAGTTTTATATAAAATAAAGATATAAGCGAATTTTTTTTGCCGAAAATGGAAGAAGAGAATCACAAATGCAAATTTTTCTGATTTACAAACTGGAGAGTATGTTAATTTTGAGTTCGACGTCAAAAACGTCGCTTCAGCGGCAGCAAATGAAATTAGACTTTCAAATAAAATGAAGACAAGGATAATCGGCATTCGATGACTGCTTTCTTTCGATGAGTACTATGTCTCAGCGAAGTCATTTAACCGATTCAGAAGTCTGAGAGTTGTCAGTAGGTTAGAAGGGGGCCAAACTCAAGCTGAAGTAGCGAAAGCCATTGGAGTGTCACAAAGTGTGATTTCCAGGATCTGGAACCGTTTTTTGGAGACTGGAAGTGCAGGCCGAAGACCAGGAGAAGGTCGTAGACTGGCAACAACGCCCAAGAAAGATCGTTATTTAGTGTTAATGGCTCTTAGACACCGAAATATGAACGCTATTCTTCTCCAGCAACACCTTCGCTCGGCTACTGGCACCACTGTTTCAATTCATATTATCCGAAACCGGCTCCATGGTGTAAGTCTGTATGCTCGCCGACCGATAGTATGTGTCAGACTAACATCAAGGCATCGTCGCGACCGCAGGGAGTGGGCAACAGAGCATGTGAAATGGAGGAGAAATGAATGGAGCAATGTTCTTTTTTCTGACGAGTCCCGTTTTTCTGTTCATCTGGATAATAGGCGTATTTTCATCTGGAGGGACCGTTGCAGTAGGAATAATCCTGCGTTCGTGCACGAAAGTGTCAGATTTGGCGGTGGGGGAGTGTTGGTGTATGGGGGCATCTCCATTGACGGGCGCACAGACCCCTACATCATTCGAGATGGACCTCTGACTGCTCGCCGATATAGGGATGAGATCCTCAGACCTATTGAAGTCCCTTACGCTGCAGCAATCGGAGATGACTTCCTTTTAATGGACGATAACTGCTTGCCACATCGTGCTAACCTGGTGGAGGATTTCCTTTTCGAGAAAGGAATCGTACGAATGGAATGGCCAGCGTGTTCTCCAGACATGAATCCAATAGAGCACGTTTGGGATGCTCTAGGGAGACGAGTTGCTGGCCGCCAACCACCCCCCAAAACTATCCAAGAACTGGAAAGAGCTCTTCTGGGAGAGTGGGACAGAATACCCCAACTCGTGATTAATAGCCTCATTGACTCCATGCCTCAAAGGTGCTCAACGTTGCTGGCCGTCCGTGGAAACCATACCCCCTACTGAAAATGATTTCCTTTGAAGAAAACACCTCTTCTTATTCTTTTTTTCTCATATTCACAAACTGTTTTTTTCCTTTTGTACACAAATGCGCAATAAAATGCATTTTTTTCCGCCAAACATGTGTAATTTATTCTTATATAACCTACTACGTCTGTCAACCATGTATCAATCAGCTAAAAAGTTTCCCAGCCACAAGATCCACCTAAAACCGCAATATCCTTTAATTATTTTGAGCAGTATATATTTTACCGACCAGTGCTTCTCATATTTTCTATACTTGTGGCCTAATTTTCTGTTATGATTTTTATCACGCCCTCCCTAACTATAACAATGTATTTAATGCAATAATAATGTACTTTGACGCTAAAGTTACAATATCTTTAATTATAAACAGTGTAAATTATCAAGGTATGAATTAAATTTTGCATATGACAAGCCCATGGGAGTAACTAGTAATTATTATACTATTTTTTAATTCAATATATTGATAAATTAATTATCTAACACATTATACAGTACTGATACATTAATAAGTATACGAGTGTAAATGTGTATTTAATGCTTTTAATACGTCGGAATGTATTTTGTTTTGCTTCCTTTCGGTAAATTAATAATTGTTTTAAATCTTTTATTTTCGACTTTTCAAAATGCTCGCACCCTCCACGTAGGGTTGTCCCGCCTTCCAGGGGGGCACGCCCAAAGTTTGAGAAACACTGCATTGCATATATGAAGACATAAGAGAAAGTGAAATCCACATAACAATACTCGGAACAAATTACGAGTGAAAAATAATTAAAACACAATATTATAACATCCACTGTGTCTAAATTCAATTATTATCTTATGGTATCTGCGAGAAATCATTCTTCACAGTGCTGAAATATGCTATGTGGAGAAAAATCTACATCATATTTACTGAAATTGATAATTCAATTTAAGAATTTAAAACAAACGAACACAGAAAATAGAAAAGCAACAATATCAATAATTAGAGATTTACCCTTTTTTTATATTCTTGTAACAGATTTTTTTTTGGCAAAACATGTGAAATTAGATTACATGAATTTTCCATTGAGTAAAAAAAATTATTATTCTCCTCACTTTTAATTTATTTAAATGCATTTTTTGTGTAATGTTTTGAATTAGATCAAGACAAATGTTATTTCCTTCTTTATTTTTATTCAGCATACAACTTTTACAACATCCACGAACTGAAAGCCTCCAGGAAAATTCCTAAGGAATAATTTAGCATTTAAAAGAGGAAATCTTTATATTGTTTTCATATTCTTTTTTTTGAAAAAATAAAGAATAGTAACAACTACAAAACATTTATTATTCTATGTAAAAGAAATGAGATATTACTCAAAATATATTTTTCAAAAGAATCCTTTGTTCCTTGTCTCTTTATTCTTCTGCTTGTTTTTATTCATTCATTTATTATTCATTCATGTATTAAAAATTTCCTCGAAATATTAAAACAGCCATTGTTAAAATACGTATATTCAGATATTTGCATTCTTAACATTCGAAAAATTCACATATTTGCATACAAATATTTTAATAAAAAAAAATGTACTCTCAGAGTCTGATCATAAATATTCAAATCAATAAATGCAGTGGCTGGTTGCAAAGCAATTTAAATGAATATTGAATGTAGTGTCCTTAGAAAAATGTGAGTTGAATGTTTTTAAACAATAACTGTTTCTGTCAGAAACATTAAGAAGCTGATTACTTTTTAATGGATATTTTTTTAAGTACTGCCCAAACAATATTTCGTAAAAATTAAATTAGTATTTAGTTCCACAGCATCATCACATCAGGTATTTTATTGTTATTTAAATTAAATAAATGTTGTTTCATCAGAGATTTCCTTCTTTTACCTCTGAAAATTATAAATAAAAAGATTTATTTAACCACTGGGGTTGTTTTGTAAAGTTTCATTCTACCAAAGTTTCAGCGGCAGCCCGATATAAAATAATTAGTAAGTAATTATATATATATATATATATATATATATATATATAATTATAAAATTTTAGTTATTAAATTTTATTAAATTTTTATTATTAAACTAGTTTGACCCCACTTATCGGTCCTAAGTCCGAGATTGCACTTGGATATTTTATAAATTTTTATTTTATTTTATATTTTTTTAATTTTGTTTGAAAACGATGAAATTTTATATTTTATATTCGCCATTGATATTTTGAAATGGGATTTAGTATTATAAGATTCATATATTTCAATTTTTCAATTGATAATTGTGATTGATTTTATATACTTAAATATATATATATATATATGTATATATATATATATATATATATATATATATATATATATATATATATAAGGATAATTAAATTAGATTAAAAATTAAATTCCCTATCTAGCATTTAACTCATATTTTTCATTTCTTCTTCAAGTATCAAACTAATCACCCATTTATTTCTTCCGAACATATGGTCTAGCCAATAAACATGTCTAATATCAGATTGTGAGATTTAATAGCCCTATATGCCAGCATTAACTTTCAAGTGTAATCATAAAATCCGAGATACTTACCTCGTCGGTGTTTTAAGTGTTAACCCATTTAAAACACAACGTGGCGTTTTTTTTCCCTCCCTGCTCTCAGCGTCAGAACTTGTATAGATTTCATCAATTAAAGATTTTTTTAAAACTAAGTCTGATTAAAACTAAGAACATGTCATATATATATGTTATATGACTACACTTGCTGTAACTCTATTTTATAAACTTTATAAAGTTGTTATGCAGACGGTTAGTAAAATTTATATCTAGCAAGGATACACAAGTGGGTGGCAAGTATTAAAAGCTGAATACTCTTGGTTTGGACTTTTAAAAAAAGTGTTGCTTTTTATTATTAAATAAATTGTAAGGTACTTAGAAATTTAATACGTGTTACTCTTTTTTAATAGTGATTCTAATTCACTCATATTTACAATGAGTAACAAGACTTATTATGACCATTTTTTTCAGTACAAATTATTAGAAAAATGTTTCTTCTAATACTAAATGGAATTTTCTTGACATGAACTCTATGAGATGGTGGTAAGAAGATTTTGAGGTTTTATCCTAGGGATTGCCCTTTCTAATGCCTTTAAATTGAATGGCACACGATTCAGATAAATGATGCCTCGTTTTCGATCTCATCCCAGAGAATTTAATTTGGATTGAGATCTGGTAATTGTGCAGGCCAAATAAACAAGCTAAAGTCTCGGCCGTGCTATTTAAACCACCTGAAGATAATATCAGCTAATGGGAGCATTGCCTTGCTAAAAGTATCCCCATCCCGGAAAGAATACACCATCAACATAGCAGAATATTCTTGATCTTCAATAACACATTAATACCCTGGGTCGTTCAGAATTTCTTCTGCAGGAGTCAAAAATTCCATGCAATACCAAGAAAATAACTCCCAAACCATAATATTGTCTCGATCAGCATGGATAGTTGTGGTGATACAGATATAAGGTCCAGGTTTTCATTCTGTTTTTTCCATATTCGCACCCATCCATCTACGTGGTATAATTGAGAACGTGATTCATCAGACCACATAATCATTTTAATTTATCTATTGCACAATTTTTGAGCTCATTTTCGAACTGGAGACATGTGATCTTGTTCAAGGCCTACAGTAGCTCTTTTTGAACAGGTGTGGTCGGTTACCTTAACTTATACGGTGTAACACGTGGAGAATAGTTTGTTCAGACAGGCTTGAAGTTCTTATTGATTAAGATTCCGCCCAATCAGACGTGCGGTCGATCTTCTGTTGGACTGGACAACTTTCACCATTCTCCTATCCGAGCGAGCATTTGACAGCCGCAAGCCTGAGGCTGAGACGGTTTTTCTGCTTTGAAATCAACTCTCTGAAAACATTATTAACTACCACTCTCAAACACTTAACATGTGCAGCCGTTTTTCTGATACTGATTTCAACACTTTGAGCATCCGTAACCAACCTGAGTTAAAACTTAGTTAAATTGCGTTTATTTTCCATTTTTACAAGGAGCACACTGCAATGGATGCTTCACTATTTCTACATTTCCTGCATTGTCCATTCAGTATAGTGGTTAGTGACGCTAACTGATGTGCTGTTGGGCCTGTGTTCAAATTCGGGAGAAGACAGGGATGCTTGTAATTGTATAGTGCCTATGCGGCATGGGATATTCTAAATGGCAGTTGAGACACAAGTCCTCTCGTTATGTTTGTGGAAAGCGAAGAGAGGTGGAAGGAACCTAAAAACTCTCAGGATGTTCTCACTCAAAATTGGGGTGGAACCAAGCCAAATCGTACTGTCACCTGTATAGTGCTCAAAGCTACACATAACGACAGGCGTACAACTAGTTCTTTGCACGACGAATTTCGTTGGCCTTCAGGCTGGAGGCATCAGAAACATCAACAACATTCCCTATTAATAGCTATTTTGCCCTTTAAGTGGCACCAATATTAAGTTATAATTGACCCAGTGCTGGTTTATCCATTAGGCGCCCAGGTGCTTTGTGCGCGTAAGGGCCCGGATTAGCTGGAATTAAACAGATTTTCTGGTTTTAAATTTTGATCCGTCAGGGTCAAAGGGGCTTGTAGATATTCTTTGCCCAGGGCCCGAAATAATCTTAAATCAGCACTGAACGGACCTACGTATAAGTATCAAGTCTTCATAACAGTTTGGTCGCTCAGTGCGAATTTATAGTGGCAAAAAAAAACCTACGTGAGACTCTCTAAAGACGATGATCTAATCATTAAAAATTACTTATAAACATGTTTCTTCAAAGTGTCGTACAATATTATGAGCGCTTAAACTATACGAAGGAGACATTTATTTATTTATTAAGGTTGTATTCGCGTAATTTTAAACCATGAAATTCACAAAATTGGAACATTTTTTCTTGTTAAAATATAAAAGTACACTGAAAAAAAATCCCAGCACCTAGAAAAAAATTACGTAGAGTAATAAAATTTAAACAATTCCATTGTCTAGTTAATACAGTATTTCTCAAACTGTGGGATGTGCCTCCCTGTGTGGGCTTGATAACTCTGCGAGGTGGGGCGTGAGCCAATTAAAAAGTCGAAAAAAAGATTATTTAATAAAATTATTAATTTACTGAAGGTAAGCAAACAAAATACATTCTGACATAATAAGAAATAAATTCACATTTACACTGATATAATACACTTATAAATGTATCATTAATGCACAATATATTTTATAGTTCATTTAATAATACTAAATTAAGTTTAAGTAATTAAGTTTAATAAGTACCATTGACCCCATGAGCTTCTCATATATAAAATTATATACAAAAATTAACACTTATCCTGAAAAAGTGCACGGTTTATAATCAATCCTTTTAAATGCAGATTAAAATATATATCTGATGAACTCCTCAATGCCTCCGTTTTCTACTTATGTGTGATGATGTGGTGTATTGTGTAGGGATGGAGCAAAAAAAGGCATACATAAGAAAATTCTCTGAAATAAGTAAATCCTTTGCAATACTTTCAATGTCCTTTTATTGCTTTTCAAAGCCTTCGGAATAATTTTGTGAATAGCAGTGCACAGAAACGATCGTATCTCAGAAATATGTAAATATACTAACGGAGCAATTAACACTATGTATGAGCGAGATGTTTATATACGTCAGTGGCACTTTAGAAGTTAAAGGCATATTGTAGATTTAGCTTCAAAGTATAGTGTGTTATTTAATCCAATATATTTTTATTATACGGAAAGTGGGTGCAAAATGAAAAAACTGATTAAATTTGGCGTCGCAGATATTGATAGTTTGAGAAGCACTGAGTTAATATGTTTAATTGATTTAATTTTCAAATCACAGTTAATTAAAGCTCAAGAAAAGACATTTCACATAAAATGCTGTTTCATTAACAGCAGGTCGAAACTCTACAAGTTTGAGTGCAAACGTGAATGCATTGTGTCATACAGGCGCCAAATATATCTTTGTGCTAAGGATTTCCATGCTTGTTATATCAATGAAAATGGGAAAATGAGTGCTGAATAGTGAAGATGCTATCACATACGTGCTAAATTGGAGACAGATTTTGTGATCTTGCATGTCAAAGTAATTCGTCAACCCTCTGTACAGCACGTTGCGTCACAACAGTGGTGCGAGGGTGAGCGTTATCCGGTAGGAAAACTCCCCCGTAAATAGCAGTACTGTAGGCTGAATTACTTGGCTGAAGTACAAATGCAGTCACTGTCTTTGAGATAAACACAATAGTGCTCTTGTGGTCAAAGGATATTGCCAACCAAACCATGACTCCACGCGTAGGTCCAGGGTGCCTAGACCACAGACAATTTGGTAACAGGCGTTCCTTTGGCCTTCTTCTTACCAACATACGGCCTTCACTGGCGCCACGGCAGAATCTGCTTTCACCGGAAACACCACCAATCTTCACTTAGTCCTCCAATGAGCTCTGGTTTGACACTACTGGTGTCAAGACGGCAATGGTGTGGAGTCCGTGGAATATTTGCTACAGAGTGACTGGCTCTGAGAAGTCCTTGAAGTATCCGATTTCTAACATTTCGCTTTGTCACTGTGGTACCAACTGCTGCTCAAATTTCTGCCGCAGGCGCTGTATGAAGCTCCATAGCCGTACGCCAAATACGGTGGTCTTTCCTCTCAATAATGCCACGTGGCCTCCTGGAACCTGGTCCTCTTGAGACATTACCATCCTTTGTGACCACTGTTCCCTACAACCATTCACAGTTTGCACATTTCGGCCAAGTTTTTCTGTAATATATCAGAAAGAAAATTAACATTATCGTGGCCTTATTATACAACCTCGTTAAAAATCGGTGAGCTGTAGGTAATGACTTAGTCTTATTAAAGATATTTTTGGCTAATATCAATTCAGTACATCAAATTTCACAGATAAATAACCCTCACAAAGTTCACAGTACGCATTTAAAACAAACCTGATCTTCAAGTTCTGAGTTAGCGCCACACTTAAGCACGAAGCTTGAAATTTGAATGGAAGTCATCTTTAAAATGTCTAACACTCCTATCAAATTTTATTAATTTAATACAAGTTTCTCTTGGTATTGGGATTTTTTTCCCCGCCAGTGTAGATCCAGACATCGAATTCCTAAGGAGAGCAGCATATTTTATAATGCTATTTTTTTCGATACTTTCGAACCATTTTTAGTATATGGAATACATTCATGGACAAAAAGATATGCGCACTAAGAAATAATTGTGGGATCGTAACGAAACGTGTCATGAAGGTACATGTTGAAGAGATATGCAAATAATTAGAAAGGCTGCGTGATTGTGCATTACTTACAGCCAGTAGAGGGCGTTTAACGTCGTTCTCCGTGGAGTATAAAACAGGTAACCAAAGATAGTTTGAGTGTGCTGAATCGTTTACGAAGAAAGAGCTGAGGTAGACATGCAATTACGCCGTCTTCAAAGGCAATATGAACAGCTTTCGCAGTTTGAGTGGGGGAGAATCATTGGCATGATGGAAGCTGGGTGGTCAGCTAGGCGAGTAGCTCGTCAATTAGGCCGCTCTGATTGTGTTGTGAGGAGGTTTGGGGACCAGTGGATCCGAGATATGTCATTTACACGAAGACCAGGCCCAGGACGCCCTAGACGGACCAGTCGTCGAAAAGACCGCCATATTGTAAGGAAATACACTCGTACAGTCAACTATTTCATCGGCCGCCATCCAGGAACAGGTAACACCTTCATTTTGGGCCCCTGTGTCATCTCGAACCATATGAAGGAGCCTAGCAGAAGGACATTTGGGATCGTGGCGCCCATTACGTGTGCTGCCCTTGAAGGCGACCCATCAAAACCTCCGTTTTCAGTGGTACCACGAAAGAGGAAATTGAACTGCAGCGGAATGGAACCAGGTCGTCTTTAGCACCGAATCCAGATTCAATCTCATATGTGATTAGAATCGTGTTCGTGTGTGGAGACCTTATGGTGAACACTTAAATCCTGCCTTATCTTAACAGCGACACACCGCTCCCACAGCTGGAGTGATGGTATGGGGTTTCATTGCCCACAATACACGATCACCTCTAGTATTGATCCGTTGCACCATGACAGCGCAGCGGCATGCCCATGCTATCCTGCAAACACATGTGTTGCCACTCATGCAACGGCTCCTCTGAGCCGTTTCTCATTAATATAATGATCGGCCTCACACGGCAAGAGTGTCGCAAGACTGTCTCCACACTGTTTCTACCCTTCCTTTCATCGTTCCTATTTGGGACGGCAAGTTGGGCGTTCCAAGAGTTTGAACGAACTAAAAGCAGGGTTACAGCAAATATGGAACAAAATGTCTCAAGACATCATACAGAACGTGTATGCCTAAATGCCCCATCGTATCGCATTGTGCATTCGCGCTAGAGGGGGTTCAACAGGGTATTAAATTCTCCGTTTTCTTTTGCCTTTTTCTCTGAAACAAATTATTTTTTTTCTTTGATTTTCTTATCAGTTACTTATATCAAAGTAGTCAATAGGTATGCAAATTTTCGTTTCATTTTAACGAATCCTTCTTGATGCGCTTATTTTTTTGTCCATGAGTGATGTTTCATAATTTATCTCCTTTACACTTTACGTACTAAAAGGGAAACTTACATATTTAAGGAATAATTCAAGACGTAAAAGCCGTGTGATAATGGTCACGTTGATTCGGGAGTTAGAATCTCAATGCTTTGAAGATTGGCCGTGTAGAGAGGCCTGTGCTCATGAAACATGTCGAAGTTAAATTTCTCTCTTTGACAAGTATGTTCGAAGAGCTGTTACTTGACCGTGTTCCAAAATTACGAGGTCAATTTTAGCAAACAATAAATTAATTAATCAAAAAAATCAAAATACTGCTTTAATTAAGAGCAAGCAAGAATTGTTCAGAAAGATTAAGATGACCGACTAAAATGTTTGAAATATGTAATTTAGAAATGGATTTATTCATCTTTTATTCTATTAGAGTAGAAATATTTTAACAAAAAGAATTCTTTACCATTTCCATTGATTGCAATTCTGTAAATAATGTGAATGTTGCATAAATTTTAGTTCAACACTTTGGTATAGAAAATATTAGGAAAAATATTATTAGTATAAAAGCATTTTTCATAAAAGTAAACAGTTCTGAATTTGTGTACAACTTTCTTCATATTTTTAAAATTGCCTTAAAATAATTTTTCTTGCATTTTGTATATATATCCTAATTCAACTCATACATTCAATAAACATTCCTTAATATTCTTTTTCAAAATCATGCTTGCGAAAGTGGTCAGGCACCTTAAGGCATTGCTTCTCAATCTTTCAATATTTGCCACTCAATATTCAATCATAATTTCAATCGCCCACCCTCTTCCATACCATAACAATGTATTGAATGAATTTAGTAACATTGCACTTTCACACTAAAGCTATGATGCGACTTTAACCTCTTAAGGGGACGTGGCACCCTTTGAGCAAACTTCTTTATTTACGTATTTAAAAATTATATTTTAATATTTTATACCATGTTTCTATTCAAGAAAATGTTACCAGATGAAAATTTTCATATATTATTCACACAATTTTAAAAATTTAAATTTTTTGAGGAAAATTGGGAAAATTTTAAAATCCTACTCCTTTTGTAAAAATTAATTTTTTGACCTGAAATTTTTTTATTATATTCTTATGGGTGTTCTTAACAACTTTAGGGATCGAATTTAGAATAACGTCATTCGTTTTCGAGAAAAAAAATAAAATGTTGATATACAGGCTAAAAATCAACGAAAGAGCCAACATGTCTTACATTTTATTTTTTTAAAAAAAAAAGTATTCAGTTTATAGCAAAAGGGATCCTTAATTTTATTACATGCTTTATTTTTAACACGCAGGAAAAAAATTGAACTAATTGGTAAATAATTATCGAAGGAGTAGCATTTTGAATGCACTAAGGTTTCGAAAAACACAAACTGAGAAAAACCACTTTAAAGTTTATAATTCTGAAAAAATAATTATTATATGCTTAATTAAACTTAAAATACCACTTTAAGATATTACTTATACGTTTTTCTTTAAAATAATTACATTTTCATATGTTTTCAACCCACACATTTTTATAAATGATCAACTTTTAGAGAGTACTATATAATTGCACAAGAAAACCCAAGAAAAACTTTAAAAATTTTTTTTTTTCTGTCACGACAGAAATTTTAGCTGTTTTTCTTCTTATAATATTAAAGTATTACATTTGTATGAAAAATATATCAGGAATAAGAACTAAAATTATAAAATTATTAATATAAAATGCCTTAATTTAAAAATTTCACATGCACACATTTCACAAGGAAGAAAAATTACATTATTGTATTGCCTCGGAAATATTCTGCTTTTAATACTACACATTCTTTTTTATAGTTATTATTTCTATTTATAAAATAGATTTGTTTTATCATAACGCATTTTTTAGCTTTTTTTTCTAAAAAGGGGGTGTGACTGAATTGCATAATTTGTTTTCAAATGAAGTTTTATTCAACTTCTAACTTTCCGACATGCACAAGTGATATATCAATCGAAAGATAATAATGCAAAGAATAAGATTAAATGAAAATAAAAAAAACGATAGATTTTTTATTTTTAGGGTACCAAGTGTCTTAAGTGCCACCGCCGTATATAAACGTTTCGCTGAGACAAACCGTTAATTGCTTCGGATGTGTATATATACGTCTTTTCGACGAAATTTATTCGTCTTCTGCGCACTGCTGTCCATAAAATTGTTCAGAAGAGTTTAGAATGCACTAAAAGTACCTGGACAGTGTTTGTGAAGGATTTACTTTTTTCAAAGGATTTTGCTTATTTATTCCTCCCCCCCAGTACATCAAATATGCGCGCCTACGAGGAAAACGGTGGCATTGGAAAGCGAATCGCGTAACTTAAGTGATTAATTATAAACCGTTCAAATTATCAAGATAAGTGTTAAATTTTGAAACATTTTATCCATGACAAGCCCATGGGGCACTGGTAATTATTAAATTTGCTCTGAACTTAGTATTGTTAATTTAAGTATAAAACACATCGTGCAGTACTGTACATCGTGCGTCCCACAGTGTAAGAAATACTGCATTAACATACTAAGTTTAAAACAAATAACGTTCGTGAGTATCTTAAATTTAGATCATAAATAAACACGTCTACGAAAAACTATTACCTACCCGAATTGAGCAGAACAGACTAAACAAATATAAATACAGCCCAACCTCCATCTTACGAACACCTGTATTGCAAAACTTTCGATGTAGCGAACTTTTTCCTGGAACCGAGAACATCTCACAATTTTCTTCGCAAAATAGCCTCTTAATAGCGTCAAATCCATTTTCTATATAATGAATTTTTTTTGTCTGATTCAATATTTTTTCTTTCTATTCTTTAAGCATTTCTGGACATATCAACTGATTTTATGGTGGCCGTAAATCTAGAACTGGTTTTATTGGGTACCTAACTAGCGGGGAGAATAATGGAATTCTAGTCATTTTCTCCAAGAAGTGCAATTTTTAATCCTCATTGCGCAGTTCACTGGAAACATCTTCGATATCCCATTTCACCCTCAGTGAAGTTGTCTCGCGTCCTTGAACTAGAAACTGTTCATTTGTTACGTTGATCAGGCGCGTACTGGTAACTTCGTTTCTTATTGGCTCGAAAATGTCAAAACGTAAGTGCTTGAGCATCAAAGAAAAAAAAAATTCTTCAGGGAGTGGATAAAGGCGTCAAGAAATTTTCCTTGTAGTTTCTTTCTTTTTTTTATAGGTAAGATATAGAAGATAAATATAGAAAAGAATTTCGAGAGAAAAAGGTGTGAATAATTACTTTTTTTATTACATAGAATTTATGACTTTTTTATGTGGTTTATAAAGAACATAGAAAAAGATAAAACTCTATATAACGAATTTTCCATATATCGAACATTTTTTCGGGAATTAGCGACTTCGTTATATAGAGGTCTGACTGTATAGTATATATATATATATATATACATATATTGTTTAAAAAAATCTATACATTTTTTTAAAATTATTTTAATAATTTCAAATTTCTAAGATATTTTCTGCCAAACAGCTATCCAATGAAGCATAGATGAAATTAAAAAAAAAGAATTTGGAACATATTTGGTCAGTAACAATGTTCCTTTTCTTGACTAAACGGATTCTTTGAGCGCTTGCTGGACTCCATCGACAAGTGGCGTTATCGATAACAGATATGGAACTCTTATCATTTGAGGCAATCCATCCTGGCTTCTCTTATCGGCATTTTGGCTTCCCCCAAGGCTCTTTTTCAATCTATTTCTTTGGGTTCAAAATAAAAAGAATCCTTTTGATTTTTTTAGATGAAATACTTGGTCATCTCTACTACTGCTATTGGTTTCCAATTTTATTCTTCATTCTATTGTAAGCAAATTATGAATCTGAAAGGAGCCAATACTATCTGAAGAGTCGTTTTTTTCAAAAGCAGTGAAATACATTTAACGCGGAAACGCTTAAGACGAAATATTGGTTAACAGGAAATAATACATAGGTCTCAATACACTAATATGTATTTCTATGCATTTTTTCTCTCAACATTAAACGAAAATCCTTAAACAAGAAAATATTTCCCTTCTAGGAATGAACAAAATACGGAAAACACCAGTCGGATCGAACTGTCCTACCGTATCATTGGAAGAATTTATTGCAGTAGAGGATGATAATGTGTGCACAGCCCCAATTATGGTAGACGAAGACATTTTGTAGCTTGCTTAAAGCTAAAACTATTAAATGAATTGAATTATTAAACTCCTGTTACCATGTCATCGGAAATGAGAAGCATCATGAAAAGTTTGTTGTGTTATTTAGAGATACACATTCCAATAGGGAAATGAATAACAAAATGAGCAACATCGAACAGTTTGTTGATAATTTGATGCTAAAAAGACAAAGCAAATAAAGTATCAGATTATTTTCCACAAACCCAATTTTTTTCTTCCAAAGACTTGGAAAATTTTGTGTTAAATTTCTCTAAGGCAGGGCTTCTCAAACTTTCAATATTTGCGACCTAATATTTAAACATAATTTTTAACCCCCTCCTCCATAAAAATAACAATTCAATAATACTATACATTGACACTAAAGCTACAAATACGAATTTTTCTTAAGCTTCAACGCATATATAAACATCTTGCTCAGTCAAAGCGTTGATTGCCCTGGACGTATATATACGTCTTTCCGAAGTACAATCTTTTCTGCGCATTGCTATCCATAAACATATTCCGAAGGCTTTGGAATACAATATTAGGAATTATCTGTTTCAGACACACATAATTTCCTTATTTGTTCCTTTTCTTCCTTACCCTCAATTCATCACAAACGCTCGACTACGTGGCAAACGGTGGCATTAGGGAGAGAATTGAGTAGACTTTAGTCAGCAGTTAAGGGTTAATTATAAATCGTACAAATTATCACGAGCAGTGTTAATTTTTGTATATAATTTTACATATGACAATCTCTTGGGGTCACTGGTAATTATTAAACGTTCTTTACTTAGAACTGTTAAATTAATTCTAAAACACATCGTGCAGAGTTGATACATTTATAAGTGTATTATATCAGTGCAAATGTTCATTTTATTTTTGATTATATCAGAATGTATTTTGTTTGTTCACTTTTGGTAAATTAATAATTTTTTAAAATATTTTTTAATTTTCTATTTTTTAACATGCTCGCCCCCTCGTAGATTTATCAAGCCCCCTTAAGTGGGCGTGTAACACAGTTTGAGGAACGCTGCATTAAGGTCTTATGTATGATATTGTTTCCCTGATTTTTATAAGTACATAGATATATATATATATCAACGTAATGAAATATACTCTTTAATTTCGTTAAATAAATGGTTTTTTTTGCAAGATCGTTTACCGCGAAATTATTTCAATACGAAGAAATAATTCAGTCCCCTTAATTTAGTGTTAAGTGTTTTGCACTGTACATATATATATATAGTGTACATTAGCATAAGTTCTCAAAAATGTTTCAGTTTTTTTAAGTACTTATGTAAAGTTTTGATTAACAAATGGAGTAAAATTGTATAGCTTGATAAACGGGTTATACCATAAGAAAACAATGCAATATGTTTAATATGCATTCTAACAGGAAGTCTGATCATTTTAAAACTTTCCCAAGTCGAGGTAAATATCCTTACCACAGAACTTCTTAATCTAATCTCTTATCAGTCACCTTCATCTGTGCAATTTAAATTTCATTTTACATATATAGTGTAGTATCTCCAAATATATTTCATAAACGTGTTGTGTTTACTATGAACTTATTACTGCTTTCGTAAATTTCATTGCAAATACGTAGAATCTCTTGATTTCATTATCAATACCTAAGAAAATTACAGTGAATGTGAAGTGACATTTTTGAAATATTCTTAAAACATTTAGCTAGAAAGCAGATATCGTAACAAAATGGGACAATGTTCAATAATTTTATATTGATGCTCAGTAAAAGTTACCTTTCGAAAGAACTAATTAATAAATTTAATTAATTTTAAATAAATACACTGATCACTTCAGTACAAATATAAATGTGTAATTAATATACTGTCGAAATCTTGAGTCTTTATTTTTACCCGTTACGAGTTTCTTTAATGGGAATATATATATATATATATATATATATATATATATGTACTCGAATTCATACACATTTACATTCTTTATACTAATACTAGATATTTTATAGTTTATTTCATTAGAAGGCAAATATGTATTACATTAGTTTCAATTCCGCAATTTTATATCAGATTTATGTGGTTGCACTATTTAGAATAGCTTCTTAATAGTGTTGTTTTAACTTTATTTTAAAACAAGTGGTATTTGTTGGTAACTTGTTATTTTTTGTGCTTAATAAAGATATATGCCTTAAGGGTATAGGATGCTTAGAGTTACCCTAATATCTCATACATTGTTGGCCAAACTAAACGCTACAATACAAAGAAAAGGAAATTAACGGAATTTAATAGGAAATTAAAGCGTGAGCAAGATTTATAAAGCGTGCATAATTTTCCCTATCTCTTTAATAACTGAAATAACCAAATTTATGGAACATTTGCTTAGGGTTGATTGGTCGGATCATTTTTGCATGTAATTTATGGTAATATTATTACAGCAGAACCTGCTTTTGTGAAGTCCTTTCATATAAGATTTTGATTTGTGCGATTTGTTTTAAGCGATTTTATTTTTGTACGATGTTTTTTGTGTTTTTTTATGCGGTATATGAATTTCAACGGCTTTGACCCCACCGTAATGTTTCCTGTAAATATACATACATACTCTTCAAGATGCTCTGTTCATTGGTTATAAACAGAGAGAGAGAGAGTCTAGACAATGCACGTCCAATTGCTTTCTCTCAACACATTAGCAGCACGCGATTAAAGACGAAACTTTCGATGCCTATAACATTATCAATAATCTGATAGGTTATGAAGACGCACAAGAAGACCCGGATTCTTTGAGAGCGGATAAAATATATGCAGGTATCCAGCTTTCCGACAAATTAAAAAAGTATTTTCTTAAAATAGATACTAATTGGGAAAGGAGTTTGAAATCCTAAAAAGAGCTTCGATCATGCATATCTGGTTATCATGACGCTCACAAGCAACTGACCAACCAACCGTCGTTGCAAAAAATTATGACTTTCTTTATTACGCCAAAAAATAAATCAATTGAAATTGTATCTTCAAGTGACTGAAGCGATTTTGAACTAATTCAACATAGGAAGACTCCTGATTTGCGTTACGATGAAAGCATTGAATTATGTATGAGCATTTTGAAAATTTCTCCACGTATACAATGAGGAATCAAATGTTTTTAAATGTTTCCATGTGGAATTTAATTATTTATTTTGTTTGAATTTGCTTTTCCATAAATTTCGTAAATAATTGACATTTTTAGTGAGACACTTTTTTATGCAGCCCCCCTCTCAACCGCATAAAAAAAATTCTTTAGTATGTCGACAAAGTTATTAGTGATCTGTAAGTATTTATGAAATTTTCTCACATTTTTTTTGCGTTTTTTATGCGGTCTCTATCTATCGCACAAAAATAGGTTTTACTGGTTTTTAATAACAGCATCTTTAAAAGAAAATCCTTAGGGTTTTTTTTATAATTAAATGTTGAGAGTATTATACATGTTTAAAAAACAACATGTGGAATACCTTTTCTAAAGTAATCTCGCATTATAATATATATTTATTTTTTCGTATTTGTGTGAATAACGTCAAAGCTGCATTGTGATAGCTTTAAAAACCTCCTATATTAAGTGGCTGGGCCATTTGTGCAGATATATCGATGTCTTTTCTACCAGAAAATAAGTTTTTTGAAAATTGAAGGGGTCAGACGCAGAGGAAGACAATTTACACGATGGTTAGACGATGTTGAAAAGGAACTCAAACTGATGGGAATCAACCCGACTGATAGGGTCAACCGGTTGAAAATCAACGAGTCAGCTTTGGCCTTCAAAGGGCCGATGAGCTTATGAAAAAAAATCTATGTTATGAAACAAATTATTTTCTTAAAAAATGCTGTTTTAGTATCAAATTTTACTGTTTTCAGAAGTTTCTATTTAAATTCAAACTTTAACATGAACTAAAATACATCAGCACTCAAGCTTCTGATTGATAATAGACCTTTAATTTAGCTAGAGCTAAAATTTAAGTCACGTTAGAGAGAAGAAGAAAAAATTGCAATTTTCTCCATTAAATATGAAAACCCCAGTTTTTGGACAATAGTTATGATGTGACCGCCTTCTGTGTAGTAGACATTTGAAAAATGACCAGGTGCAATTTAGTGGTTGATAAAGAAATAGCCACGTGATAGCTGAAAAGAAAGCAAAAAAAAAATTAGGGCGAGTTACAAAGTCAACCCCCATTCAAATAAAAAATAAAGCTAGTTAAATATTCACGTTATCGATAGTTTAAACACAAATACATTTATATATACCGTAAAATCCGGCGCATGACGCACACTTTTCACACACAAAAAAGGATCGAAATTTACGGGTGCGCATTATACGCCGGGTATAAAAATGAGAGCTTTAAAAATAAAAAAAATCCAGATGAGCATAAAAAAAAACTTAGACTTGTGCAAAGATCGGCATACTGTTTATTAAAAAAAAAACCCCTCATATCTTATGAACTTATAAAGGTTTTTTTTTTCTAGAAATATACTTTTTTTTAAAAAATCCTTCGATAATACCTGGAATAAATTACTTTAAAACATAAAGCGTTGCTAACGTACATTGCAGGATACTTCGTAAAAAAGGAGGTGCGTGTTATATGGTGAATACACTTTGAAATTTAAAAAATTCAGCTTGAAAACATAGGTACGTGTTAAACACCCCCCGGTACCCGTTAAACCTCAGACTTTACAGTATGCAGCCGGACCTCTAATGAAGTCGATAAATCCTGGAAAGAAAGTTCGTTTTGAGGAAAACTCGTTTAATAGAGACTGAATTTTCAATAGACAGGATTCTTTTTCTAGGAAAAATTTGCAAAATAAAGAAATTTAAAAAATAGTGGTTCATTATATATGTATATATATTTATATATAAATGTAGAGGTCTGACTGTATATGCTTGCTTGAAAATACCCGTTCTTTTACAAGGGTGAATTAAAAAATAAAACTATAGAGATTGAGGGATAAAGAAATCTTTAACGTGTTAATTTTTAGTGAATTGCAAATTAAAAAAAAAGCTCTTAGCTTATCTTTGCTCAACACTAAATCATATTTGCCAAAATTTAAGTATGTAGGTCTATTATTTTTTTAAATGAATTTTTTTATCAAAAATACCAACCCCCGTAACTCTCTTGTGGGTCAACGTTTGAAAACCTCATTCTTAGATAATCTCTGCTTTGCAAAAGTAACAAGTTTTCCAAATTTCAAGGTTGTAGATTTAGGTGTTCTTTAAAATGAATTTTTTTTAATATAAAGCGCACTCATGAAGTTATCTCGGCGTCCATTTTCGCAAATACCTTAGCTAGTGGATACCTGCTAAATGAAAGGAAAGTGCCTCCTTAATTTAGAGTTTGTAGGTCTAATAATTCAATACCAGAATATTTATCTATAACGCCCTTTTAGCACACACACCCTTGTGAGTCTATTTCAGTAAAATACTTTCTTACTGTAGCTTCACTTTATGAAAGGAGCTTCCCTAGGATATTTCAAATCTGCAGGTCTAATAATTTTGGAAATTTCTTGAAGAGAGTGCTCTTCTCCTTTATATACATTGAAGACCCCCCCAAAAAAAAAAAAAAAACTTGTGCACCTGCGTAATATTGTTTAGGGCCCCCACGAGCACGCAGAAGTACCGCAACACCACGTAGCATGAGTTCGATTAAGGCTGTCTTCGGTTAATGTTAAAGAATAGGACCCGAATGCAGAATACTGTTTCAGATGTAAAAATGCTAAATCATTAATATTATATTCTGGCTTCACTATCCTGTAAATTATCATTTATTTTATCATATTACTCATTTTTATACGAGTTGACACATTTTGCTTTTATAAAATGTGTTTCGCGATATTTATCCTATACTATAATCCCTTTTACGTCTTAAAAGGAAAAATTAATTATTTATGGAATATTTTAAATTTATAAAAACACTATGTTATAAACAAATGTATGAGTTGCAATGATATACATTTTCATGAAAATAGAGGCAATTTTCTGTCCGAAAATGTGCTTCGCGTTTAGTTCAAGCTTTTGTACATTTGGCGAAAACAGCCGTAAGGTCTGAAATAGGGCTGGAAGTAATTGACACTATGAATCCTATAGGGCTCTCCACGAGTCAGTAGGAGTAAGAGAGGATGGGGATCTGGACAGCGCGTTGCCAGGCATCCCAGATGTATTCAGTAATGCTCATTTCTGGGGATTTTAGTGGCCAGTGGAAGAGTCTAAATTCAGAAGAGTGCTCCTGGAACCACTCTGTAGGAATTCTGAACGTGTGGGCTGCCACATTGTCCTGTTGAAATTCCCCAAGTTCGTCGGAATGCTCAATGGACTTGAAGAGGTGCAGGTGATCAGATCAAGAGCCAGTGCGTCGTTCTTCCACGTGTAATCAGTAAGTCCGCTGAAGTCGAAGTCAAAGTACTTATGCGGGAGATGGGTGGAGTTGTTCTGGTAGAAAGTTCACCCTAACTGTGGAAGTTTGCCCAGTGCGTCGTTCGTCCACGTGTTATCAGTAAGTCCCCCGAAGTCAAAGTACTTGTAAACTCGTGAGTTCTTTTCCGACCGTGTTCGAATTGTGACAAGAAAATAATTGCAGACAGGATTTGGTCCCACTGTTTATTCCATACCTTCTATGGGACATTTCTTAAAATCAAGAATATATTGGGATGTTACAGGATTACGATACATCGTTCAGCCGTGTCTACTTTTCATGACCCCGGCTTTTTTTCGTCACCCTCTCTCTTCTCTCCCGTTCCGACCTTTTTCTTCTCCGTCGTTGCCAGATCCTTTTCTCTATATCGTCTCTCGTTCGACCTGTTGCCATTTGCAGGCAGCTGTTCCTTACACGCCCCACCTAAGAGTAAAATTTGCCCCTTGTGGCTGATTTTACCATATCAGACACCAGGAACAGAAAATTCACAAACCGTGACACAGAAAATCCACAAACAGAACACATAATAATTGCAACAGTCAAAAGTCTTGATGATTGTTCTAGTGAAAGTTCCTTAATACAAACACATGAAATAATATGAATAGTTCACCCAATTGAAATAAGTGACTATGTTCCCAGAAAGATCTAAACTATAATGGGATTGCAAACAGATACATGGAAAACACATTATACAAAAAAAACAACACTAAATATATACATTACAGTTTTTATCTTAATCTAGACAATGTTTATTTCATTAACTCATGAATGAATGCTCAATGAGTTCACTAAATCTATATTAAGTACACAGTAAACTTTCCTACGGCTCTAATTTGCCTTTGGCCAGTATGATTTCCGACCCAACCATTCCTAATACAAAGTTAATTCGCTTTACACGATTTTTCCAAATTTGCATCAGAAGGTCTATATCGACTATTCGAGATATAACAAACTGCTCTAACATTCTTAAAACCTGAGCCGTTAAATTACATCCATAAGAAGTGTATTCAATCTTAAACCTCACTTTTTTAGTCATGCAAATTCCAAACGACATAAAGCATGCGGCATAATTCTTCGTGAGAGAACGACAGAAAGACCACTTCCACAAATCCAGTACCGTGACCCACGATGCTGCGCTATTCTTTTCTACAAAACCTTCCCTTTTCGACAAAAGATAAATCTCGGTTCTCGAAAATATGTTTAACCAAGCTTCACAGGTTACCTTCGCACTGAGACTAGTCAACGGCACAGCCTCGCCCCACCTAGTGTGCTGATCAACCAGACGTAAAATATATTTATGTCCCTTTAAGCTTGGCGGATCAATTGGACCTATCAGATCCATATTCCCCACCTCAAATGGCAATTCAGGCCTTGCCACAGGTGTACTGGATGATCGGTCTTTAATCCTAACCGATCGAGTGAGCTGACATTCTTTACATGACTCACAAAATTTCTTCACATCGGTCCTCAGACCCTCACAAAAGAAAGAATACTTTATTCGTTCAAGCGTCTTCTTGGGACCCATGTGACTACTGAACACGGAAGTATGCGCTAGTTTCAACACCTCAGTTCTTCTGCACTTCGGAATTACCAGCTGCCCAATATTCTCCCGGAGTATTTTATCCCTACGAAATAGATATCCATCTACTTCATAGTAGTTTCCTTTGCCTTCCTTAGCATACTTCCAAACCAATGCTAACTCGGCACAATACTCCTGTTCGGAACGAAAACTATCAGCCACCATGATTCCTTTATCCATCTCAGCGGTCACCTCCTCATCCTTAGTACCCAATGTTCTCACTTCATTCCGACATGAAGTAATATTCCTATGAGAATCATCAATATGCTCCTGTGCTCTCTCTGGCAGAATACCCGACGAAACCTCGGTTTCATCTACATTTCCTGAGTCAACCCTCAGGTCCTGAGAGCTTTGAGCCAGTGAATTCTCTTCACTCTGGGCTCCTTCCAACATATCCAAAACATCTGGTGGAAGCAACACGTCTTCTACCAAAACTTCTGCCAAAGCACATAACACTTGCTGGTGCACCACATTAACCTGGCCACCGGTAGCAAGACCAATTGGAACATATACTAAAGGACATTTAACCGCTGGACCGAAAATACCTTTCAAATAAATCGTGGAAGCTCCTTCAACCGATATTCCAGGAACTAAGTCTTTCTTGATAACAGTAATTTCCGTACCAGAATCCAATAACGCATGGACTAACTTCCCATCTACACTGATAGATGTTTTCACTAATTTACTTAATTTGTCTTCAATAGCCCGTCTAGGAATGACTTTACCTAGCACATCAACTCTAGCAGCTACCGTCCCATCTACCAATTCCGTCCCTTTTGTTGACACCTTATTCTCATTAAGTCTTTTATTATCTACCTCTTTGTTTTTCGGACAATCCCGCTTAAAATGTTTATCTGATCCGCAGGTGAAACAAGCGAATTTTTTTAATTTCAGTTACTTGACCCTTATCAAAGTTTTTCCTAGAAGAAAAATTATCTGACTTTTTCTCCCCAAATGGCTGTTTACCCCAAATACCATTAAAACTTCTCTTTTCACTATCATTCCATTTAGCTCTCTCAGGTTCATCGTAGGATTTCCCTTTAGAAGCGTAAAATATATCACATTGTTTGCCCAAGTCCCTGCGGTTTGTACCATTCTTCCCCTTGAGCACACCAATATGGGTCGCCGTCTCAGAATCCAACATTTCAAACATTTTATCTGCTACGATCAGTTGATTAACTGACTCAAAATCATTCGCTCCTCTTAACTTACAGTAGTATAACCACATCGATGTTAAACGGGACGCGAACTGAGAGAAAGTTTCGTCAGAGTTACGTTTGGCCTTTCTAAAATTTTCTAAACATATTTTTGGGGGGTGAGGGTTCATACTCCTTGAGCACAACCTGTTTTAAAGATTCGTAATCTTTTAATTCTTCTTCGCCTAGGTTAACTAATATGTTTGACACTTTGTCTCCTAACATGCATAACAAAACCTTCGGTTTTAACTCGTCGCTAACCATTTCACTACCGAAAGCCTTTTCAAGACTAGAAAAAAAATAGTCCCACCCGTCTGATTTATTGGGTACCTTTACAGTTAAGAGCCTAACCATTTTAACTATTTCATCTAAAGATTTTACACGTGAGGTTTGACCATTCTTTTGATTAGCACTCTGATTAGCGATCCTAGATAATTCCATTTCCAAGCGTAATTTTTCAATTGATAATTGTTCTTGTTGTTCTAGTTTTTGCCGCTGTTCTGTCTCTAACCTTTCGGCTGTAATAACTTCCAATAACTCTTTTGCCTCTTCCTCCTTGTAATATTTACTAGAGATTATTAAATTTCTTAAAACAATTTTAGACATAGACGGATCAGGTGACTCATCTAAGCCCCGCGCTAATTGAATTAAGTCAATTTTCTTACTTCTAATGAGAAATGCCATTTTTAATCAAGCTAAACCTAATGCCAAATTACCTTCTGACAAATTTAACTACAAACACTTAAATGATCTAGTACTATATATTTAACAAGCAAGAAAAATTCTACTCGTTTTTTCTAAGAGTACTCAAATTCCAGAAACACAATACGAAATATGTTTACAATAAAACTTATATGAGACACAGTTATTTGTTACTAATCAAAACCTTTTTCAAAAATTAAAAACACAATTAACAACATACTTTAGCTACATTACCATAGAATTATTTCTCAAATCATAAATCTACTCTTAGTTTTTTTTTTTAATTAAAAGAATCTTATGCAGGAAACAAAAAACCAATATACATATACATCCTAAATTACGAGCAAAGGAAATAACCTCAGATTGCATTAAACTATCAACTAACTGACAAATTGCAACACTTTTGCTTAAAATGAAAAACAATCATTTAATATTAAAAAAAACATGCCACATTCTGAGTCATAAATAACCTACAAAATCTCTTATTTACAACCTTTTAACAGGAAGTCTAATTGAATTACATATACATTTTTAATGGATATTTTTACCCACTCAAACATACATTTTTTCAACCATTATTTCAAAATAAATTAATCTAATTCTTTTTTTTTTAAATTCTGCAAACTGAATTGTTATGCAAAACACTTTCTATACCCAGATTTTAATTTTTGAGACAACTTCAAAACAGTAAAGAATGATGATAAAAAAGAAATTATAGTTTAACACTAGAACTCTAAATACCATATTTTACAACATTTAAAATGATACCCTATCATTTCCAGGTAAAATAAGTACACAATTTTCTTATTTCATCTACACAATAATCCAACAACATAGAATATTGCAATAAACCAATGAAATTTTTTTTTCAGATATATCTGCTTTTTCTATTTTATTTTTAAAAAAACAAATTAAATATGACTGCATCCCATTACTTTTTTAAATATTCACACAATATTTTAACTTAGGGGAACAATAGCCACTTACCTCGACATGAACGCTGTTTCTGTATCTAACACTTTTCAGATCACGACTCCATTCATCAGAAACTGAAGAAAAATACGGCATCTGTTTATTCCATAGCCCAACTCGGCAGGTGATACCAAATTTCTGTATGAAGATTATGATTTTTCACTTGAAACTGCTGCAAGAGAATTCCCGGGATCCACGTGGTCATCAACTTGAAAATACACCGCAGGATTCCATTTCCTTCTTAAAAATTTTTCTTTCAAACTGAATGTCCACTAGACCTTGTTCACAACTTTGTAGTACGAACACCGATCAATTTGAAATATTTTGTTCCTTTAACTTTTGCTCCATTGCATCCCACTCCTGACACCAGTGTTAACTCGTGAGTTCTTTTCCGATCGTGTTCGAATTGTGACAAGAAAATAATTGCAGACAGGATTTGGTCCCACTGTTTATTCCATACCTTCTATGGGACATTTCTTAAAATCAAGAATATATTGAGATGTTACAGGATTACGATACATCGTTCAGCCGTGTCTACTTTTCACGACCCCGGCTTTTTTTCGTCACCCTCTCTCTTCTCTCCCGTTCCGACCTTTTTCTCCTCCGTCGTTGCCAGATCCTTTTCTCTATATCGTCTCTCGTTCGACCTGTTGCCAGGTGCAGGCAGCTGTTCCTTACAGTACTTATGCGGGAGATGGGTGGAGTTGTTCTGGTAGAAAGTTCACCCTAACTGTGGAAGTTTGCCCAGTGCGTCGTTCGTCCACGTGTTATCAGTAAGTCCCCCGAAGTCAAAGTACTTATGCGGGAGATGGATTGAGTTGTTCTGGTAGAAAGTTCACCCTAACTGTGGAAGTTTGCCCAGTGCGTCGTTCGTCCACGTGTTATCAGTAAGTCCCCCGAAGTCAAAGTACTTATGCGGGAGATGGGTGGAGTTGTTCTGGTAGAAAGTTCACCCTAACTGTGGAAGTTTGCCCAGTGCGTCGTTCGTCCACGTGTTATCAGTAAGTCCCCCGAAGTCAAAGTACTTATGCGGGAGATGGGTGGAGTTGTTCTGGTAGAAAGTTCACCCTAACTGTGGAAGTTTGCCCAGTGCGTCGTTTGTCCACGTGTTATCAGTAAGTCCCCCAAATTCAAAGTACTTATGCGGGAGATGGGTGGAGTTGTTCTGGTAGGAAGTTTATCCTAACTGACACATTAAGGGATGGGAATTCATCACATTTAGATAAATAGATAGATAGAGATATAGAGATAAATAGATAGATAGAGAAATAAAGAGATATAGAGATAAATAGATAGATAGAGAAATAAAGAGATATATATATAAAAAGATAGATAGAGAAATAAAGAGATATAGAGATAAATAGATAGATAGAGAAACATATAGCTAGATAGATAATTTTATCCCAAAGTGACATGAGGCCGCGGTAGCCTATTGGTCAATGCAAAGGTCTCGTGGCTGTGGCGTGTCACGAGTTTGAGCTCAGTACCACTGAAGACCCACCATTTAGGGGAGCGATGCTCGTTAAACCTGTTGACTGCTTAAATCTCCTTTCGTTGGTGTAGCGTGGTAGTTAGGAGAAAGGGGTACCAGCTCAGGTGTCGTCCTCGTTACTTCACCATTGTTCAAAATGACAAGGTCCGTCGCAAAAAGCTCTTGTTTAGCTGAAGAGTGCGTCGTAAATTTTCACTCACTCCTTCATTCCAAAGTGACTTAAAGCTACGTAAGCTCTCCCTCGCCCTCTATCCCTATATATATATATAATTTACACACACATTTTAGAACTTATTAACATTTATTTTTCTTTTTATTTTTTTTTTAGTTCTGTAGAAATTGAGAGGAGATGGAATATTATTTTTTTAATTAAATGTGATCTCAATTGTATCCGTTTATGCTACAGATTTTTTTTTAAAAAAAATATGTAATACTATCGTACTTTTTTGCAAATAAAAACAAAATGGTTTGTTCACTAAAACATTATTGAAAGTACGTTGTATATTTTCAAATAATCGAGTTAAATAGGATTAAAAGTAATTAATATAATAAACAAATTACATTCAATTGCACTTAAAAATATTTCACTGTTCTTTTGTAAAATTTAACTCCCGAAATAGATGAAAATGTATTTTATAACTTAATCATTAGATGCCACATTATTCTCACGTTCACTTAAGACTGCACGAATTTGTTTTAAAGTTTAACGTTTTCAAAGAAAAATAAATAATGGAAAACTTTCTAAGCTGTTCATCGTAATTGTTCATCTTTACTTCAAAACTAATGTATATTAGTTTCTGAAGAAGAACCAATTTCCATAACTGCTTCAGAGTCCCGAGGAATAAACGAAAAGTAATTTATCTTCATGCTTCAGCGATGAAAACGTTGCTTACTTGAAGAATAATACGGCTTTGAATATGTTGAGTTAGGACGGACATCGGTTGTTCCGTTAAGGCTTTAATTAAAATGCACCTGTTCTGTTCGCAAAAGAATGTATGGCTTGTTATTAAAAATGAAGATCATTTCATGTAACATTATCTGCTTCAAAACCGTACTCGTTTATATCGTGCTAGCAAAGGAATTCATTTATTGCTTTAAATATGTGTATTTTAACTATTATATATTTAGAATTAATAATTTCACACATTATATATAAATAAATGACTCAATCTCGTTGATCGCTGCTAAGAACATTTTATAAGGACTCTGTACCTATATATATATCAATAACACACAGAAATTTTAATCTTTTTAAAATAATCACTTACATGCAAAATTTATAATTAAAACATTGCTGGACATTCAAATACAAAAATTCCTTTCAAAAAATTTTTAATGTGAATTTTTAGGTACTTTCTAATTTATACCCAAAATGCTATCAACGAAATCTGCGAAAAGTTTTACTTTTTATGTGTTTTGCTAATTTTACTAGTCATACCATTTATTCTGCTTCTGTGGGCAATATTAGGTACTTATGTATCATTGCAACCTATTGGCAACATTAAATGAAACAATTCACATGATTGCCAATTTAGTGCATATAACACATGTGAAATCAGGGTAGCCAACTTGGCAAGTTATCTTGAATGCTCGCGATTGTACAATAATGCGCAAGTACCCAATGTTTTTATTTTTCTGTCAATGGTAAGATATTCTCATAATACTTTAGAGGCGATATTAAGCAGCTTTTCTCTGTTTCTTCATCGTTACATGAAGGAATTTTAAAAACTTTCAATGTGCCTTACGTAAATGCTGCTTTTCAGTTAGTTACACATGGGTCACTTTGACACTGCTTAGTTACATAATTGACACTTTTTTGAGAGCTAGAAATTGAATTTTTGCAATTTATGTTACCTTTATCTTTTCCAGTTAAACAAAAGGACAGTCGGTTATTTTTAACTAGCCCTTCTTTTGCTATAAATGTCAATGAATTTTTTATTAGATTTTTAAATGAACCAAGATGGAGCCAAAAAGTGATTTTTAAATCTGATTGTAACATATAAATTTCAAAACATGATAGAGAATCTTGAAGTTGGAATGTGATAATAATGTAAAAGGTATCTTATTAAATTTATTTCAGATATCAACATAAAGCATGTCTATATCAAAAAAGTTCTACAAAATGAATTTTAGGCACTTCCATATTAGCATGTCAACAAATAAGATGAGACAAATTTTAAAGAATTAGTTCCAAATTTTTTGGTTGATTTGTCGAATCGGGCGCCTCTCGCGCCAAGTGTTTTCTCGCCAAATCGATAAATGCGCCAAATCTGGTAACCCTTCTGAATTTGTTTTCCAGTGAAGGAGAGTAGCTTTTTGGCGAAATTTTGAGCATGCGCAGAGAGAGAGAGATTTCTTTCATTTTAACATTTTTAACGATATCGCGGCAAGTTAGCGCATTCGTAATTCGTTTTTTTTTTATTTTAACAGTTTAATTCTTCAACGGTCTTTTTCGCCCATGAGCAGAAAGCTTTTATTACTTTAAAAATTACGTTAATGAGGAAACGGTTATTTCTTTTGCTCCGGTTGGGTCAGCTGTTTGGCTTCGTTTTCTTCGTTTCGGGAATTACTTTTCACAGGTAATATTTTTATTTCTTTCTCCACATAAATTTCAAAAGATTGCCATGATGTCCAGCGATGCTGTTAGGATTAATTTGAATGAATGCATGAAAAATTACGATAACTATTGTTAAAGGTTTATTTGCCATGTTGCGTGTGCTTGGAAAGAAAGCTGTTTTAGAATGGTGCATGAAAGGAGGTTTGATTGGATCATCGTATGTATGGCCGAAATGTGGAAAAAGTATGGAATTGAGAGAAAGAACGGGTAAGAAAGTGAATGATCGTTTTTGAATGGTACTGCAAAATTCAGTCCTGTGTGAACGAGTATACCCATCATGTGTTTAGAAGTGTAAAGAAATGGTTTTGGTTTGAATTGAGTAATATGGACTTGTGCACCGTTTTGTTAGTGATGGAAGAATAAAAATGTTTTGGAAGGTGCTCTCAGAAATATGCAGTAGCACACTGGTATTATTTCAGTAGGCAACTCATCGTCATCATAAATGTCGGAAATAGCAGCATTTTTTAAAGGTAAGTGAAATTATTTCCATTTTTAAATGCCTGATTTTTGCAGCGATTTTCAGTTTCAAAACTTAAAAATGCTATTTTCAATGATTTTCCTTCCTCCATCTTGAATTTCGCGCTCCGGCGTTGCGTGTTGTGGTAGGGTTGCAACTCCAAAACACAGCACGCAAAAACGCGCCAAATTGGCGATTTTTCAAAATTTGGCGGAGAGGCGCCCGAATAGGAAGGAGATAGTTCTTAATATTAATATATTTTACATAGAACAGAATATTTTGTAAAAAAAAAAAAAAAAAAATGTCTCACTTCTAATTCTGACTTCTCAACAGGTGAATCTTCAGTTGCTTCTCTCTATGAGGAAAAGAAATTTTTTTAAAAAAAAAAAAAAAAAATTGTACTAAAGCTTTTTTTTAAAAAAATCACAGATTAATGAATAAATATTACAAAAAGAATTAAATTATGATATAACTATCTGCAGTATACAAGAATGAGATCATTTGTTTAAATTATTGATATACATTAATTTCACAACATTAATTAGTTAGCAAATGCTGTTCGATACATGGAGCATACATAAAATTTTAAACAGCAGAATTAAAACCTAATTCAATAGTTTAAAATAATTTGAACATTATATATTATCAAAAGCAAATATACCTATATATCTATTATGTGTATGTATATATATTATATATATATATATCAATAACACACAGAAATTTTAATCTTTTTAAAATAATCACTTACATGCAAAATTTATAATTAAAACATTACTGGACATTCAAATACAAAAATTCCTTTCAAAAAATTTTTAATGTGAATTTTTAGGGTACTTTCTAATTTATACCCAAAATGCTATCAACGAAATCTGCGAAGAGTTTTACTTTTTGTGTTTTGCTAATTTAACTAGTCATACCATTTATTCTGCTTCTGTGGGCAATATTAGGTACTTATGTATTATTGCAACCTATTGGCAACATTAAATGAAACAATTCAAATGATTGCCAATTTAGTGCATATAACACATGTGAAATCAGGGTAGCCAACTTGGCAAGTTATCTTGAATGCTCGTGATTGTACAATAATGCGCAAGTACCCAATGTTTTTTTTTTTCTGTCAATGGTAATGTTACGTCATCAGCGCACTGTAGTGCCATCTGTAAAAAATTTGTAAAAGTAGACATTGTCTAGCTGTACCCCAACAAAAGCGGGTGCACGAATGAAGTAGGCTTAGCGTTGCGAAAAAGACTGATTTTTTTATTCTTTAACCAGTTTTACAGTCCACACAAATATTGACGAAACATTGGTCCTACGAAGCCACAGAAAATGGATAAAAAATCGAAAAATAAAAATAACTCCAACGTAACTACTGAAGAGAAATTGAATCGTTTAAAAGATTCAATCAAAGGAACTTTAACTAGGTTAGAGGCTTTTACCTCGGAGAAGACAGTGTCAAAGGATACTAGTGTCACTGAAATCGAAATTAAACTCAAAAAATTGAGCAATTACAGATAAATCTAGATAAAATAGCTGAGGATTATTGTGAAATAGAAATTTTCGAAAGCTTGGAAATCATTCAGCTGGACATTGAAGATATAAATCAACGGATCGAGACAACAGAGGTAGGTCTCAAACTTTTAATGTATTCTTTGAAAAATTCTGAAAATGTAAACATTAATTTAAATGACAATGGTAAAAATAGTATCCGCTTACCTCAAATTCAATTGCCAGATTTTTCTGGTGTAATAGCAGAATTTTCTAATTTCAAAAATCAATTTATTAATTTAATAAGTAATAATGAGCAATTGAATGATTCGCAAAAACTTTACTATCTTCGAGCATCTCTAAAAGGAGAAGCAAAGCTCTTAGTCGCCTAGCGATAGTTTCGATTCTCTCTTTAAAGCATTAGAAGATCGTTACGAAAACAAACGGCAGTTGATAGATTCACATGTCCTTGAGATAATTAATTATGAAAAAATTTATAGCGAATCAGCCAAAGAACTGCGCGCTTTAATGGATTGTATCAATAGAAACATTAGAGCACTTAAAGTTTTGAAATATGAGCAGAATGATCTATCAGATATAATTTTAATAAATATAATTCTTCAAAAAATTGACAAAGAATCTAGAAAACAATTCGAACTTTCGTTGAAAACAGCAGAAGTTCCAACATTTGATTCTATTATAAAATTTTTAGAAAAGAGAAGTGCTGTGTTAGAAAACATTACTCGCATTCCTAGTACTAAAATGATCCATAAAAATACTGCAATGTCAACTAAAGCCAAATCGCTGGTAGTTAATAGTAAAAAAATAACTGTTAAACCTTGTATTCTCTGTCGAAATTCTCATCCTCTTTATAAATGTATTGCATTTCAAAATATGTCTGTGGAGTGCAGAAACAAATTTGTTAGCAATAACAAACTTTGTATAAATTGCCTCAGACTTCATTATGGTGCCTGCATGTCTAAATACAAATGCACAGTTAGTGGTTGCAAAGGATTACATAATTCATTGCTTCACGATTCTGATGAACTTTGCTCTGCAGTTAAAAATCACACTGTAGGGGAAAGGGGAATAGAGAGCAATTCGAATACTACTCGGTTTGAAGGTCAGCCAGAAGTGGCGGTTTTGACTTATGGAAATAAATGTGTTTTATTAAATACATTCATGATTTTCGTTAAAAGTGCTGATGGATATAGAATTAAGTTAAGAGGATTATTAGATAATGCGTCTACGATATGCGTTATGAGAGAAGACATAGCAAGAAAGTTGGGATTTAAATTTAAGTCTGCAAACCAATCTATAACAGGCATTAACAGAATTACGCAATCATCGAAATATTCAGCTAATATTGAAGTTTCAAATCGGGATTATACTTTTGCACGCAATGTACAATTTTCACTTTTACCTAAAATTATCGATGTGATTCCTGTATCGAAATTAAATATATCGGATTTAAATATTCCAGCTTCAATTGAGCTGGCTGATTCTAATTTCCATATGCCAGGTCAAATAGATATATTGATAGGAAGTGAACTATTTTTTGAAATTTTAAATCCAGAACAATATTATTTGCAGGAGAGAAATGTAATTTTACAAAATACAAAATTTGGCTACTTAGTCACAGGTACCCTTCCTCAGTCACAACAACAAGCCAATTGTTGTTTAATAAGTGAACCAAGCTTAGATATAACAGTAAAGAAATTCTTTGAACTGGAATCACTTCCAGATGATTCTAAGGAAATAACAAAAAGTGAAGAGGAAATTTATTGTGAGGAACATTTTGTTAGTACCTATAAAAGAGATAAAACGGGAAGATTTATAGTTCGGTTACCCATAAAGGAAAATGCAGAAACATTATTAGGATATTCCAAAGAGAATGCGATCAAACGACTAAATGGTATTTGGGAAAAATTAAACAAAAACAATACAATGGGAACTTTGTATAAAGAATTTATGAATGAATATGAACTTTTAGGCCATATGGAGGAGATTAAAAATGAAACATTAGATAAGATTAACTATTACATTCCTCATCATTCTGTATACAAACCAGAGAAGACATCCACTCCATTGAGAGTTGTCTTCGATGCAAGTGCAAAAACAACAAGTGGTTTTTCTCTAAACTCCATTTTACTAAACGGAGGAATTATTCAACAAGATCTCTTTTCCATAGTCAGTAGATTTAGAAAACACGAGTACGCATTTAGTGCAGATATTAAAAAAATGTACAGGCAGATACTTGTTGATCCTAATCAAAGGGATTTACAACGAATTATGTGGAAGACTAGTGCAGATGCTCCAGTCAAGACTTACAAGCTAGCTACCGTAACTTATGGGACAGTTTCTGCACCATTTTTAGCTACCAGGACCTTAAGGGCCTTAGCAGATGAAGAAAAAGCGGAATTTCCTGACGCAGCAGATGTGATTTGTAATGATAGTTATATGGATGATATTCTTTCTGGAGAGTCTACATTAGAGGGTGCAAAAAAACTCCAAACCAGATTTTCTCAACTATTACAGAGAGGGGGTTTTGAGCTACACAAATGGGTGTCAAATAGCCCAGAACTGTTGAAAGATTTATCTGCATCTTCCTATGTGTTTGATAAGGAATTTCAGGATGCTCCAGTGAAAACATTAGGTATGCTATGGGATCCAAAGGTGGATTGTCTCACATACAAAGTAAAGATTAGTGACAAAGTCAACTTCTCAAAAAGAGACGTGCTTTCAGAAATTGCAAGGCTATATGACCCTTTGGGCCTGATAGGACCCATTGTTACGAAGGCTAAGATATTCATCCAAGAACTTTGGAAAATAAAATTAGATTGGAGTGAACAGCTACCACCAGATGCAATGGAAGATTGGATGAACTTCTACCAAAAATTAGCGAAAGTAAATAACTTCAAAATCCCAAGGTGCATTCTACTTCCTTCAACAATACGGATTGAAATACATGGCTTTTCCGATGCATCAGAATGTGCCATGCTGCTGTTGTCTACATAAAATGTTTTCAACGAATCTGGACAATCTCAAACTAGATTACTATGCAGCAAGTCCAGAGTGGCTCCCTTGAAAACACTCACCATACCGAGGTTAGAACTGTCTGCAGCTTTACTACTATCGAGATTAGTCAAAAAGGTTGTGCCAATTCTACAATTATCTATTCATAAAATTTGGATGTGGAGGGACTCAACGATTGCTTTAGCGTGGATAAAGACTGAACCTCATAAACTCAAAACATTTGTCAGCAACAGGGTGGCGGAGATCCAAGCACTTTCAAAGGACTATCATTGGAAACATGTTAGCTCCAAGAACAATCCTGCCGACTTAATTTCTAGAGGCTGCAATGTGGATGAACTTTTAAAGAACGAAATGTGGTTTTCGGGTCCAGATTTACAAACTGATGAATACGAGGACAATCAGCTTTTTCCTGATCCTTCCTACAGAGATGAACTAAAATGTGCTGTTACTCTTTCAATGACTGAGTGTTCTTCAAATTTTTATGATGAACTCTTTAATGTTACAAATAATTTCATAAAATTAATTAGAATTTTTAGCTTTATTTTTAGGTTCATTAATAACATCAAAGTTAAGGAGTCTTGTAATAAGGAGAAATATCTAACTGCAGATAAGTAAAGAGGAGTACGGAATTTTTAGCTAAAATAGCACAATTAAGTGAGTTTAAAGCAGAAATCGATGCCTTGAAAAAGGTAAAGGTGTTTCAAAAACAAGTAAGTTAAAGGCTTTAGATCCTTTCTTAGATGAGAATTCTTTACTCAGAGTTGGTGGAAGGCTTTGTAATGCTGATTTACCATTTGAAGCAAAACATCAAATAATTATACCTAGTAAACATAAATTTACTAAATTACTTTTGAGCATATGCATAAGAAGTTTTTTCATATTGGTGCTCAGGGTTTAGTACATCAAATTAGAATGCAGTTTTGGCCCATTAATGGCAAGGGTATTGCACGAAAAACAGTTCATGATTGCATTGCATGCTTTAGACAGAAGCCTACTGGGGTAGATCAATTAATGGGAAATTTACCATCAGAGAGAGTAACTCCAAGTGCACCATTTTTAAACTCGGGTGGATTTTTTGCGGACCTTTTCAAATAAAATTTAAAAATCAGAGAAAGGGGATATTTTCAAAAGTTTATGTTGCGATTTTTGTATGCTTGGCTACAAAGGCTATTCATTTAGAGGCAGTGACTGATTTAACAACTGAGGCATTTATTGCAGCTTTGAAGAGGCTATGTGCCCGTAGAGGCCGCATTTCTACATTAATGTCCGATAACGCAACTAATTTTAAAGGCGCAGCTGCAGAATTAAATCATTTCATAAAATTAATTTGTAACAAAAACGAGACATTAGCAAATTATTTTGCTTCAGAAGCTATCCAGTGGAAATGTATCCCACCTCGTTCTCACAGAAAGCATATATTAAAGAAAAATTTTTTTTTCCATAAAAATTAGCATATATTAAAAATATAAATAAAGTGTATAATTTTAGTTAACTATTTTAATTACATGTACAGATGAGGGTTATTAAGAAATATACTTGATAAATGAAAACTATTACTAAATGTAATGTAGTAATTCATAAAAATGCTAATTGTTTGTAACTAAATAAATTTTTAAGGTTTATAGACTTTATACAGCGGATTATATCATGTAACTAACGGTTGATCTTGCATTATGCTGTAGATAGCTAAGCGTTCAACACCCTTTTTCATGTAAAAAAATGTTTCAAACAAAAGTCATAGAAAATTTTATTCTCTACAATATTTATATCAAATGCAAAAAAGCATTAAGTCATAGGAAAAGAGACATTTGCAAAAAAAAACTATTTTTTTTACCTTTGACCTTAAATATCTTAAGACGCGAACACGAGATCTTACGAGACTTTTGAGACACCATTTAGAGTGCCAAAATAAAGGTATATACCGATTTTCAGCTTATTATCTCTCATTCCGTAGTTGTCCCTTAATTTTGACTAATATGACTGGACTATTCTCCCGTGGCCCCGTGTTCTATTTAAAAAGTATTGTGTGTTTAATATTACTCGTATGCTTTAAATTATAAAACGTCCTTAAAATTCATTAATTTTAGTACAAAAGTATTTTCTTAATATTGAAGATTCAGTAAATTCTTCGACATTCTTTTTTCTTGTAGTTTTTCTTTCTTTCTTTTTTGATGGGTATGATATACAAAATAAACATAGATTAATTTTAAAAAATTAAGATATGAAGAATTACTTTTTTTTAATGAATAGTGTTTGTGAATTAAAATTTTTGTGTGTTTTATGTAGTTTATAAAGTATATTAAAAGATGAAACTCTGTATAACAAATTTTTCATATAATGAACTCTTTTCTAGGATTTAATGACTTCGTTATATAGAGGTCCGACAGTATATTAATATTTTCAATACCTTTAACGCTAAAAAAATGTTTGTCTCCTCAGTTTCGTGTTAAACGATTTTCTCTTCAAAACTGAGCATACAAATTTTATATTTTGCTTTAAATATTTTTGCAGAGCTTCTCAAACTCTTAATACTTACGATCCAATTTTCAAGTATAATTTTAATTGCCCCCACCTCCTCATACAACAACAACAATGCATTGAATGCAATGAATTATATTTTGACGCTTAAACTACAATATGACTTAAATTATAAACTATACAAATTATCAAGATAAATATTAAATTTTAAGATAAGTATTAAATTAATATGACAAGACCATGGTAGGCATTACTAATTATTAAACTATTTTTCTTTTCATAATTGATAAATTAATTACCAAAAAACATTGTGCAGTACTGATATATTTATAAGTATATTTATTACATCAGAGTAAATGTGAATTTAATTTTTATTATATAAGAATGTATTTCTTAATGCTTCATTTCAGAAAATTAATACTTATTTTAAATCTTTTACTTTCGACTTTTCAATATCCTCGCGCTCCCCATATGGGGTACCACGTCCCCCCCCTATGGTGTGCGCCCCACGGTTTGAGAAACACTGATTTACCGAAATTAACTATTTCTTATATTTACTTAACTATTATTTAATACTTTTGTTTTTACATTTCTCATCTACAAATATTGAAATATTATATCTACTCGTGATTTTAAAATCCTACTGTCTTAAGCACAAAAAGCTTTTGCTGTTAGAAAAGCTTCAACAAACTTCATATTCGACATAATTTTCTGCTCTTTCCAAATATTTAAATAGGACAGAACCATTCATAGTATAACGGAACTCAGGGGTGTTAATTTGTCTCGAGTGCAGGAAATATAAACAATTTTCACATAGATATAATTCTTTGAATTCAAAATCAAATAATTCGATTCTTTTACACATTGCTTACAACCTCTGACAATAAAGTTCAGTAAACAGTCCCGGAACATTAACGTACATGAAATATTAATGACAGTTACCTTAATTTCCTTCAAAATAGCCTCCTCCCATAACTGTGCACCGCTGAGATCTGCTATACATGTCCTGGAAACTTTGCAAGAAGTCTTCTTCTGGGATGGAGCTCAAAAGCCTCGTCACGTTTCGTTTAATATCAGGAAAGTCCTAAAATCTCTTTCCTTTAAAAGCGAGTTTGTGTCGTGGGAATTAGAAGTCTGAAGATTGAAATCTGGTGACTATGGTGGTAGATCATTTTGTCAGGAACTGTTTGGCGATGTTAGCTGTTCGAGGGTGAGTATTGTCGTACACAAAAAACGATGAACCTTGTTGTGCGTACTGGGGTAGTACCCTGCTTGGACGTTTCAAAATTTCAACATATCTTGTAGCATTCGCCATCCAGCTATTATGCGAACAGTTAATTGACGATTTTTAGTGATTAATGTACTCACTTTCTCAAGTGTTTTCGTCAATGATGAAGGTTGCCTGTCTTTTGCGACAGGGGTCAGAATCACCTTTCTGGCCTTCTTGAAAACGGGCAAACCACTAGTACACACACTTCATGTGGACAGTGCTTAAATTTCATAAGCATGTACCAGTGTTAAATAAGTTTCTTTCGGTGTAGCTTAAAACAAAACTTTTTAAATGGATCGTTTGTTCGGTCATTTTCCTATTCTCAGTTAAGAACCAACGCACTAAGCAAGAAATTGTTTCCATAAGTCTTACACGGTACACGAACGACGTTCAACCGAACAACGGTGAGGGCAGATGGGGTATTGCTAGTAATTAGGACTACTCTTTAAGTAAAAAATTATGCATGACGTAAAACTTAATTAACATTTCTTACTGAAATGTTTCTTATTTTCATATGCTTGTAAATTTTAAAATTATGATCCCCTTTTTAACAGTTTACACTTTTTTGAAATCTCATTCTTTTGTAAATAATGTGCAAAAGAACTGCATTATTTAACTTTAATCTCGAAAAATTGGATCTAATCAAAAGTTGTATATACTTTCAGCTCTCAAAACAAAATTAAAATGCCCGAGACCCCAAGAAAAACTAAAATGAAACTTAACTATGCTTTAAATGTAACTCTCAGAAATGAAATAACTCAAGCATAAAAAAATATTTTAAATCGATAAAAAACACAAAACTTGTAAGACATTTAATGTGTTTAAACTTTAACAACAGATGAATGCAGCTTTGAGAAATTCATTTACTAGAAATAGACTCCACTGAATCATACCATTCACTAAAAAAAATAGTAACTCCTAAATAAACGTTGATTTTATTCCTTCTCAAATACTAAGCGCAAAAATCAAGAGCGAGGAGATAACTTTAGGGGAAAAAAGTAAATGTTTTCCCCTATTTTTGTGACATGCATTCCGAGAAAAAAGTATAAAAGCTTTCCCTTCAAGCTGTCAATGCAGGTCGTATTGTCGTGACATCTCTTCGGAAGCATTTTTGCTGCATACATTTACTTTAACATTTATTTAGCAGGAGTGGTGTTTCATCAGTTCGTATTTTTTCAATAGTATTGGGTACAAGGGAAAGTTCTGTCGTTTTCGAACACATGCACTTTTATGTGATGTCGGTCCCTAGGAAGAAGTTTCATTCAACTGAAAAAGGTTAACATTAGAAGGTCCGGGATTTTGATTATCCTTAAACGTCCACCGGTGTCATTTTGACACCGCGGCATAAAATATATAAAATAACTGTTCTAACTAAATAATTGCTGAAATACTGTTCAGTAGTGTTAAGTGTTAAGGCTTTTAATATTATTTCATGTAATTAACATATTTTATGACCTTTTATATTATAAAATAACTGACGTTCACATTATGTTTCGCGAAGTTTGTTAGACCACTGCTTTGTCGCAAAACATTTGGAGTCGCAAACATGCCAGGAACATTACTATCAAGCGGTATCCATTCTGTGCCATCCCTAGTGATATATATATATCAGGATTTACTGGAATATTATCAATTATATCTGCACTTTCTTCAGATTCTTCGCAGTCACTTTCACTCAATTTTATGTCTTCATCTGAATCTAAATTAGAGCACACTACCATCCTATTCATTCTCAGAAAATTTGCAATTTCATCAGGCATTATACCTTTTCTAAGAGCCATTGTTTCAAGGTTCTCTGGCCAAGGTACGAAAATCGATTTTTTTTGTTATGAGCAGACAGCCAAATGCTATGTAACGAAAAAATTAGACGCAACAATTTTAGAAAAATAGTTTTGTTTCCACTGTTAACCCAATAGAACTGCCTTCAATGTCAAGAAAAATGTGCGATAGGACTTTGCAAAGTTTTTTTTTTTATTAACACTAGTTATTTATATTTGCTAAACACAGCTTTTTATAATGATCAATTGCCTTGGTGTCGAAATGACACAAGAAGACGTTCTAGATAAATTTAGTTGAAAATCACTCCTAATTAAACTAGTGACACAAAACTTTTTCTGTGTAATCACCAAGGAAAATGACTAAAAGTCACGAAAGATTTTCCAATTCCATGCAAAATGGAGGAAACGACAACAAATTGAATAGACTGTGGTGTCAAATTGACAGCGATGGACGTTCCATTGTCAAACAAGTGGGTTAGTATACTATTGATGATTTATACACATTTTTTCCCCATTTTAGTCAGGTTTTTTTTAACTTGTATAATTGTAAACATGGGTGTAGAAAAAGTGCACGAAAGACATTGTATGTTATTTGAGATCCAAAAAAGGAATAACACGATGGAGGCCAGAAGAAACTTGTGAGATGTGTTTTGAGAGGAAGCAGTAACGGCTCGAACAGGCCAAAGACGACTTGGGAAACTTCACTCGGTCTATTTTTCTTTGAAAGAAGAACCCAGATCAGGAAAGTCCTTAGATGTCAGTGACAAAATGCTGTGCAAATTGATCAGGATAAATCCCTCGTTAACTTCCCCGGGAATTGGACTTCAAGCTTGGAATTCATTAGACTATTAAAAGATTAAGTTTCGTATCCAAACTCTCTGTTTGAGTGGCACACGAATTCAGCAAAAAACATTGAGTTGTCGTTCCGGTCACTTATCGCGCAAAATGTTTTATCGCGAAATTGCTAAATGCACCAAATCTCCCCTGCTGAATTGTTTAGCAGTGAAGAAGTTGGATCGGTGAAATTCCATGCATACGCAGTACGTTTCTTTAATTTTAACAGTTCTCTCCAAGATATCGGGGATATTTCTTGCATGCGTATTACGTTTTTTTTAATTGAACAATTTTCCCAGAAAAGTTGAGAAATTGCAACGATGCATTTTCGTACATGGGCAATACGTTTTACCATTTTAAAAATTACCTGTTATTAGTTATTGCCCATGCGCAATACATTTTTTAACAGCTTTTTTGTATTTACAACCAACAAATTCCGTTGTAAGCAGCTGGTTTTTTTTGGTTCGTTATTTCGTTGTGGATTCGTTCTTTCAAGGTAAATTTATTTTTTTCTCCACAAAAGTTTTCACATAGAGTCACGATGCAAATCTGCATGAATGTATGTCTAGGTATGAGTATTCTGAACAGTTTTTCTCCCTGTTACCTGTGTTAGGAAAGAAAGCGATCTTAGAATAGTGTATGAAGGAATGATTAACTGAATCATCGTGTTCAAGTCTGAAATGGAGAAAAAGTACGGATTTGAAAGAAAGAACGGGTAATAAAGTAAATGATGATTTTGAATGGTAGGGTTGCGAACCCAACGCGCAAAAACCTGGCACAAAAACGCGACAGATTGGAGACTTTTCGAAATTTGGCGATAATTTCACCAAAAATTGAACAGACAGAATTTCGATATGCTCTTCAAATATTGCTCGTCATAAAAAGGAACCGTTTTTAGACCACTTGGGAACTGGAGCAACGATTCTCAAACTGTGAGGCACGCCCTTCTAGGGGGGTGTCATAACCCAACTTGGGAGGAGTGAGGTTATAGAAAAATCGAAAATAAAGAATTATTTCAAAAAAAATTATTTAATTTACTGAAAGGAAGAAACCCAAAACACATTCATGCATTATAAAAAATTAAATACGCATTTACACTGATATAATACACTTATAAATGTAGACAGGACAAGTAACGTAATGCTTAAGTGAGTTAGGGAATATTAACGTCGCACTATTTAGCTCCTCGAGGGTTTTCAGCGATGGACCTAGTCACTTTAAACCATGGGTACTCAACCATTTTTTCTGATTATCCACATACATATGTCAGCTATTTCCCACGGGCTGCATACATATGTTAGTGATTTCACGCGGGCTACAATATGAGTATAAACGGGGAGGAGAGAGGGAATGCTTTGAGAACAAGATAACATTGGAAATTTAAAATGTGGAAATTTGATCAAAATATTATAACTCCTATTTTACTTTTTTTTAATTACTACTTTTTATATATTTTTGTTACTAACACTAAATTAGAAACATTTAAGAGACACTCCTTCATAATTTATGCGTCAGTAAACGGTTTTACATAATGTTACCAATAATATAACAAACTTTGGAGGATGTCTTTGTTACCGCTGTGATACTACAACTGATAAAACACTTTGTCACTGTTGCGAAGATTATTCAAGAAAGCCTATTTATCACCTTTTGAAAGAGATCTTCGAGGAAAAATGTAATTGAAAGATTCCTGTTAATTGGTATTTTTTAAATACAGCACTTTCGACGCAAATCTAACAATCACTGATCCATGTTTGTCTTTCACAACAAAATAGTGAACCGACCTCCCAATCATCTTGAAACGATTTATTTAATTATTTATTTTTTTATTTGCATATGTTTCGCTTTTCAGGTATGAAAGATAGATAAAAATGAGTTCCCCCCATAAAATGTTCGCTACTTTACTGTTTCAATGTTCTTAAATAAGTCAATTTCTCAGAGCCATGGAGGGTCACTTAAAAAGGCTCAGTGAGCCACATGTGGCCCGCGGGGCGCAGGTCGAGTACCGCTGCTGTAGAAGATGTTTGAGTTGTCATCCAGTAATGCTCCACTGGAGACACTTTAGGTCCTCTCGCAAGCCAAGGTAACATGGCAATACTCCGTGGAGCGCGTTACGACAGTGGTGTGAGGGCAAAGGTTATCCTAAAACTCTCCTTTGAATGATGTTCAGGAATGACACTGTAGCTTGAATTACCAGACTGAGGTACAAATTTGAAGTCAGCGTGATTGGGATAATCACAAGAATGCTCCAGAAAATTGCTCCTCAGACCATGACTCTAAGTATCGGTCCAGTGCGTCGTCTAGGCTGCAGACAGTTTGGTTGCAAAAATTCCTCTGGCTTTCTTCTGACCAAGACATGGTCATCACTAGAACCAAAGCGGAACCTGCTTTTATAAGAAAACACAGCAATCTCGACTCCGTCCTTCAATGAGATCTCGCTTAACAAAACTGGCTTCGTAAATGGCAATTCCTTAGAGTTATTGGAATACACATTACTCATTCTGTTCTTGAAGTTACCAATTTGCAAAAGTTCCTTGTGTCACTGGGGTACCTACTGCAGATCCAATTTCTACCATAGACGCAGTACGATGCGCCACAGTCGTATAGGGTGTTTTTTTAGAGGTATAGAACTTTAAATTGCAATAAAACAACGATGTATTATTCAAATGACATGAATTTTTTTTATTCGAAAGATACTCTTGTGGCATTACATTTTAAATATGATCAAGCAAGGCGTAGATTAGTCGAATGGGCCCAAAACGAGATTGCCGTTGTTCCCGATTTTCATAAGCGAATTTTGTTTAGCGATAAAGTGCACTTCTGGTTGAATGGCTACGTCAACAAACAAAACTGCCGCATTTGGAGTGAAGCTAATCCACAAGTATATGTTGAGACACCGTTACATCCAGAAAAACTGACTGTTCGGTGCGCTTTATGGGCTGGTGGAATCATTGGTCCGTACTTCTTCAAAAACGATGAAGGCCACAACGTTACAGTCAATGGTGATCGGTATAGAGCCATGATTACTAACTTTTCATTCCTGAATTGAACAATCATGATGTTCAGGAGTTGTGGTTCCAACAAGACGGCGCAACATGTCACACAGCTCGTGCCACAATCGATTTATTGAAAAACACGTTTTGTGACCGCCTAATTTCACGTTTTGGAACTGTGAATTGCCCTCCGAGATCTTGTGATTTAACACCGCTAGACTATTTTCTGTGGGGCTATGTAAAGTCATTGGTCTATGCGGGTAAGCCACAAACGCTTGACCATTTGGAAGACAACATTCGCCGTGTTATTGCTGATATACGGCCACAAATGTTGGAAAAAGTCATCGAAAATTGGACGTCCAGATTGGACTACATCCGAGCCAGCCATGGCAGTCATATGCCAGAAATCATATTTAAAATGTAATGCCACAAGATTATCTTTTGAATAAAAAAAAATTCATGTCAATCGAATAATACATCGTTGTTTTATTGCAATTTAAAGTTCTATACCTCTAAAAAACACCCTTTACATCGAAAACGGTGGTCTTCCTTCTCAGTGGTGCTACGTAATAGCCTGGTACTTGGTCTTCTTGAGGCAGTGCCTACAACACATGCGAAATAGGGGTTTGCAATTTGAGGAGTTGCGAGAGTACGTACGTACCAGATATTGTTTTGACAAAATTATGTACTACTTATAAACTTAATTTCAAAAAGACAACTTTTTTTTAAAAAAAAAAATTAAAAGCTCATGATTGAAGAATTAATTTTTCTTTGCATGTTGATGATTATTTAATACTTTGTGTTCTTCACATTTTTTTTTATTTAAAAAAATGTATTCTAATATGTGAACGTAAAAATTAGCTTTTATTCATTATTATGTTTTTCTTTTTTATAGATTGTTTTGTGCATGTGTATTTGAAATATTGAATATATACACTAATTCCTTATACGCGTATCCTTATATAAATTTCCCAGGTTTATATTCTTTGTACATATAATCTCCTTAAGAAGCATTTAATTATGCTTTTTTATGCTTTAATTATTGAATTCATAAGCCTATTAATTAATTGAAGCATTTATTATAATCTTCGAAAATTTTATTTTCTTATTTTTCAAAAACTATAATCACAAAAAAATTCCACTTTTTATTTTTTTTTTTCTTATTTTCCAAAAACAGACAACTGATTTATCTCTATTTCGCACATTTCTGAAACAATACCTTAATTTAATTTAGAGGGAACAATAAGTAACTCATTTAATAAAAAGGAAGTTACAAAAGAATATTTTTTTAACAATACTTAATGTCGCTATTTAATATTTCTGAAGAAATGAATGCTTTTTCTTATCTTATATGCTTTTATTTATTTATTTATTTTTCATGAATCTTCATTCTATGTGTACACTTTGAAGATTTAATTTAGTCTCCTGTATTAATTTTTTTAATGATTTATCTGATTAAATGAATAGTATTCATCTAGATTAGAGCTTTTTAGTGTATATTTTGATATATAAATTCAATTAACGTCTTTTCTTTCATTGCTATTGTATACCTCTTACAGATTTATCTTTTTCATTTTAAAACTCATAATTAAGTGTTTTTTATATGTGTTTCATCTTTATCTTATTTTAAATAGAAATTAACAAACATTTTAAAGCTGAAAATAATCCCTAATGAATTTAGTTTATGAAAAATCTCTAAGCGAGCAGTTTTACGCCTAAATCAATCAAGTCTGTTGCCATAGCTCTTGAAGCAAACTTGTGGCCGCAGTAACCAAGTAGTCAAGGTCACGGACTCATGTCTGGCGCGTCATGAGTTCAGGCCAATGCCGCTGAAGATCCTCCGTGTAGAAGAGGCTGTTACAAGTTAAATATGTCGAATAGCAAACATCCTTCCATTGGCGTGGTGTAGAAGTTAAAAGAGGGGGACCCAGCTCAGGTGTCATCGTCGTTACTTGACCATGTTTGAAAATTACGAGGTCCGTCACCAAAAGCCCTCGTGTAGTTTTACAGTGTGAGATTAAAATAACTCTGTCTCTGTTGAACTAAAATTGCTTTAAGAGTGGACGGTATCCCTTATACCACGCTAATGCTAAATTGAGCTTATTTATGTACCTTTTTCCCAGAAACTGTTGAATATGAAATAATTCTCAAATTTTGTCTAATCACTAATTATACTTTTATATTTATACTGAAGTTAGATTTTTCAAATATATTGTTTAGTTTTCTCAAGAACATGCAACCCAAAAGTACCACTACGATTTTTCTGGAAAAATGTCATTTTTTTCACTATATCGGATCTCTAGACACATATTTTTAGAATGGCACAGAAGGTCCACTTCAGTACATATAGTTACATATCAGTAACAGGAGGGAAAAATTGCAAGTACATTTATATAGTAAATTCTGAGAAAAAGGTACGCGCAGTTTTAAAAACATCATTTTGTGAAAATGGTATATTTTATATATAATGTCACTTCTATTGAGTAGTAAAAGCCGTAAGGTTGCGGTGAGCCGCTTCCCATTAGAAGTAGTCTTGTGGAAATAGAGCATGTATCTTCTTTCAAAATGTAAACACGCTCTCTAGTGAAATATTGTTTTGTGAAATACTCTTGTGTCGAAACACTTAACTTGTGAAGTATGAATGTGAACTATATGCTATTACTTGTGAGCTGTTATATTTCTATTGAAATATTCTTCATCATTGAATATATTCAACAATGTCAAATTGAACTTGGACTTTTTATTGAATCGATTTTCTTTCAACAAACTAGAATTCGAAACCGAAACCTTTAATCTTATATTACAGTTCAGTTTCTTACGGCCAGCTAGCTTAACGATATTAATTGTATACACTTCATCACAAGATTTATGAATTACAACATGCATTTGTCCCATTTTATTAAACATTAGTTGTACCCTGCCACGCTTTGCTGTGTCTCAGTACGATTAAAAAAAGAATGAAAAGGCCCACATTTCTAATATTTTTAACCATTTGCACTTAAGTACTATTCTTTGCATTTACAATTAAAGTATGATTCTTTTTGTAAATAAATGTGTATAAATATGCATAAACAAAACTTTTCTAAACAGACTTCATTTATTGATGGACTGCATGATTTATTACAGTTTGTTTTTGTCCTTATATTATGAACCTAAAATTATTTATGTTGTCTCCATAATGGAGATATAAACCCATTAAATTGTCTTTTTCGGTGAAGAAACTTTGTATTTTAGAAACAATGGACCTTTTTATGCCAGTAGAAGTTCCACAGAATCCATTCAACTCATCCTTGCCATCTCCCATAAAGTACATTTGTAGAAATTTATGTTGACTATCTGTGAATAGAAGCAGGGAGCCAGCATAATGATAAATTTATCCTTTCATTTTGAAAGTTGGCATGGACTGTTACAATTTCTTTTCCAAACGATGTGTAGAATAGAAATTGTAATTGGAAACATGAATTGTGTGTGTGCGTGTGTGTATTTCCTGATGTTAGATAGGAAATGCTTTGATTCCACAGTATATCTGGAAAGCAAAGTTTTTAATGTCTCTGGCCATTCTTTAAGTTGAAGCATATAAATTTTTCTAATGGTACAACGCATCCCTTTTGCTTTTCCATTAAATTTCTGAGCCTTGCCATTAGGACACACATTAGTCATTGTGCCGATGAGAATATCCTGGCTCAAACTATAATCCTCAGTTGGGTTGTACCGAATGCATGGTGATTGAAATCATGTTATTGCTTTTCTAAAAGTCATGTTTGATGCTGTTTCTTGTTGATATTTTTCAGTCATACGCAGGCTACTGTATTCATTTTATTGAGAACAGAGCTGATCTGATGTTGCAAAATGCTAATGCTATGCTCAGAAGCGTGCATCATCAAGTCTGGCTGCACATTGCTCTGCTACTTCCTCAGTGAGTATTTGAGCCATTCTTTGTCTGGTTTGCTCGTTCGCTGATGCCTTTCTTCCTTAGTTTGATGTGCAATCACTCCTCATATGGCTTTTGCTAGGTGACTATGATGACTTGGATTTTTTGCAACGCATTATTTTTATGTACTGAAGACAATTAACTTCACTTAAAAAAAGGAAAGGTTAAAACAAAAACGTATGACATTGCAAAAAAAGTTTTAAAAAAGGAAAAAACAGAAAAGAAAATTGCAAACAAAATATTTAACTTTAAACATAAATCAACCAACACAGCGCAATTCCAATGCAATGAGAACAGAACATTTCATTTCATTCAAACAAATCACTCCAAAGAGGTCAATTTCACTACATAGTTTGAAGTAAACTGAACATTAATTGGCAGAGCTCAATTTCCTTTAATTGCACTGAGAAACAAAAAATGCAGTTAAAAAACTAAATGAACAACAATTAAAAGAAATATAAATATACTCGCACAAAATCAACACTGCAATAAAAGACGCAGCTTAATACCAACGCAGTGTAGTACAAAAAAAATTAAGGTGACTGCCTAAGCTCAAAATGTCTCCGATAATTAAACCATATAATTAATGACACGAGTTACACTTTACAACTAAATCGAATTTGTGCATTGTTTGTAATTTTAAATTGGCTGCATACTTTCCTTCATCTCCAACAGAGTTAGGGTAGAAATATAAATCATATAGCTAGAGACATTTTTTATCGAATTCGCAAGGAAAATTTAAATATGAACACGGATTTCACAGTAGAAATTTACGAAAAAGCCTTGATAAAGATTGAATAGTTTTGCAGTTCTAAACTTGAATGGCATTTTCAATCATTACCAACAAAAAGTTCAAGGTCTACCTTTAAAATTAAGCAGCTCAGGGCTCGACATGGATTGCTTCTCACATGGACAATTATCTGTTGTGTGATCTTGTGAAGGATGAATTGAATGCATACTACGGGACAAAAAGGTCCATTTTTCCTAAGCCACAAGAGCTTCTTAACTGAAAAAAGACAATTTAAGGCACATTGAGGCCTCCAATATTAAGACAATATAAATAGTTTTAGGTTCATAACATAAGGACAAAAACAAACCGTTATATTTTCAAGAGTATTTCGTTAACAAATAACGAATGAAATCTGTTAGAAAAGTTTCATTTCTGCATATAGTTATGCATAATTTTTTTATAAAAAAACATAACTCACACAAGTGTAAAAGGTTAAATGTATCCTTTCCCATTTCTTTTGTTTAAAACCAAACTCAGCCACAGGAACGTTTGGCAGTGTGCACCTCGTTTTTGTTTTATAAAAAATATCCTAAATTAAGTTATCCGAATACGTTCGAAACCATGATTTTGCAAAAGCGTATTAATGGATAATATTTATGATATTTAGTGTCACTTAGATTATAAAATATATATAAAATAGCTTTAAGAATAGTATTACAATAAAAAATTATTTAGGTACAATATTTTGACAAAAAATGAACGTAGAATGACCAATTTTCAAAATATTCTCCTTTTGTGAAAACTGCTTCTATTATAATAATATTTTGCCTGTGTATAGCTCAGACCTCTGTAAAGAGGCTCAACTACAATTTTTGAAATATATAACTTAGAAGTATGTTTATACATGTTCTACGACAACAGAGGAGAGAACCTTTAAGAAAAAAAAACGCCGATAATTATTTCAATGGACTGTAACTCTGAAAATAATGTGTTTTTTTAAAAATCATAGTTGAGCCTCTGTACAGTGGTCTGAGCTATAAAGAGGCAAAATATTATTGTAATAGAACCATTTTTCATAAAAGGAGAACATTTGGAAGAAAGATTATTCTAATCTAATTTTTTGCCAAAATATTATACTTAAATAAACTTTTTTGTCAAAATGTCCTTAAAACTATGTTATGAATGTATTCTATATAATCTGAGTGACACTAAATATCATGAAAAGTATCCATTTATGTGCTGTTTTAAATTCACGGTTCCGAACGTAGTCGGATACCTTAATTTGACCTCCAGTTCGGTTATGTCAACATGTTCGGACACGTTGTCCATGAAGGTTACGGTCCTAGTAATACTTCCTTTCAATGAACTTTTAGCTTTAATTTAAAAATATCCATAGCGCTTAAGTTGTCACTCACGGTCCGACAGGACCAAACAATGTTCGTGAGTGTCACGAGTTTGAAATAATTCGATGGATCAAGTTTTTCGTCTAAAATTTTAATAAAACTTATCAAAAATGTAACGCAAGTTATTGTGAGTTCCGTAGTAAGAGCAGTTGTTACTCACGTCAGTGATAGCCGAAAGTCATTCAGCTTCCACCGAATGTTACATACGGATGGCAGGTGGCTGACGCAGAGAGAGAAATCATACACAGTCGTCATTACACAGGCTCTCAAACACGCAGTCGTCAAGAGCGCAGGCGTCAACAAAAACGTTGCCAAAACTACAAAACAAAATTTGAATTGTTTGAAGAATAATCATTAAAAAAAAGATTTATTCGAAAACTAATACTAATTAAGTATCAAAAAACAGAAATATTGGATAAATATTTCAACCGATAATTATAACTATAGTAAAAATATGTAATAACCTTGAAAAACTGCGTGTAAAATGAAGAGTTTCGCATTTAATGACAGATGTGACATATGACGTCATAACACCAGAAAATCACTTAAAAATTAAATATAAAAAAATTTGAAAGATTACGAAATAATAAGTACATAAAAACCCGTCCAGATTCAAATGCAACATTCTGTCAAAATTTCAGAGGTAATGGTTTATTAGTTTCGGAGATTAGCGGCTTTGAACAAACACACATTACATTTTTTATTTTTTAGATTAGCATCTTCTCAATGTATTTTAAGTAAAATAGCAAACAAAAAAGTTTTAAACTGCCCAGAAAATATATACAAAGCATACATAGCATTTTCCAGTTTTTGTCTAACGAGATATTTTGTAGCAATTACATGATTTTTCTTAAATTCTGTATCATTCTTTAAAGATATTTCAGTTTTGATATATTACACATATCAAAATTTGCCATAAAGTATCATAAATATAGTGTGAAAATGTATCAATATGGTTTTCGTATGAATTTGAGATTGCATTTGGAAATACAGGATTATAAGATACTTCGAAAGTTTTCATTAGGTTTTGTATGTTTACTTGCAAACGCAGTTTTTAAAAGTTTTAAGATTCAAAAGTTAATCTAAATAATTTCTAAAACAGCCCAAAATAAAGCTGTTTTTATGTTTTTAAACATAATATTTATGTGTTTTTATGTATGTAACAAGCTTCTCGCAACGACAAAAAGCATTACATATCTGAATTATCTATAGGTACCTTTTTTGGAGAAACCTTTGAAAACTAAAGCTTATAAAAACTTATTCGTACAATAAATAAACATTTATATTTATACTGAAGTGAGATTTTTAAAATATAAAGTTTAGTTTTTTTCAAAACATACTTTTAAGTAAAATTACTATGAACATCTTTTAGATTGTCATTTTTGTCACGATATCTGGTATTGAGCAAAATATTTTCGTATTATTCCAAAGAATCTCACTTCAATATGTTTATAATTACATATAAGTAATATGCAATAAAAATTTCAAGTGCATTCAAATAGTAGATTCTGAGGAAAATTTACATGTAGTTTTAAAAACAACATTTTGAAAAAATTGCATTTCCAAAATAATATGTCACTTTATCACAAATGTTATGAACTACAGCATGTGTTTGTCCCATTTTATCAAATATGAGCATCTTCTCAATGTACTTTAAACAGAATTGGAAACAAAAGTCTTAAATTGCCCAGAAAATACATACATAGCATTTTTCAGTTTTTGTCTAACGAGATGTTTTGTAAAATTTACATGATTTTCCTCAAATTCTGTATCAAACTTAAAAGAATTTTCAGTTTGGATGCATTACTTACATGAAAGCTGACCACAAAACATCATGAATGCCTTGTAATCATGTATCAATATGTAAAAGTAAGAATTTGGGAATATGTGATTGAACGACATATCGAAAGTTTTCACAATGAATTTGACTGTTCACATACTAACCTCTTCTTAATCAGAATTCAAGTTTCTCTATATGTTAGATAAGTGATTTCTAAAACAGCCACAAAAATGCTGTTTTTTTTTCTTTTCTTTTAAATTTATTATTTTTTTATGTATGTAACAAGCTTCTCGCAACAACAAAAACAATTTGTTTTTTGTAACTTTTCCTTAGAAACTATTAGACATAAAGACTCCAGCTTTTGTTTGTGTATTAAGTAAAAACCTTTATCTGTATACTTAAGTAAAATTTTAAAAAAATTGAGTTTTTTTTTAAAGATAAGTTTTGTACAACATAATTATAGAATTTTAATAAAAATTGGAATTTTTTTATACGACATCTTTTTTCTAGCTGAATGCTTTAGAAATATTTCAAAAATTTCACTTCAGTATACACAAGTATATATTCATGTCTGCCGTAGGTTTAGGGCTGCACTTACGTTTGTAAAAAATTTTCAAGAGACTTTTATATCAGGAAAAAACTAAACTCAGTATACGCGACCTTGGGCCCTGAGGTGCATTAGCAGATGTTCCGGTCAGGTGGTCAGTCTGACGTGAATCCCCCAGGGTTAAGTTCCCAAGCAAGCTTGGTACTCATTTTATCAAAGGGAAGGGAACTGAAGGGGTGAAAGGCTGAGTCAACCTTGCCCAGCCCGGAGTTTGAATCTCGGACCTGTGGTGTGAAGGTGAGATGCTCTAACCACTTAGCCACTGAGCTTCCAACCAGGAAAAAATAATTAATACTGAAGTACAAAATGTTTTTTACAAAATAAAAATCATTTGACAAAATCTAGAAGCCACAATTTGAAAATCCAGAAGGTAGAAATATATTCGAATGCTTGGGAGAGGGGGAGGATCAAAAACTTTCTACTTATGCTTTATGCTAAAGAACAAAACAGTTCGTCAATAGCGATGCAATATATTGACGAAAGCAGTCCCGTGATTTAACCTATATTCTAAATGTAAGTTGAACAACATTAAAACTCGTGCAGTTTCAGAAGGTTCTCGGACCTTCTACAGTCCTCTGACACAAATATCAGTTTCTAATATAGGTATGAAGAAATACAGATTAGATCCGCAAGGAACCACACGGTCGTTAGCAAAAACACTTTAGTGAACACTTGAACAGCTGAAGTAGAACTACAGGTATAACTTAGTTTCATTAAGCTACCTGAGTTGAAAATTAACGCTGCTGCCTTTCACCTCTTTCTCGAACAATCTACTTAAGTCATAGATTATGACAACATGGCCTGCCTAAGTAATTTCGAGAAGCATTTATATGGTCTCCAAGTCTCTAAAAGTAATTCCAATTTTTCTTCATCGCCAAAATTTCGCCAATTTCCCATTGAAACGCCATTTTAATGTAGGATACAGCGTTTCTTTCGAAACTTACGGTTATTATCATAGAATAAATGGAAAAGGAAGTAATATTAACTTATTAAACATGCAGATTAACATTATTTACACTATTTTAAGATAACGTTAAGAACTCATTATCTAATATTAGTAACAATATTTTATTCTTAAACAGCTGAAATATGCAGCAATTCAGTTACTTTCTTTACTCAACATATGAATGCATGCTATATTACTTCTGTGAATTTTATTATTCCATCGTATTTAAGCTACGGTTCTTCTTTCGATTAAACCCAACGCATCAATTCAAATAAATAAAATACAATATTCCCTTCGTATAGGGATTTTTTCCCCTTTCAAATGTCAAGAAAGATGACGATGGATTGTAGAAGGAGAGAGGCCTGTTTTACATTCTCTGTCACGAACTTAGCGTTCGGAAAAAATGAATACCATCTTCCAGACCTGTCAAAATGTATCTCGTTCCTATGATATTTTTTTTGAATATTTTTGGAATTTGACGTTTAGGAATGGATAGACTTATGCATTTGTAATTCAATATACTACATAAAAATTATTCTAATATTAGAACACTTTATTGCTCCAATATTTCAATACTCTTACCTTTAAAATGCATTTGTAGTTGGGTTTGTTTTCGGAGCACTTAGCCCGTCAGGGCTTTTATCTCCTGTCTTGGTGAATAATGATAGCATGAAATGATTAGCTTGCCCGTGTTTAAAAATTAGTTTAAAAATTTAAAAAGAGGCGTAAAAGTTTTTCATGTGCATTAAAAATTTTTTAAAAGGAAATTTAAAAGTTGTTTATATACATTAAAAAATTTAAATTTCAGAAGTTGAAACTTTAATAAAATAATAGATTTATTCAAAGCTAGAAAATTTAAACTATGATCAGAACGCTTTACATTTACAAGAGATTCCCTCTGCCAATGAAAGCCTCGGGAGGTTAGCTGCCTGACCAATGGGGTAGCAGCTATTCGTGACAATGGTGTGATTGAGAAACTTGTGATGTGCTTGCGACCTTCTCACGTGGTGAGAGAAAGCGCTGCGATTGGATGGTGTATTAATTGTATGATTTTGGTCTCGAGAGGGGTATCGTCGCCTTGTCCGTATAAGGGAAACTCCAAAGACCGTGCAGTCAATGAAGCTCTCTGATTCAATTTGAGCTTTTACAAATAGGAACATCTTATATTACATTTTGTTCCAAACTTCAGCAAATCTATATTATTATTTATATGAATATTATTATTTTTGTGGTGGTGGCAGCTTTGCAGTCCTGGTCACGGACTAGTAGCCTGTGTTTCAGGAATTCGAGCCTAGTACCGCTAAGTACCCGGGGGCTTTGGCACATTAAATCAGTCGAGGCTCAAACGTCCTCTTTCCAATGTGTTGTACAAGTTGGAGAAGGGAGGGCCAACTGAGGTATCATCCTTGTCACTTGACCATGATTTAAAATTACGAGGTTAATCACCGATATCACCCGTGTAGCTTTACAATGCGACGTTAAAATAGTCTCACTGGCTTTTAGTTTTACAATATACAGGCTGGGGGCGCTAGCCTTGCACGTCCAAGATTGCGAGTTCGACCCCATCCCAAGTCGGTGTATTTTCATGATGCAGAAAATCGACAGCATTCTTATCGTATGATTATGTGGCATGTAAGAGTTCTCTAGCGTACCTGTTTGTGGCTCAGGTCCTCTCGGCAAAATTAAATTCCTAAGTATGGTTTTTGCATCGTCAGAGCTCATGTGCTTTCTCTCTGGGGAGGAAACAGATCATCAAAATTACCTGCGGTGATTGGTATTTCATCCATATGGTTCCACACTAAAATGAGATACCAGGTCTTGGGAAATGCAAGGTCTGCATTGATAAAACACCAATCCGCAGCCGCATAAGAACTTTAAAAAAAAGGTTTTACCATTTTACAAAACTTCGCTAGGTTTATTTTTTTCTTCTTTTATCTTCAAAGGAAATGTATAACGTTACTCGAACAGCTTATGGAACACGAATTTAAGAAGTGGAGGTTAAGAGATGCAAATCACCGCTCTGACTCCTTTCACCAGTATTTTTTAACACCGGTTACTGAACTGCCAGTTTGCAGTCTCATTTTGCAAAATAAATCCCTTGACCTCGACTGATTTGTTTAATTTTTTACCTCGATATTACTATAAAAATATCGTTGATATTTTTTTTTCATTTTTCTCTTTTCTTCTAGATTCCTATTTTATCAAATAATCTGATTAAGTAATCAATGAAATTTTCTAAATCTTGTCCATCACAAGATCTGAAGTATATATAAATACATATAATTGTTTTTAACATACGAAAAGAAATCATTTACTGCGCAAGCGTAGTAAAATCAAATCCAGCTTTACACCCTGTTAAAATTTTCTAACATGAACCAGGCTTAAAAATGAACCCATGCGTGAGGAGGTGAAATGCATTAAGGGGAGAAACCGTTTTTTTTCCTTTGGCTGCCAGTCCAATTAATAGTGGTAAATATTTGGTGGTCTTCACCAAAGGACCCATTTCCTTTTAGGGAACTAGTGAAGTCTCAACAGTCATATAATTTCACGTGAGAAAATATCCAAGGCCTGACACTACGACGCTTATGTTCTAAGGCACGACACAAGCTTTGACCTTCCTTTATCTTGCCGACAAAGAGGTAACCGGCGCAATTCCCACACCAATATCTTGCTTCAAACTCCACCGTGTGAGGGGTGATTAGGACCCAGAGAAGATTAGTTATTGGTTAAATTTAAATAAAAGTGATTCTGCATCACGTAACGCTGGTAAGGGCGTGACGTATTCTATCTTTAAAGAGACATCAAAAGGGAAACCCAGATACTCTCGATACACTAAGAAGCTTTACAAACGCTAGAGAGACATTTATAATGACTTCCATATCTCTGACACTTCTACACTCTTCAACATTCTATGAAACTCCAACAGACTCTCTCCAATCGACATCCAGATTCACTTAGCCGCTCTCAGACATACAGTGACCTATGAAGGCTCACGCCTACGAGCATCCCAATGTCGTTTTTTTTCATTCAGCCTTTCACAAGAGTGATCAGCCCTTAAAAGCGACCTCAATAGCGGTGCACCTTCGCAGCACCGTAGCAAATATATGTGTGGTTGTTCAAGGTCCTAATGTTAACGCGTTGTAGATTTGAGAGCACGGAGTCGCTTCAGGTGTCGTTAATGGATTGTGGTTCAAACAGACCCGGTCCATTACTAATAGTTTTGGTTCTTATTCTCAAAGTGATATTAATAATAAATCCTTTAATTAGCTTTAATTAGCATAACCTTCCTTCCTCAGGGGCCAAAATCCCAGAGTGGGCCTTGGCCTTCTCAAGAAACCTTTTCCAGGCTAGCCTTCTTCTTGCTAGTTTTCTCCAATTCTTAGTTCTCTAAAATATTAGATCTTTTTCTAGGCCATCTACCCATCTAAGTATTGGACTGCATTTCTTCGTGTGCAAATTGGTTGAACATTGAAGACTTTTTTAGTGGTGTGGTTCTCGTCCATTCTGACAACGTGACCTGCCCATTTAATTCGTTGTATTTTGATGAAGTTAACAATGTTAAATTTTTTATACGATTGATACAACTCTAAATTTGATCTTCTTCACCACGTTCCATTTTCCTGAATTCCTCCAAAAATAAATCTTAAAATTTTCCTTTCGTAGATACTTATTATGATCTCATCTGTTCGAGACAGGGACCAAGTTTCACATGCATAAGTCAATAATGATCTAAAAATACAACAGAGTCTATATTTTTCTTTTGATTAAATTCAATTTTTTATATTTTCGTATTCCATTAAAACATCTATTTGCCATAGCAATTCTCTTTTCAATTTCAGTATTACAATCGTTTTTACTGTTGATTTACGAACCTAAATAAGTGAAAAGCTGTCAACAACTTCAAAATTATACTCTTCAATTTTAAAGTACGAATGTTTAAAAAATGATTTAGTGCTGCAAGGCATGTATTTGGTCTAATTCTCATTAACTACCATAGTTTAACTACATTATTGTTCAAGCAGTTAGTGCCATGGGTACTGTATTCTTACTCTCATTCTTTTCGAGTTCAGTGAATCAAGGTTTATTTACATCTGTTTAGTATTTATGGAATGTTCTAGAGAACAGAGGCATGACAAACTCATGATATTATGGGGCACTATTTCAATTTTATATTAAGTTGAGGGTCTCTTGTTTCATGCTCAAAATAAATACATAAATAAATTTGAAATAACTATACGTATTTTGTTCAATAACAGCGAAAAAAGAGTAAAATAAAAAAAGTTGAATGAATTCAACCGATTTTGTTTTTATTCTGTGTCGGTTTGTTATTTTATTACATAGTATTCTGTGTGCCAATTTAATGGCTCAGTTGCAAAATTGTACGTTGTGGGCTACGAGTTTGACACCCTTGTTTCACAGTTTCCTTGTGATCTGGAGAAAGTGTAAAACTCACCAAATAGGTAGATAACGAATGCTGCTGTCTTCTTAACTTCATTGCATTCATTAGATTCTTTTAATTACAATTTAAATTTTAACATTAATTTCCATGTGTAAAGCAATGTGGCTATTAACTTCTATTTTTATTTCATTTCAGCAAAAAGAAACAAATTTTAGATAGTTAACACGTTGTGTCAAAGCGGGTTTTCTTTTATTTCTAATGAGCTGCGGATTGGTGTTTTACCATCTTAGACCTCTAGTACTTTCTCCGGAATCTGGTATGTCTCTTTAGTGCAGCACTTTTGAAGCGGATATCAATCACTGCGGGTAAGTTTCCTCCCTAGAGAGAGGCACCTGAGCTTTGACGATGCAAACCTGTACTAGGATTTAAGTTTACTGAAAGCACCTAAGCCAAACAGACACTCTGGGGATTTGTATATGCCGTATAATTATACGAAATAGCCACTGTTGATTTTCTGCATCATGAGAATCCACCTACATGGGTCGGGATCGAACCCACAACGTAGGGTGCAGAAGGCCAGTGACAAACCAACCACGTCACCCAGCCGAAGCATTAGAAAGAGCATTCTCATTCACATTATAATAAAGAATTCTCTATTACTGATTTACGCAATCATTTATAGATCACCTAATTTCAATTGGTGACATCCCACTAGTAACGTTAAAAAATAATTTCGACTTAGATAATAAGTCATTATTTGTGTCACCGCTGAAGTGAAGAAAGCAGCTAATCTACACATTTACTAGGGCTATACGTTAAACTGCGGGAAATTATTTCATTTCTAAAATAACCTAGGTAATTTGCCAATTACCAAATAGGTACTCATTAAAGTGAAAAAAATATCTTTAGTGGAGCACACACAACAGCATCATTTCTGTACGCTTAAATTGTCGCGACCTGAAGGTCATGGGTATGAAAGTGATTGGGGAAAAAGCAGATATGATTTTTGAAAAATGCTACTTTTATTCTATGCTTAACACTTCATGAAAATATACAACTTTATAACTTCACTCTGGGAACAATCTAAAATTCTAACATTTATTCTGAAAAATTATTTTAAACCACTCAGCTTCAGTCTGAATTCCTTAGGACGATCCTTCTTTAACTCCGATAGCTCGGTCAGCTCCAATGTTATTCATTCCACAACCCCGGTTGCATTCTGCGACTAATATTAATTTCAGAACGCGCACCTTTCCAGTCGCTTCTCTTATTCTTAGATTTCATGCTTAGCGATCGATGCTTAACCATTAACCTCACATACCCATTGTCAGGGTTTAAATAGTATTCAAATTTCCATAAAATCAAGTCAACTCTACAAAAAACAAAACAAAAAAAGGTTTTTATCTTTTTTTTTTTGGTACCGAGTTTATATAATCGAACAATCAACACATTAGTTGATAGAATCAATCATCAATCAAATGAAAAACTATAATGCAAAGAATCAAAAGGTTTAACAGATAATGGGGTCGACGAAATTAAATTTGTTATAAATTGTAAATTTATTAAAATATTAATTCAAAGAGTCTTTTATCAAATGCATTTACTGTGCCTACTACTCTGTTTCTAAAGATTAGGAAGAATTATTCTGAGATGAGTCAGCGTGCATTCAAGATACCTAAGAGAAAGGAAATGAGAGAAACAAAAACTTTTGAACTTTACTGATACGGAAACTGCTAACGGGCATATTATCTCCATAAATGTGGAAAATGATTTCGTACTATAACGTAGCAAATCAGTTGATCTTCAGAATAGGTAGAAAACTCACACATTAACGGTTTTCGAGCTTTAACTGTAACATATTGTAACGTCGTTCGGGATTCCAGGATTTTATGTAATCAGTCGAAAAGAGTAAGACAGTTCTTTAGGAGCGATGGAAATTTATTGTTGACGAACATTCCTTAATAAAGTTCTCAAATTCGCATAACAGAACTCAGAAGGCCTTCACACCTTCTATGGCACTCAGCACCACTATTAATGCCTAAAATACAAATATGTTTAAAGATAATTCTCAAGCACTCGTCATCCAGTTCAACAGTAAAGTAATCACTAATCGCTAGTCGACTCTTCACGGTCAGATCAATACTACTCTTCAATTGTCAAAACAAGACTAACTCAGTTTCGGCTAGTGACTTTCTAATTATAGGTATCACGGATTTTTCTCGAAAACTCCGCTTACATCATAGATCGTGTTATTAGTAGTAAAATCAGTAGGTTTGGATTTAGAATAGGGTTAATATCAGATGTGAGTATGCTGTATTTCCTTAAACCATTATTTTAATGGGTTACTTAGGCGATAATATCCGATGATTTTATGTTTCCAGTAAATAGTCCAAGTCCATCTTTTTAGTTAATATTGTTTATTGGACGAAACACTTTGAAAACATCACACGCAAAGAACATTACGTAACACTACTAATTCTACAAGCCAAACAAAGTATATATACTCTTAGCTGACATGCAGCGCCATCTATATTTTAAATTTAATTTATAACTAGTAGATCGTCACAAACTCACCGAAAATGATCGCCAAGTCTTCAACATGGTTGCCAAAAATGATGCCAACTTGGCTCTATTACCAAGATTTCGCCAAGTTTCCATTGAATCGCCATTATAATGTAAGGAACGGTGTTACTTGTTTGTTTTACAGTTTTAACCTAAATAAAATACAACATAGAGTAATATAAACGTATTAGGCATCCAGATATAAATTATTTAGACTTTTTTTAAGTATTCTTTATTCAAAAAATTCGTAACAATATACATTATTAAAACTTGTATAATGAGGGAATTGAAACATAATTCTTTAATTTAATGTAAAAAAACCATCTTTGGAATGCAAGGAGTCGTCATGATATGTTAATATTTATCAAAAATTATACATTGCAATAACGCTAATGACATTGCGACGTGCATACCCCATATATCCTTCTTTATCAAAATAAAATGAATAATTAAATGATAACAGAAGGTAGTTTTCGTGAATATTTTTCTCTTTTACAAGCAATGAAATATCATATGAAATCCCAAATGCTTTAATCTTGTTTATCTAAAGAAAGTCGGAGATGTATCGAATTTTAGTTTGTTTGCCAAAAGAGGATAGAACGATGCATACATGAAATTCGAATCCTGTATTACTTTTAAGAATATCTCCTCTCAAAACATTTACATGAAACATCCAAGGGAATTGCAACTAGGTGTCTCGCATTTAATTCCCTTAAGACAGACAATGGGAAAACTCCTTCAATATATGTGTATCGGAATTCCCCGCCACTGATTTTATAAAACATAGTGCCTTTTTTTCTTGCAATGATCACGCAGGGTTAATGTGCTCCCATTTTTGATAAACTTCTTTGAACGCAATTTATTGTGAATGCGTGTTTATTTATTCTAATGAGACTTTGTCTATTATGTTATTTTCAATATACTGTATGGGTATTATAATTGAATTTTATACTGTTCTATCATTCGGGGAGTTCGTTATGTGAAGAGTTCATCTTTCAATACATCAGGTTGTAGGAATAAGTTTGTAAAGTAGAGAGAGTTGCAATTTAGGAGCTCGTAAATTAGACTTCGAACTGTAAAACTGGGGTCCCAAAAATAGTGTCAAAACTCTGCACAGTCAGACTCGTCGTTTAGAGTAAACCAGTGTTTCTCAAACTGAGGGACGTGCCCCACTAGGGGGGAGGGCGTGATAGCCTTACGAGGGGGGCGAGCATATCATAAAGTCGAGAATAAAAGATTATTTTAAAAATTTACTTAAAGGAAGCAAAACGTAATACATTGACATAAAATATATATACGTCGCACCCTTATTGTTATCTGTTCCACTTTGAAAATTAGAAAAGAAAAGCAACTTAATACTTTTCTTATTACTTAAAGGTATATATAATTTACTTAAAATATCTATTACTTAAAAATGACTTAAAATGTCTATTACTTAAAAATGACTTACTTAAAATGGCTATTACTTAAAAATGACTTACTTAAAATATCTATTACTAAAAATAACTTACTTAAAATATCTATTGTTTGAAAGTAACATATACAAAATTTAATATTTATCTTGATAATTTGAGTGGTTTATAATTAAGATAGTATTGTAGTTTTAGCATCAAAGTGCATTACTATTGCATTCAATACATTGTTATTGTATGGGGGGGGAGTGAAGAAAATTATGATTGAAAATTGGGCCACAAGTATTGAAACTTTGAGAAGCACTGGAGTACATAAAAATATCTAAAGAACTGCACTTGTATGGGATTCATAGTTTATGAGAAAAATATATTTCAGGATGGTTTATGAGGGGGGCTTTGGCGCATTTTTGTGCTCTAGTAGCTTTTCTTTTTTTGGGGGGAAGGGGGTCTCAAGTTGCTTATATAATTCTTGATATCCCACTACACTAAACTTAAGATAACGTTGAAATTTTAATGCACGATCTATGCTAGGATCATTACTAAGAAAATATTGTTCGATACTTGTAGCAAACTACAAACCCTCTCTATTTAAATTAGCTGTTAATAGCTGATTTTTACCTTCGATTTTGTCATCGTTAACTTATTTATTATCATACACTGTAATAAATTTGTTCAAATCGTCTTCATCCAAAGGGCACGAATCCCCCTCCTTTTTTAAAAAAATTCGTGGAAGAACAAAAATTTTGTGTAAAAAAAATTGTTAAATTCGTGTAAAGTGTTGTTTCAAAATTGTGAAAAAAAGGATTTGGGTGTATGTTTTTGAAAAAAATTAAATTTTCTTGATAAACAAACTGAATAATTACTAAATTTTGTTAAATTATTATATTATTATTATTATTACTTATTCTCTGGAACTTTAAATGCAGCAAATGTTTGTGTTTGTGTGTGTGATCTTCCTTTTTTTACACATTAAAAAAGAATTTAATTTTCCCATATCTAATTGGATTTAAACTTGTCATTTTTCAAGTGCACATACATTAAACAAACAAAAAATTTATTATTTGAATTACTGAATATACTCCGTTATACTCATGGATTTTTTAAAAACTTTAACTGATATTAAGCTTCAAACTATGTATTCTTCTCATATTGGCTCGATTAAAACTATAGAAGAGTTGAAATTGTCACAATAGACTTATACTAGGCCGGTAACAATGTCTCTGTATCGAGAGAACGGATTCATATGAACGGATGCAAGAATGAATCGATCCAGTGTGTTATGGATGGGAGATAGGGAACCATCTGAGGAAATCTTTTGTGGTTTCTTATCGGCGTTTCCACACTGCCTGAAGCTCTCTATCAAACTCGTTCTCTTTGAACTTGTAAGGGGGAAAATCTATCATTTTGCTTTTTTTCTCTAACTATAAATTTAGTTACTCATTGGCCTATTTATTAAAGGAACACTTTCTGTATTCCTAAACTAAATTTTAAAACATCGGGGTTTCTATTTAGAAGCAGTTAAAAATATTTTAGGGAAAAATTTATTGATTAGAGCAGTGCTTCTCAAACATTCAGTACTGGCGACCCAATTTTCAATCATTATTTTTATCGTGCCCCCCTTATACAATACGGCGGTCTCTTGTATTGAATGCAATACTAATGCACTTTGACTCTAAAACTACAATACGATCTTTATTATAAACCGCACATCTTCACAAGATAAGTGTTAAATTTTGTATATGTTACTTAAGTAATATATATTTTAAGTAAAAAACTTTTAAGTAATAGGATAATTATTATGCTATTTTTCTTTCTCTAATTTTTAAAGTAGAACAGATTGCAAAATGATATTTAATTAAAGATTTTTATTCCCTTCATCATTCATTTCTAAAGGTACAAATATCTTTAGAAAAATAGTCCAGTTTATGTCGCTCTCTATCATGTTCATCACATCTGGCAAAATTTTGGCGAACGTTTGCGTGAGTCTGGGCAACCTATCGGACGTCTGCGCAAAGCATGTAAAAAAAAAAGCTGTACCTCGTACAATTCCATTCAGTTTTGGTCGAGTCGATACTTCTATAGCTACCGAATCTGTCTTGAATGTACATTTTATAATTTACGCACTAGTTGTAAAACACGGTAATAAGTATTTACGTCAGTAGATTAAAACAAAATCATCGATATATTTTTACGTCGTACAGAACATTCGATGATAATAAAGTATCAACAAGTACACGGAAGAGCATGGTTCTGAAAATTAAATCAAGAATGTATTCTAAAGAATACTTAAGTTTTCGATTTACTATTACTATTACTGAAAAACCCTGGGGAAAACTTACATGCATAATTACTATGTGTTAAAACTTACAAATCTGAAGGACAACATGCGGAAGTTGTTTATGGAACCATAAAAAATCATTTAGTCATATTGGCATGGAATTTTAAAAAGTATTTTCTTGCTGAGGACAGCTGGATAGAAAGTTACGAGTGGGTTAGGGATTCGTTTCACAATACTTCAGAAGGGCTCTCAACTTCCGAAGAAGAAATCTTCACAGATTTCATTTCCAGTGGCATATCTAAAAGGCAATTTTGTAATAAATAGACCTTTGAATTTGGGGCAGAGGTGGATGATGAATTGTCTGCACTGAAAACAAAAACATTTCGTTATTACCATTTTCAACATCCTACCTTTGTGAAACCGGATTTTCTGCTGTGGCTGTTTTGAAGACAAAATATAGATTTCAGCTAAATATAGAAAAATAACTCAGAGCGACAATTTCTAATATTAAGCCTTCCTTTGAAAAACTGCAAGACAAGCGCATGGAAGCCACTAATAATTATTAAACATGTTCTTATACAAGCTGAAGTACCCATTCTTCACACGAATTTTTTTTTAAATAATACTTTATTCTGCATATAATAGCTTAATTATAAGAAGATAAAATCAAGTGCATGACAATGTATACAAAAATGTAAAATGATTTTTCGAAATGAATACTCATATTATAAATAGTTTTGAACTAACTGTAATGTTAAACCTAACAGAATTAGCATCTAGAATTAATGTTAAATAATGAAATAAATGTAAAATTGCAATAAAGAATAACTGTGTTATTTTTAATATCTAAAGCGAGGAAACTTCAAAGTGTTTTAGCCCTGGATCAAGTGTACATTCGATACTAACGTTAATGCTCCCACGAAGCAACTCAACTCAATCCTTTTTATTCTAAATTATTTTTACTAAATACAATAAAAATCAAACTTTCACTGAATAAATTAACTAAGAAAAAATATACCTACCTATTTCAAGCAATTTTCAATTTGTCTTCGAAAGTTTGAGAAGAAATCCAATAAAACTGAACTAAATTGCTTCAAATGTGCGGTACTTTAATAAAGGACACAACACACAGACACTTTCCTCTAACATTCAATTCAGTTATTTAATATAAAAATATGGATATTAGTTCTAAAAAAATTGTGTTCAACGTTTTTCATTATGCATTATATGTTTCAAAATATTCATAAAAATAAATCTTGGCGAAATAATTCTTCAAAGTGCTCAATATGCTTATCCATATATCATAAAACTCTTTCACGTGGAAAAAGACGAATCAGAAATATATTATATGCATATATATATATATATATATATATATTAACAACATCCCTAAGAAAAAGGGATGGATATAACCCTACCAGTAAGTTCGAAGGTCAGCTAAAGTAATATTTTAGGTTAAAAGAAACGTAATAAAAAAATCTCTCATCGTGGGATTACAGAAAAGCTAACAAAATATTTTTTTAATTTGGTTATAGGATCAAAGATAGCTAATGAGCGTTTGAAGCAGAATCTTTTATTTTTGATGACGTAATTTTGCCAGATGATATATATATAAATCATATCAGTGTAAATCTGTATTTTTTATTATATCAGAAAATATTTTGTTATGCTTAATTCCAGTAAATTCATTTTTTTAACCTTTTATTTTCGATATGCTCGCGCCCCCTCCCTCATTGTGTTATCGCCAGTTTGAGAAACACTGGATTAGATAATACTTTTTAAATAAACATTAAACATAATGTATTTTATTTGTCAAATATGGATAAAATGTGGATTAACAATTGCATAATTATGTAATAGTTATTTTGAGTTTTACTTGCTATAATAACACTAAAAATGCATTTTAATAATATTTTTGTTACAACAAAATTTCTTCCAAATCTTAGATTACAAAACATAATGAAAACTTAAGAATATATTTTTAAATGATTCAATTAGTATTATATCGTATCGTGTGTGTTATTTGACTCTGAAAGCACACATTGCCAACATTTTAAGCAGAAAAACAAATATCGTAAAATCCGGCGTTGACCGCGCACTTTTAACACCAAAAAAAAAGATCGAAACTTGCGGGTGAGCCTTTTACACCAGGTTAAAAACGATAACAAAAAAAGTAACTAAAAAGATGAGCATTAAAAAAATCGAACTTCTACACTCTCCTAAAAATAGTGTTTATTTTTTTAAAAATGACAAACCTCTCTCTTATGAGCTTACAGCGTTTATTACTTTTTAAAAAGTCTAAGAAAATGTCTCGAATAAAGGATTTCAAAACATAAGGCCCCTACATACATACATTTCAGGTTTCTGCGTTAAAAGGGGGGTGCGCCTTATACGGCGAATATACCTAAATATAAAAGAATATTGCTTGAAAGTATAGGTGAGCCGGATAGTAAACGCCGGACTTTACGATATACAATTAAATGGAAAATTTTCAAAATTTTCATTTCATGTTATGTATTAAAAGTATTTTATTGGTTAGAATAGTTGTTAACGCGTGAATTTAGTAGCAACATAATAGGTATTAAAGTTGAATCTAGGAATTGGGGAAAATCTTTGGTGCTATCATTATTATAAAGTATATTGGTACAAATTTTGTATAAATTAGTGTATTTGTATTTGGATGTGTAATGCATTTATAAAGGGTGTTTTTTTAGAGGTATAGAACTTTAAATTGCAATAAAACAACGATGTATTATTCGATTGATATGAATTTTTTTTATTCGGAAGATAATCATGTGGCATTACATTTTAAATATGATTTCTGGCATGTGACTGCCACGGCTGCCTCGAATGTAGTCCAATCTGGACGTCCAATTTTCGATGACTTTTTCCAACATTTGTGGCCGTATATCGGCAATAACACGGCGAATGGTGTCTTCCAAATGGTCAAGCGTTTGTGGCTTACCCGCATAGACCAATGACTTTACATAGCCTCACAGAAAATAGAATAGCGGTGTTAAATCACAAGATCTTGGAGGCCAATTCACAGGTCCCTAAACGGGAAATTAGGCGGTCACTAAACGTGTCTTTCAATAAATCGATTGTGGCACGAGCTGTGTGACATGTTGCGCCGTCTTGTTGGAACCACAGCTCTTGGACATCATGATTGTTCAATTCAGGAATGAAAAAATTAGTAATCATGGCTCTATACCGATCACCATTGACAGTAACGTTGTGGCCTTCATCGTTTTTGAAGAAGTACGGACCAATGATTCCACCAGCCCATAAAGCGCACCAAACAGTCAGTTTTTCTGGATGTAACTGTGTTTCGACATACACTTGTGGATTAGCTTCACTCCAAATGCGGCAGTTTTGTTTGTTTATGTAGCCATTCAACCAGAAGTGCGCTTCATCGCTAAACAAAATTTGCTTATGAAAATCGGGAACAACGGCAATCTCGTTTTGGGCCCATTCGACGAATCTACGCCTTACTTCATCATATTTAAAATGTAATGCCACAAGATTATCTTTCGAATAAAAAAAAATTCATGTCAATCGAATAATACATCGTTGTTTTATTGCAATTTAAAGTTCTATATCTCTAAAAAAACACCCTATATTACTTTATGTTATATTTATTTTATGTTAAAATAGTAATATTCGCAAGCAGTACCGTGACTTACGTTATTGGAACTTGTTGAAATCTTGGCAATAGAGTAAAGTTGGTATCATTTTTGGTGACCAATTTGGTGACTTGGCGACCAATTTAGCGAGTTTGTGACCCTATGGATTATTCTGGAAATTAGTGGAGCTATCCACTAATCTCACGATCTATGACAAAAGCGGATCTTTCTCAAAGAAAAGTTTGTCGTTCTGGTTTTGCCCAGCGATAAGTAGTCTTGGTTTGACCATTGAAGCGATTAGTGATTACTTTGGTTGCTGAACGAGCGATTGCTTGTAAATAGTCTTTTACATATGTGTATTGCAGATACTTATAATTGTATCTGAGTGCTGTTAGAGGTGTGAAGACCAGAGAAAACTGTTGATATCTATGAATTTACCACCTATAAAAGTATGTATTTCCTTTTCTAACTAACATATGTAAACGTATCACTGAAAAGGTGCAACAATTTGAAAATCAAGTCCATAAAAAATTAGCTACGTGAATGTAGATGGAAGTTCAAATAGTAAGGTATGTTTATTTTTTAAGCACTGAGAAGGAAAGGGAAATTTGCATGGCAATATATTATGCATTCGAAACTGCCCGTGCAACGCCGAGCTAAATGGAAGGAAAAGAAACCTTTCTGACAAGGTAAAGAAGTGGAACAAATTTCAAAAAAGGGAATTTTAACGACATACGTATGGAAATCACTCTCATTGCATGCATACACACACACAACATAAGTTCTGGCGTCATAAGGGAAAGAGAAAGCCCGTGTAACGACGGACCATACTGTTGGTGGCGTAGCATAAACGGGCGAGGGCATTGGAAAAACGTACCCACCAGGAGGTACCATTGCAGGACGGGGAGGCAGGGTTCTATGGGGACCCAAATCTTCGCTGACACCAAGTACGCGTATTTAACCATTTTTTTAAAAATATTAAAAGCAACATCTAACTTTGCAGGGTAGCCTAATTATTATCCGTAACGTCAATGGGTGAGGTGTGTGGGTGCTATTCCAGTTCTGGGGAAAATAAAAAAATTCCATATCACTTAGTTAAATTATAACTAGCAAATGTTTCAAAATGTAGGAAACTGATACCCTCCATCGCATCATTAGGTACTTTGACGACTAATTTGTCAATTTTAGATTGATATTTACATTAGCGTGATCATACGTAGCTGTGCTATTAATCACAATCACAAATCGAGGCAAAAACTATGATCACTTAGTGAAAACTAAGTGTGTTTGAGTCAGTGGTTTGAGAAAATGTTTGAATCGATAGCTTTGAAAATCAGTTATATGATGGAAATGCTATTACACCAAACTTTAAATGACCATAAAAAATGAAAAGAATTGATAGAATACCCTAGTCAAGTTATTAAAAAGGATGACCCACCGATTTAATTAAGATTCCAAAATAATATCCAACTTACTATTTTTCTATCCGTATCAATTATTATCAAATAATGGTGTAGAAAAAAAATCTACTTTAAAAGAACGAAATACCGAAACAACTCTTGTGTGCACACAACATTTCTTGGAAGTGACACGAAGGGAACATGTGTGGTGGCCAATGAAATAAGTAATGTAAAAAAATATGTCAATTACTACTTAGAAGAAAAAATTTATTTTAGTTACTTTTTATTAAATAGTTACAATTAATATAAATATGTATATCAATAGGACAGAATCACACTATTAAATGACAAAATAGAAAGCGATTAGTCTTGCAATTTTCCATTTTTCTTTCTATATAGGATGTTGGACTATCTCCTTTTGTTGTGTGGCTACTATTTATTCATCAATTAAATTTTATTTATTCAAATAAAGTTGTATAGTAAAAAAAAGGAAATCACAAGTAGGATTCGAACCCATGACCTCTGGATTAGAAGCCCAACGCACTAACCATTGCAAAACAGGGACACTAGAAATGATTTTTCTTTCTGCATATTCCATTGGCCTATTAATTTTGTTTGTTACTATTTATTTATTTTTTAATTTAATGGATAAATTAATATTGGAAAAAACTGTATTAACATCCAGTGACATCCCCTGCAAGTTTAAAAAAATGCATTTGAACTTGAATGCATGAATTGAAAGTATACATTTTTAACGATTGAAATTTTAAACAATAAGTTTAAATTTATATATATATATATATATATATATATATATATATATATATATATATATATATATATATATATATATATATATATATTAATGATTTACTCTATTCATTTGTGAATATACTGTGTTTTTAATGTGAACATTCGGTTTTTAGAAATTTTTAGTTTGAACTTTCGGATTTTTTAGCTTGAACTTTCAGATTTTTTAACTTGAACTTTCAGATTTTTTAGCTTGAACTTTCGGATTTTTTAGTTTGAACTTTTTGATTTTAGATATTTTTTAATTTGAACTTTCGGATCTCAAATATTTTTTGATTTGAACTTTCGGATCTCACAAATATTTATTTTTTCTACCTATACAACTATTTTAAAGATGGGTGCATCATCTTGGGCGTTTGATTGTTCATTTATATTATGCACTAAATTAATTTTAAATTTTAAAATTGTTTTTAAATTTTAATATTGTAATATCTTTCAGAGTGCGATGGCGAATAGTTTTATTTTTCAAGTATAATGATTTAATTTTAACTTTTTAATTTAAAGTATAATGGTTTAATTTTAACTTTTTAATTTTTAATTTTTAAAATTTTTTTGAAATTTGGATATTTTCCAATTAACTTACCAAGTTGCAATAGGGGGAAGGTTGGCGCCATCAAACAAGTTTAACCCCACTTATCGGTCCTAAGTCCGAGATTGCACTTGGATATTTTATAAATTTTTATTTTATTTTATAATTTTTTAATTTTGTTTGAAAACGATGGAATATTATCTTTTATATTCGCCATTGATATTCTGAAGTGTTTTGGTATTATAGGATTCATATATTTCAATTTTTAAATTGATAATTGTGATTGTTTTTATATATTTAAATATTTTTCATTCATATGTTGGGCTGCTTTGCGCCTGCATGTGTATGAATTTACTTGTGTATAATGTCTTAATGATTCGAATATAAATTTTAAGACCAAAAAAATATATAGTTGATTTTGATTTCTTAATAGAAACAGAATTTTAGCTATTGATAATATATTTTGTTTACATTTGATTACTTTTTAACTATTGTGTTTTTTGAATTTTTTATTATGTTGTTTGGTTTTTCAATGTTCATTTTTAAAATACATTTTAATGGTATTTCAATGCTTATTTTCTTATATACATATATATAACAATATATGCTGTCTCTGAGTCATGTGCAGTTGAGGGTTTCACGAAGATCGATTTAGCATTTATTTTGATTCATATGTGTTTGACATGAATATTCATATGTTAATCTCATGGTGTGTGAATTATTTTGAGACATTAGAGTTTAGTTCTGAGTGTGTGGATGAGGAGAATATAAAGTAATTTCAATGGAATTTATATATATATATATATATATATTAACTCAAACATAATGATATTAAAGATTTGTATATTTTTAAAGACTGGCAACTTGGCTTTCAATTTTGATTGTCATTGCTCGGTGGTACAATATGATGGTGTTTGTGCAATCGTCAATCAATTACCATTAGAGAGAGAATGATATTATTTTTTTTGGTTATGATGGAATATGATAAAATGAGACAGTTACATAACAGTGATTTGGAGGAATATAGAGGGCGCAGACAATATGAGACAGCATGCAAAAAAATTATAAATAAAATAAAAAATTAAAAAACGTTAGCTTCTTGTTCGTTGGTTAATAAGAAATTTACGAAGTTAGGAATACATGATAATGAAAACAATAAGACATATAAAACGCGTATTATTTGGAATACTGGATTTGTAGGAAATTACTATGATGTATCGAAGTGGAGGAATTATGAATCGAAATGTAATTATTTTAAATATGACGAAACATTTGATAATAAGTGTATCATAGTGATTCAGATCATTTAAAATTGAGATTTAGAAAATGTGGGGATAAAAGATGCAAAACCTGCCCCATGATGCAACGTGAACAGAATAATGAAGAATCAGAATTTAAGTTCTGTAAAACATTCAACTGCATATATATGTTGGCATGTGGTGTCTGCGGCTTTAAATATATAGGTCAAACATCAGGAGCTATGAACCTGAGAATCAACCAACATAGATCCGACATTGGAAAAAATATATCAACAAAAAATATAAGAAGAATGGAAATACAACATTTTAATAAACATTGTTTTGAAGGTGTTGCGTTAAATATTATTAAAATTGTTCCAAATAAGATAAATAGACTATGGTATGAAAACGTTTACATCTGTATTTATAATGCTATGTATCCTTACGGATTGAATGTAATATGGAATAATAAAAATTTAATACAGGGGTAGTGAAACAAAATGATAAAGAATCTATTTATAATAGTAGAAATAATAGTAATAAGAGAAAAAGTGTTGGTAAGGGTGGACGCAAAAAGAGAGAAAATAGAGATATAGATACAGTTAAAAAAGAAGTAAATAATTTATTACAAGACTGAGAATAGTTTTAGTGTTGGAAAAATAAAGTATTTTTTTTATTTGGACTTAATAAACAGGAAATAATAATAGTTTTAAATTTATTAAAAAGTATTAGATTAAAAGATAATCATGGATCACACTTGGTAATGGATTTATGCAAATATATTACAAATAGATTAAAAATAAAAATAGACTCTAAGGAAGTTTATAATGTAGAATATTGAACTTTGCTATACATGAATAAATCTTATAATGGGATACAGTTTTCTGAAATATTTGGGAAACACATGGATTTATTCCCGATGAAAAATGTGTTAATAAAACGAGCATTCAAATATAATAAAAAAATTAGTAGATCAATTTTTAACTATAATAGTATTAAGGAATTGGTAGATAAAAAAGAATGTGGTTGCAATGAATACAAGAATTACGTAGACGGATATCATGGGCACGTAATAACTGGCAACTTAGAAATAGTACAGGATCACACACACACACAGAAATTAAGAGAAATTATGAGCAAAGGTACTGGTTATCGATTGACTATTTCAAACAGCAATTTAAATGTGAGAAAACAACTATCAGAAGATATTAATAAATTTATTCTAAATGTTGCAATTAAATATAATTTACCTACTCAGGCTTCTAAAGAATATGGTTTTCATGTCCTCAAGGACTTAATGAATTTTAATTTTAGAACAAAAAATGAAGATTGTTATAGAAAAATTAAGGGACCAATAGAAAATCTACAAAAACACTTTGTGATTGTTTATGTAGATAAAGTCCCAGGAAATTATGCAATTATGTGTAAATATTATTATAGTAAATTAATAAATGATCATATACAAAATAATAATGCATATGATGTAAGTAAATTTAGTATGAAAGAAATTAACAACAGATTATTGGCATTTGGTAAACAATTAAATATTTCTCTCTAGCAATAAAATTATATATCCCCATATATTTCTGACTCCTAAATTTCATAAGAATCCAATCAAATTCCGCAGTGTAACAAATGGGTTCAATACTTATATATCAAAATCGGGAAGAATTTTACAGACCATATTACAAGATACAATAGACAAATTTAAGGATACTTCTATTATAAAAAACAGACATGATGTAATAAAGAAAGTTGATCAACAAGAGGTATTTTCTGTGAATGGGTTTGATTTCGAAGATTTATTTAACTCCATTAAAATAGAAGATATAATTCAGGTACTTTCAGATGCATATGAGAAATATGATTTGAATAATTACATTAGTTTAGAAAAGTTCAATACACTTATTCGTTTTGTAATACAGGAGAACTTCATTATTTTTGAGAACAAACTTTATAAACAAATCAAAGGATTGCCTCAGGGTGGCCCAGCCAGTAATAGTCTCGCTAACCTGTATTTACACCATTATGAATCAATTCGAAGAAAGGAACCCTCTTGCCTCTTATTAAGATACATAGATGACTTAATTGTTATAGGTCATGATAAGGAATTTAAACCTAACATTAATTTTTATCCGGAATACCTAAAATTAATACAGACGAATTTTAACTCAAACAAAATTGAATTTTTAGATTTGGATTTAACTATTATTGACAACAAATTATATAGCAATATATATGATAAAAGGGAAGCATTTAAATTCAATGTCATAAAGATACCAAACTTCAATAGTTGTCTACATATATCAGTATTTAGAAATATAATTTTAAATTTTCTGATGAGATTTTAGCTTGAACTTTCAGATTTTTTAGCTTGAACTTTCGGATTTTTTTGTTTGAACTTTTTGATTTTAGATATTTTTTAATTTGAACTTTCGGATCTCAAATATTTTTTGATTTGAACTTTCGGATCTCACAAATATTTATTTTTTCTACCTATACAACTATTTTAAAGATGGGTGCATCATCTTGGGCGTTTGATGGTTCACTTATATTATGCACTAAATTCTATTTAAATTTTAAAATTGTTTTTAAATTTTAATATTGTAATATCTTTCAGAATGCGATGGCGAATAGTTTTATTTTTCAAGTATAATGATTTAATTTTAACTTTTTAATTTAAAGTATAATGGTTTAAATTTAACTTTTTAATTTTTAATTTTTAAATTTTTTTTTTGAAATTTGGGTATTTTCTAATTAACTTACAAAGTTGCAATAGAGGGAAGGTTGGCGCCATCAAACAAGTTTAACCCCACTTATCGGTCCTAAGTCCGAGATTTCACTCGGATATTTTATAAATTTTTATTTTATTTTATAATTTTTTAATTTTGTTTGAAAACGATGGAATATTATCTTTTATATTCGCCATTGATATTCTGAAGTGTTTTGGTATTATAGGATTCATATATTTCAATTGATAATTGTGATTGTTTTTATATATTTAAATATATATATATATATATATATATATATATATATATATATATATATATATATATATATATATATATATATATATGTCATGATTTTGAAGACAGAATCAGATTAAAGTTTAAAAAAGGAACTTCTTTATTCGCTCGTTTCTACATCTGTTCTGACCTAAGAGCTGGGAGTAAAAAAGCACGCCATGGTGGTGGTTTCAAGTGGATAACACTTGAAAAACATATGGTAAGTATCGCTGCTTTGAAGAAGGTGCTTGCAAGTTAATGCTGACATATGTTGACTATTAAATCTAACGATCTGGAATTAGACATGTTTATTGGCTAGGCCATATGTTCGGAAGAAGTAAATGGGTGATTAGTTTGATACTTGACGATGGGGACTGAGACAGATGAGTTAAGTGCTAGATAGGGAATTTAATTTTTAATCTAATTTAATTATCCTTACATTTATATATATATATATATATATATATATATATATATATATATATATATATATATATATGTATATGTCGCAAGGAAACGATGAAATTAGGGCTTTCGTCAAATCTCTAAGGGAGATTATCAATTCACGCAAGATGTTAAAATAACGTCCCTTTGATGTCTTTTCCTTGTTGTAAGTGAAATAGTTAAATCCCTGAACTGTTTTAGAGAAGTGATAAAAATGAAAAAATATGCCACTTTTTTGGTACTAGGGGACTGGTATTTAGGGGATCGTAATAACTTTTGTTATGGTTAGGATCTGCTGGGACACCCCCCCTCTACAACCTTTTGACCAATATCTCGACACCCTAGCCCAACAGTCCATTCGGACCTGGCCCATTCAATCCCTTTCTAACTGCTCTTCCAGTTATAACTGCATGCTCATAGGGCTTTTCCTTACATAGTTTTAATTGTGTGTTTTAAACTTTTAAAATTTATTCAAATCCACAATATCTTGCCTCCTGTTTGAATCTCGGACTTAAGATTTCAACCAACTGTTCCTCTCGTCATGACCCATCTAGTCATATACTTGACTCTCTCCTAATGTGTAGGCACGGGGAGGGCTTAAACACTAAAATATCATGCTCCCATATTAATCCTATGGGGTCTGAAAAAATTTCACCGCCACCCCCTAAGGAATTGAGCTTGGGACTTGATTTTTGGAGGTCCACCATATTTCTAACCGCACCGGCTGGATTCGATTGTTCTCCCTATGAGCTGTTCAAATATGTAATTTTATCCCAATAGCCCCATTCCTTCCCCCTATTTCACGTTTTTAAACAATTTTTAAATATTTTAAAAATTCTCCATAGTTTGACCTGTATGGCTCTGAAGTACAAGGGCTCGACCTCCCAGTTGTCCCCCCTTCCCCTAGACAGCATTTTGCCAATGCAAATCCTGACTAGCGAATTTCATCATTTCACTGAAACGGTTCAGGGTTTGATAAAATCACTTTCACATGGAAATGACATTAAAGAGACGTTAATTTAAAATATTGGCAAAATGCTGTCCAGGGGGGAGGGAACACACCTGAGAGGTCGAGTCTTTGTACTTCCAAACCATGCAGATCAAAACTCCTCGGAGCTATGGGGAATTTAAAAATTTGTAAAATTGTTTAAGAACGGGAAAGGGGGGAGAAAAGAAAAAGAAGAAACTATTGCGATAAAATTACATATTTGAACAGCTCATAGGGAGAAAACCCGAATCCAGCCGGTGCGGTCGAGCAAGGTAGTGTGGGATTCGAGATTAATGGGGAAGCCATGTAGGGGAGGGGGAGCACCGAAGGGGACCAATTCCACGTAAAGCTCGCGCATACACCAACATATGGCGGATCTCCAAAAATCAAGTCCCAAATTCAATTCCTTAGGGGGGGGTTAAATTTTTTCTGATCCCATAGGATTAACATGGGAGCATGATTCTTTAGTGCTTAAGCCTCCTTATGCCTACACATTAGGAACCAAGTATATGACTGGATGGGTCTCGACGAGTGGAACAGTTAGTTCAAATCTCAAGTCCGAGATTCAACAGGAGCCAAGATATTGTGGATTTAAATAAATTTTAATAGTTTAAAAAAGTTTAAAACACACACAATTAAAACCTATGTAAGAAATAGTCCTATGAGCATGAAATTATAACAGCTGGAAGAGCAGTTAGAGAAGGATCGGATGAGCCAGGTCCGAATAGACTGTGAGGCTCGGGTGTTGAGATATTGGCCAAAAAGATGTAGAGGGGGGATGCGTCCCAGTAGATCCTAACCATAACAAAAGTTATTACAATCCCCCAAATATCAGTCCCCTAGCACCGAAAAAGTAGCATTTTTTTTTCATTTCATAATTTCACTAAAACTGTTCGGAGATTTAACTAATTCACTTACAACACAGGGAAAAGACATCAAAGGGACGTTTTTTTAACATCTAGCGTGAATGGATCCTCTCCTTTAGGGATTTGACGAAAGCCCTAATCCCTGCGACATATATTAAATTGGAGAAAAAGAAATCTATTATTCTTTCGGTAGATTGCTGTAGTGTCGATATCTCGTGAAGTATAAACCAAACAATTTCAAATTTATGTTCTTGTCAAGGTGACATTTCACACAATAAAAATTATTTTTTCTGTGTTTTGTTTGGTCCATTCAGTTGTGAGTTACAAGGTGTTGAACATGGAAGTCAACAAAGAGAAAATTCGGTAAATTTTACATATATATATATATATATATATATATATATATATTCTAATAGAGAGAGTGAACTAATAGTCGAAATTGAAAAAACAAAGTGTAGTTATGATATAAGTTTCGACCAAGCAACCTCCCTTAATTTAGAGAAATCTTAAATGTTTTTGGGACTTGCTTTCAATATCGTTTATTGTTTTAATTATTATTTTTATTTTGTACTCTTGTATGAAAAAAAATTTTTTTTCTTATCTTTGTGCTTTCTGATTTTTATTTTGCTTTTTTTTAATGATTTCTCCAAAAAAATGACGCGTAACCTTCTAATGCATCTGCTTATTCTTAAGAATGTATCTGATTTCAGTAATTAAAAGCTTTTTGTGATTAGTTAATCACATTATTAATTTAGAAGAAGCTTCTAATTTTAACACTTATATTATTTTCTTACCACTTTTTTTCATGATAATCTTAAGTACGCTCGTCATAAAGGAGTAAGTGCATAAAAAGATTAAATTACTTTTACTGTGCTCCGCTTTTCCGTTGTCATCCACCTTTCTTTTTAAAAGGTGGTCCTTAAACTTTGATTGCGTTAATTAATTTATTATTCATTATCGTATAAAAAACTTTGTTAAGATTTTAATTATAATGTCCTAAAGATCTGAGATAATACCCTTTATTAAATAGTTTTTGTTACACTGAAACCATGATTTCGTATACTATTTAATTAAATGTTTTGCTTAATTTTTGATTTTTTTCTTTTGTAGAATTTAATCAAAAGTCATAAAAACTAAAAATATAAGCTCTGGTCCAAATGCTATATTATTCTTGTTTTATTAAATACAAATAATTCTACCATACTAATATACCCATTAAGCTAATTAATGCATTATTCTTTAATTTGTATTTATATATTTTTATGATATTTGTCTTGAACAATTAATTCTTATGAATAATTCGCGTTTTCTACAAGCATATTTAATTTTTGTTATTTATGCTTTTATATACTTAAATATGATATTTTTGTTTCATTCTTCATTTATTTATTTATTTATTTTTGTATTTTGAAATGAAATCTTTTCGCGCCATTTCTATTATAATTCAGTTTTTTCGTCATTTTGATTGGAGAAAAAGCCTCTGTTTGAACTTTGGTTTAGTACTCTATTTTTAAGTAGGGGTTGTTGTTGTTTTTCTTGGAAAACCCTGTATGTGTGCGTATTCTTATCTATATTCAACGCATATAATTATTTCGTGATATTTCCATTACGTGTAAATGTAGACGGCTTCAGTTTCATTACATATTTTAAAATACTATTTTCACTGGGTTTAAAATTTTATTAATGTAATTTTTACTTTTATTCATTTTTCAACTATACTATTATTTAACATTTTTTTTTATAATTTTATTTACTTAACTAAAATATCATTCAATTTGATGGCATACAGTCGCAAGATCGTACCACAAGCTAAGCAAAGGTAAATAAATTTAGGGAATGGTATTAGAATCTGTTAGAGAAATCCTGTTAGATTCAATTTTTCGGGCAGAACTCTTCTTTAAAAGGAGGCTTTGAAATTTTGCTCCATATATTAAAAGTGTCAATACAAATATCTGGATATTGAGTGATAGACGAAGCTCTATTCAGTATCTATCTGAATAGTGGAGGCATGGTGACAGAACGACAGCGAGTCTTCTCCAGCTTTTTAAGAGCTTGTATGCCACTGTTAGGATTAGTGCGTACCGTCGTAGTAAATGTCTTCGGGAATGAGATTGTACATACATCAGCGGTATTCAACCTTTTTATCAGCCGGGCCGCATGCACATGACAAGTATTTCACGCTGGCCGCATACATATGACAAGTATTTCACGCCGGCCGCATACACATGACAACTATTTCACGCCGGCCGCATACATATGACAAGTATTTGTCGCTGGACTCATACATATGACAAGTATTTCACGCCGGCCGCATACACATGACAAGTATTTCACGCCGGCCGCATACATATGACAAGTATTTGTCGCTGGACGCAACGTTAGCATTAATGAGGGAGGTGGGGGGCAGCGAACGCTATAAGATCAAAGCCATTTAAAATGCAGAAATTGACCCAAATATTAATAGTTTTGAAATTTATTTTAAAACTATATTAAGCTCCCTCAAACTCACCTCACAGGAAAAAAAGGTTTTAATGCATTTTCTTACCCTGTTATGGGGTAATTTCAATTTTCTTTTCATCAATGATCTCAAGTCCCCCCACCCCACCCCCAAATATTTTGTTTCTGCAAAAAAAGGAGGCGTTGAAAGATTTGTGCTTAGTGTTATAGTAACGAGCAAAATTATAATGTCTAAATATAGCATTTTCATGACAAATTAAACAAGTTGTTGATCCATGTTTGATTTTTCTGCGAAACAGTCAACATCCCAATCGTCTTGAAATAACAAACATTCTTTGGATATTTTTCACTTGGAATAATGCATGAGGGTTCATTAAAAATCAGTTTAACTTATTAAATAGTCGCTTTTTTACTGTTATTTGTTAACATTAACCGTTAGAATTATAAAAGAAAAAAATTTATCACGCAATTTGTTTTCCTACCAGCACCACATCGATAGCAAAATCGATATATGTGGTTGCTTGATTGAAGGAATTTCTCACTAAACTTTTAATGCATTGTTCTTAAACACTTGAATTTGTTAGTGAAATGGGACTTGACCAAGCCACTCAGATAGGTCCGGTGGGCCACAGGTTAAGTATAACTGTTGTCAATGGTTTGGCACGTGATTGGCCCATAAAGAATCTACACATGTTGGCTGCCTTCATTTTTATGCAATTTCTCCTCGAGTCAAACAAGATATCAGTTCCTTTTGGAGACATGTCCCCGTATGTGAGTGGTAGGAAGGAAACCATCCTGGTGTTGCTTTGTTTGGGACGGGCAGTAGGCGAGATGAAGCTACTCTTGTTAGGTTTCGTAGTGGACATAATCGAACTCAACGGCATGTGGTGGATCTTAAAGTTTACCCTTCTTGTCGGAATTGCAATGTGACCCAAGCCGATTCCCGCATCTTGGCTGGTATTGATTACCTCAAGAGCCAGCTGCTCTCAAGTGATGCTACAGTTCTTCATTAATTAAAAACGCACGAGTTCATGGACTTGATCTAGATGTTTCTGTCGATCAAGTGGAATAAGAAACAACAACAAATATATTTGAATTTATAATTGTTTTGTTCTGTATGATTGATGATCCTCTTCATTTAGAATTTTTACAAAGATTTATTTATAATTTATCTTATAAACCTAATAATTTTTACGGACATGCGATGCGCTCTAAGATTGCTATCTATTGGTGGGAAAGTTGAAATGGCGATGGGTTGTGGAAGTACGTTTAAGTATTTTAATTGCACTTCATCCTCTAATATTTTTTAATTTTCTACTTTATTTAAGTAGTTTTAATTAAATGTTCATGTTATAATTTATTTAATAATAACATTAGTATATTTAAGGAAGTGCAGTGGCTGAGTGATAGGATTTCACGCTTCCACGCCACAGGTACGGGGTTTAAATCCCAGGCTGATCAAGGTCGACTCGGCCTTTCATATCTTCAGTAGGTAAGAGGCATTTTTGGGAACTTAACACTAGATATTTCGCGTCTGATTGACCACTTAACCTCATGCATCTCAGCTCCCTAGGTCACGTATACTGAGAGGGGCACAGTAGGCCTTGACCTACATGAGCTGTTGCGTCACTGAGTTTAGTTTAGTTATAATACATTTATAATCTTATAATTACATATTTTTGTTTCCTTTTGCTATATCCCAGTAATATAAGCAAATCATAGGTGAAGGTAGGTTGGCGTCAAAACAATGTTTAAACCTACAATCTTAGTGCCTAAGGCTACAGGATGTCTACTTTTTTTCTTACCTAATATACTCCCTCTGGTTATACTTCTTTTACTATTATTGTTATTATTATTTTATATATATATATATGTAACATAAGAATAGATATTTATATTCGTAACATTTAACGATAAAGAGTTCTCACCCAAAATCAAAAGCCGGCTAAAGAGAAGGAAAACAATGAGCCGATTTCTTGTATTTCATCATTTTTTTCCAATACAGAAGACTTTCAGAAAGATCTGCGACTGCTAACACAGACGAGACTTTGAGCTGCAGCAGTGTCCAGCATTTTGTACTACTTTGGTGATTCTATGCTCCTTGTCAAAAACTAGAACATTCCATTTCAATTTTTTTAACATCAGAGCGTGCATAAAGTGTTAATACTACTTTCAGCTAGGTATTAATCCGCAGATATAAAGCATGGTCTTTAGCTATATTTCAATATGAAGAGTTCTTATCATTTATTTCCATATCTCTCTTGGGTCTTTCTATTTTTCCATTATAGTTAAGTGTTCGTTTTACACCGGTAACGATTCGTTTTATGCACCTCCGTGTTCTATAAAATCCTGCCAGTTCATAATATTTCAGCGACCCAGTAACGAGAACTATGCAATTCAAAGTTTTTATTGAAGGTACGGGTTTTCCTTCACAGGGAGAACAATGGAACAACTTTTTACAATGTTTTTTAGCCGGCAAAAGAAGCCCGACTTAGAGGGACAGTGATATTTAAATAGGAAAAGTCAGAAGAGATAGTGACCAGGCAAATTCCTCAAAAGCCGTGATTTATGAGGATTTTCAGGATTCTACTGTTTCTGTGCTTCTAGACAGAAAATGTACTAAGACTACAGGGAAGGTTTAGAGTCTGGAGGGGAAAAGCTGACGAAATATTGCATTCATTTAGCATCAAGTAAGTTTTACGTTAAAAAGAGTAAATACGATTATGAAATCAAATATGAAGAGATTTAAAGACGCAATTCTTTTACGAAACCATCGAAAAGGGTTTTTTTTTCATGAAATTAATCCCGATTATAAATGAAAGTAATTTAAATTTATTGATTGATATTATTTCTTTGTCGCATCTAAGTTTGAAAACCTCTTTTTAATGCAAATAAATGTTTGAATCACCTTTGATATGTTATCATTACTTTCACTATTTTAATAAGTTATAGATTTCTTTAAATCTTTTTGAAAAATTTCATTCATGATAAACAAGTATAGCTCAATAATTTTCATGTGAATTAATATAAAACGGAAACATTTAAGGCAATAATCAGATTTATTATCTTATTCAGAATGAAAAATTATGTGTAAATTAGACTCATGACAAAATTTTTGTAATACTGGACGACGTTTGAAATTTTGAATATGTAAATGAAAATAGTACGTTCAACTTCTGCACAAACAAAACATGTTTTGAATTTTGTCATGCATATTAATCGGTTGAAAAATATCTCAAATAAAGGCTCTCTGAAAAGTTTAAACAATGTTTAGAGAAAGGTAATATCCAAAAAATATGCGTGTAAATTTGTCCATGGCTCCTAATATTTTTTTCCCTTTTCTTTTAAGATTTTTTGTTGTTGTTGTTGAACTAAAAAAGTGAAAGAAAACTTCACAAAGGAGAAAAGTGTCCTTGAGATGAGTCCAGTTTAAGAAAACTCTTTAAAATAAGAATGAGACCATGAGAGAGGAATTCCGATGCAGCCCTCTTTGAAGAGAGCATTTTCAAGTGTGTACAGCAAAAAAAGAGATGACTCTGAACCCCACATTGCTCGTTATTTAATGCAGAGCTTATTTTGTATTACGAACTTTCAGTGAGTGTTTGTAATATAGTGAAATACGTTCAACGCGAAAACGATTAAGACGAAGCATCGGCTTACACGATATAATACAACAATCGGTTAACACGATATATATTCCCGACAAGCTAATACGTATTTTCTTGCATTTTTATTTATCTTAATATGCAACGAAAATCGCTTAACTCGAAGAGATTTCCCTTCCGGAAACGATCAAATTACGGCAAACATCGGACATTTAATGAAATGTTTGATGAAGTTTCTGTATTATTGTACTTTCCTACTGTGTCTTCGGAAGAATTCGTTGCAGTAGATGATGACAATGTGCGTACAGATCCAATTATGGCGGACAAGGACATTTTGGACTTTGTTCAAAGCTCAAAAAGGATCATTGATGCAGATTTTGGAGACGAAAATGAAATGAATCATGCTGCTCTTGCTCGCTCGTCATCCGAAAAGAGGAACATTATGACAAGCAGGCGCAGTTATTTAGACACCCATTCCAAGGGTAAAATAAATAAAAAGTGGGCGACGTCGAACAATGTGTTGAAAATGAGATACTAAAAAAGACAATGTAAAGACAAATATCAGATTATTTTCCAAAAAACTCAATAAATGGCTTTCTAAACTTTCCCTTAAGATTGCAAAAAAATATAACCCTATATTCGATCATTTCTTGAAGTTTTAAAAACATGTGGAATTAACTTATTGTAAAAACAGATGGGAGAAAAAACATTTTATAAAAGATGATTTTTTAATATCAATCCAATAAAAGTTTAACGGAATTTTTTAAGGTGTCCGACTACGTTCGGAACCGTGATTTTGCACAAAAGCGTGTCTTAAAAACTTCTGAAAAACTGTCGCTTAGACTAGAAAATGTACATAAAAATATTTTATGAATAGCATTACAATAAAAAATTATTTAAGCACAATATTTTAAGAAAAAATTAACACAGAATGACTCATTTTCCTTTTATGAAAAATGCTTCTATTACACTGCTGGACAATTACTAAGGACGGATAACACTATCATCAATAGCAACCACAAAATTAAAAGAAGCAAAATGTGGAAAATTAGAATAAGTGCGGGATATTAGTAAGAAGAAGTATGAGTATGCAAATTTTTTTTCCACGTCTGTTCATCACGTGATAGCGTTCATAAGAGCTTTAAAGGTTTTGACGCGTGTGGACAATTGTTGTTTCAAGTCAAAGTTTTACAGGAAAGATTTAATAGACGAACTTAAAATTTTTGGCGTCTTCCCGACATCATATAGATGATTTTATGCGTGGCCGAATTATTGGAAAGATCGAAGAAGGGCGAAAAATAACAGATGTTGCCAGGGCGTTCGACATCGCTCACAGCGTTGTTTCACGGCTGTGGAAGTCATTTAAAACTACTGGAATGTGTAGTAGACGGCACGGGGGAGGTCGTGTTAGAAGTACGACGCCTGCAGAAGACAGATATATCGTCCTATCAGCAAAAAGGAACCGGCGCACTACAGCTCAGCAGGTGGCAAATCAGTTTCTTGCTGCCTCAGGAAAGCAGATCTCCCGAAAAACTGTTGCCAGACGTTTGAGGGGAGGAGGACTATACGCACGCAGACCTGTTGTGTGTGTCCCATTGACCAGACAGCACCGTACTGCCCGTTTGCATTGGTGTCGTGAGCATCACAATTGGACTGAACAGGACTGGGCATGCGTACTATTCTCAGATGAGAGTAGGTTCAGTCTGTCATCGGATTGTAGACGCCAATTGATCTGGCGCGAGAGTGGTACTACTTATCGTCCAGAAAATATCCAGGAAAAGGACCGATATCCGACATGCAGTATCATGGTGTGGGCTGGCATCACGATCAATGGCCGCACGCGCCTACATGTGGTTGCGAATGGGACTATGACGGACCAGCGATACATTGATGAAGTTCTACTTCCTCATGTTCGTCTTTTCCGTGGTGCTGTCGGTGATAAATTTGTTTTTATGGACTACAACGCAACATGTCATAGAACACTCGCTGTTCAGGATTGTCTAGACAGCGAGGGTATTCAACGTCTCGTATGGCCAGCGCGTTCTCCAGATCTAAACCCCATTGAAAATGTTTGGTATGCTTTGGGGAGGCAAGTTGCTGGTCGAAACTATCCTCCGACAAACAAGAACACCCTCATCCGTGCACTCACAGAGGAATGGGATAAATTGCCTCAACAGCTGCTGGATAATGTTGCGCAAAGTATGGTACGACGTGTGGAATGTTGCATCACACTCCACGGTGGACATATCCTGTACTGATACCTTTCTTTAAGGTGCCTGCTGACTTTTAGATGCATTGTTCCATTTCTCCGTACGCAGATCAAATGAACATTTTTTTTCTTTCAGATGTCTCGCAGCTTTTGTACTTTCCAGAACAATAAATATTCTTTATTCTAATGTCTGAACAGTGTGGCAACTATATTTTTTCCTACTAGGCCTCATGTCTCGCTTAATGCTATGCTACATAGCAATTTGTGATCCGTCCTTAGCAATTGTCCAGCAGTGTATAATAATATTTTGCCTGTATATAGCTCAGACCTCTGTAAAGAGGTTTAACTAGGATTTTTGAAATATATAACTTAGAAGTAGGTTTATCCATGTTTTAAGACAACAGAGAGAAGACATTTTTTAAGGTGACTTACTAGTGCAAAAACATCAATTTCGATGAACATGATTATTTTTTTTACTTTATATTTTATATATGTGAATTTTTTGGTTTCTAAAAAACCTTACTTTTGTTTGTACTTCAATTATTTACGAAGTTGTAACAGTTTTTATGTCAAGAGAGAGCAGCAAAAACGAACCTGAAGTTAAGTATCGAAACCGGAAGTGTTTGCATTGTAATACTTTTTTTTACACTTTTTTGGTGTTTATCAAATTTATTTATAAAATAGTAACTTAGGTAAGGTAATAACGGGACATGATGATATTTTTAAGAGAATAATTTATCAGTTTTAAGTGAAAATTGGCAAATAAATTCGTAAAATGTTTGTCATTTTCCTATTTTCTTATGCCCTTGCTTCTTTATATTTTGTTTCATATTTAACATTATTTTATATATTTGATAAAAAACTTTGTTCTTAAAAACAAAGTATTAATTAATTATACCTAAAGCAAGGTCCGTGAGGTCTAAGGAATTTGCTTCATCATTCGTGCTAGCAGTAAGGTGAATGTTGACACAAAGCTCACCCCAACAATACTTAGTCAGTTGGTGACAAAAATGTGAAATATATTCAAAAATGTTTCGGAATTTACTCAGAAAGCCTTTTTCAGTAACATTTTATTGAGTATTTTACTTAAAGATACAATTATTATATAAACTTGAAACATTTCGCTTAAGTGCATTATTATATATATATAACGTTAATTTCCTTTAATTTGTAATATACAGGTTTATTATCATTATATATATATATATATATATATATATAAATGTAAGGATAATTAAATTAGATTAAAAATTAAATTCCCTATCTAGTACTTGACTCATCTCTCTCTATTCCCATATTCAAGTATCAAACTAATCACCCATTTATTTCTTCCGAACATATGGCCTAGCCAATAAACATGTCTAATTCCAGATCGTTAGATTTAATAGTCAACATATGTCAGCATTAACTTGCAAGCCCCTCTTCAAAGCAGCGATACTTACCATATGTTTTTCAAGTGTTATCCACTTGAAACCACCACCATGGCGTGCTTTTTCCTCCCTGCCCTTAGCGTCAGAACAGATGTACAAATGATTGAATAAAGATCTCCTTTTTTAAACTTTAAGGCTGTTTTCGGTCAATGTTAAAGGATAGGGATGAAACGGCAAAGACATTTGTGGGCAGGAAAAAGCTCCAATAATAATAAAAAATTTTATGGATATAAAGAAAATAATTGTTTAAAGGATAGTGTTTCTTGAATTTTGATTTTTTGGAAAATTACACAGTTTTCAGCATTTTTGCAAAATGAAATTTGACTTTTCTATGTTAAAGTATAGGAGGTGGAAACGCAAAAGACATTTTAACAGAAAAAAAAATTTTTTTAGAGTAGAATTAAATAGTATATAAGAAAACAAGCTTCCCTCTTTGGACTAGTGTAGCCAGAATTAGGTTTTATGTTTTTCTTAATTAACTTTTTTAAAATTTTAAGTTCATTCTCTGAATTATTTTTGGCGTAGTTAGGACTATCTCAAATAGATGGCACCACCATCGTTTGAAAAGCGAATTTATTCTTGGCTACGAATACTTATTTTTGGCGATATCTTTCTGAAATATAGTTGCCAGCTGAAATTATGGTAACTTGCAAATAGTGGACAATGGAAAAGGTTTATGATGTACAGAGATTTAACATCTCAAATCTGACGAACTTTCCGATTTAAGAAAGTTTTAAATATTTTCTGCATGTGTGCTTTAAAAAAAATCGTTTATAATTATACTGCTTAGATTTTTTTTTTTTTTTTTGTCATTGAAGGAATGTCTGTAAGAATATTTAAATTCTGCGAAATGACTTAACGAAGAATGAAAGTATACTTACTTTATACTTGATCGAAAGTTGTGAATTAACTCACAATAAGAACACAAGTTACTACTCCTTACTCAAATTAAAATTTTAATCTAGTTATTGTAATGCAATTATTATTATTATATTATTATTTTCTTTTTAATTAACAAAAAAAAATTTCCCATCGATTTTATATTAGACGTAAAACTTTACCATAAATCATTGGAACAATTATTAACACAAAATATTGTTTTCTAATTTAATTAACAGAAACTTATTTTTTCAATTAATTATGTTCAGATTCTAAGCCGCACCCCAAATTGTCAGCACATTTTTGTGAAAAAAAATAGTGTAAAATATATTATCGATATATGATATATTTACGGAATGAAAAGTGACTGCGATACCCTAGTGGTCAAGGTAACGTACTCGTGGCTGGCGTATCATGAGTTCGAGCCTAGTACCGCTGAAATTCTGTCGTGTAGGGGAGCGATGAACGTTAAATCTGAGAGCTCAAACGTCCTCTCATTGGTGTGGTAGTTAGGAGATGGGAGGTGCAAGCTCAGGTGTCGTCCTCGTCACTTGACTATGGTTCAAAGTTACGAGGTCCGTCACCAAAAGCCCTCGTGTAGCTGATCAATATGACGTTTATATTCAATCATTAACTAAACGAAATAAAAAAAAATAATAAAAAAAGGTGAGAGAATTAATAAAAAGTGAATAATTAATTTACTTTACCAGCATTAAAAACTTTTTTCAGTCTTCGAATCTAAGCTGCACCAGAATTTTTGTAGCCTAAGCATCGGGAAAAAAAGTGCGGCTTAGATTCGAATAAATATGGCAACATCGCGACTTTAAAGTCTCTCTATTTTTAAATTTTTGCCTTCTTTTCTATTAAAAAATACTGTCTGGCATTTTCTGTCATTGAACATTTTCAATAACTTGATCAAGTTCTTGACTAAATTTTTAACATAATAGAAGTTGGGATTTTTCTTTGCGCATTACATTTTACACATATAAAATTTAGAATTAATGTTAATTCACATTTTATCCATTTTATTTAAATGTATGATAAAAAATTTTAAGTAGTAAAATTTTATGAATTCTTTATGGAAAAAGAAATATGTTGGGCATTACGATATGAACATATATTTATTGCTCATTGGAGTTTTTATTTTATTACTATAATTAAAATATTGATTTTTATTACTAGTTCATTTTTGAATTAGAAAGTAAAGCATTCAGAAAAGATATATCTGCTGAATAAACTTTTAAAAACACTAATTTTTAAAAAATTGAAACTTAATTTTCTAAATAATTAAACGGTGTTTTCATTTTTTAAACCCAAATATTCATAATTTTTAATTTTGGAAGACTTTTAAAATGAATGATTTATTTTATAAACGAAGGAAAAATATAACTGTTATAATTAATAATGTTTGCTTTTTTTATCTCGTAATTGTGGATCAAATTGCTCGATTTTCAAACGTTAAAAAAAGTTTTACATTTCTTATTTTTTCCATTCATTTTCTCAGGAAATATCATAATCAGTTAAGAGCAATTTATACCTTTTTTCGGGGGAGATATTGAATCTATCCACTAGAAAACTTAAGTCAATCTAATTGTTACAAAGCTATTTTACCATAAATTATTGTTTAAAAACAATCTGTTACTCAGTATAATCACTATATGATAAATTACTTTGCCGTTTTGTCAGCCACAATACCGTTTAGCGTCCTTTCAAAGGCATCTCGTCATGTCATGAGGTCAACATCTCATGGTATTTTTCAAGCACTTAATGCATTCTTTTAATTTTAAATTTTTTATTTCTATTACTGTCCTTAAAAAAAAAAATTTTTACTTTTAAGTACTATTATTTAAAAAATGTAAGAGTCATAACAATCGAAATCCTAATGGCGAGAGGTTATAGCTCGGAAGAGCTAAGTACTCTGGTCATCCACCCCACGATGTATAATATCTCATGGGAATTTCACTTCAGAGGGGACCGGAAAACACTTGTTGGTCCGAAGTCTTTAGGAAAGAAAAGTACAAAAAAGCAATAAAAGTTTCCAATTTCTTTCCTATGTACTAAAACAGAAAGAGAGGAAGAATAATTTATTTGGATTCCTACATAGAATGAAACTATTATTTTGTTACCAAATATGCCCAAAAATTAAACAATAATGCAATTTTCTTTGATTTAAATATAATGTTAACTTCCAAATTGAAAAATTGTTATTGACATATATTCATTAAATAAACATAAATTTCTTAGAAAAAATAAAAAGGCAATGTTTATATATTATATGCTTGATTAATTGTGCTTGATAATTAATTGCCAGCCTATTTTCTCTCCCTTATAATGATATTTTAATCATTCTCTAAAGTTACAAAAGTAAATTTTAATTTCAAAATATCTTTCTTTGTTTCTTCCTTTTTTTTTTTTTTTTTTTTTGCTGAACATGAAATAATTTTGTAATGCTTATTTTCATTTACGTACCATTTCTTATAAAAATATTTTTGAATTTGAAAAATATTTTATATGTAAAATAATGGTCAAAACCATAATTAACCAGTTTTTAATGAAATAGCTGCATACTATCTTAGAAAAATATCAAAATTGATAACCTTTAACTTTTTTAACATTTTATATATATATATATATATATATATATATATATATATATATATATATATAACTACTTTTTAAAGAAAATTCTATTCAAAATTGTTTCCCTTAAACCTTTAATAATGTAATACAGGTGTAAGTGTATACCTAATTGGAAATTTCTGAAACATTTTTTTTTTTTTTTTTTTTTTTTGTACATAAGAACTTTATTTTGTAATACTTTTAGAAACATTTATTATTCCATTATAAAAGAATATTAAATCGTTTTTCTTTATATGTAGTGCCTACTAGATTGTGAACATTCCATTGTTTACTGTACCGGGACCAACAAAACAAATTTATTCACGTTAATACATTGCTTTTGCACAACTAAATCATTTTGAAATGGAAAATGAACTTTTTTATTTGTGGATAAAAACACCTATAATCAAGGAGAGCGAACAACTTATTGACATTTTAAAAGACATTTGACGGTAAAATCTATATTAAAACAAGAACAGCTCCTAAAATTTAGATTGCAAAATACATAGGATTTTTTCCATAGTTAGAAATGAATAAAGCATTCATAACAAATTATCAGAATCCATGAGTCGAAAAAGTAAGAGGTCAAGTTATAGTCAATTTTATAAAATTAAAAAAACCCGAAGTGAGCCTGTCGTCTGCCGGAAGTAGGCATTTAAATGGCTTAAAATCTGTCAACAATTAGTTTTAGGAGCAGTTTTTTGGAAATACAGTTTTAAAATTCTTTTAAAGAAATAAAACAAATAATTTCTTGTCATAAAATTTAGTTGCAACACTACATTTCTTTCAATAGTTTGGCAATAAGAAATTGTGTTTACAAAATTTTCAATCACTTTTCACTCGCTTTTAGCTCGAGTGTTTTGATTTATTTTGCTAACATTGTCATTCTTTTTGCGAAATTTTAATTTTATTATTTAAATTTTGTATTCTCTTAAGTTGTGGGTAATCACAAGAATAGAAATTCTACTAGTAAATATAAGTTTAAAGGCAATAGATACACTAGTCAGAACAACACAAATGAGATCAATAAAAATGTCAAATCTGCACCTACTGCAAGTGAAACAAAACTTCAAAATGATTCATAAATGTTGTTGAACATTTACTGTACTGTTGAAAATGAAGATAAGAACGTAATTTTTAATTTAAAAATTTTAAGTAATGTGATGTCCTAATTATGCTGGCCTGAATGTTTTGAAAATAAGATACAACTTTTTCAAGAATCTGTATTTCGCTTAGTATCTAATATGATAAAAAAATGTAAAAACTGTAAATTTTTCAGCTCCTTTTGTACATCCATGAAAGTCAACAAAATGCACAATATTAATCTTTCCTTTGTTTTTGGCTTAAGAACCATTGGAAAGGGACACTCTGCTGCAAGGAAGCTGTGTTCAGCTCTCAACGTGAAATTTCGTTCTAAGACAGCTTTCAGGTGTCTTGAAAAAAAATTAGAGCATGTTTCTAATAAAATTGCATGTAAAATTATGAATGAGGCTGCAGCTGAGGTTCACAAAAAGAATAATTTTGATGAAGTTATTCAATGCGGTGTGTCAGTCGATGGAACTTGGCAATGTAGAGGACACTTGTCTTTAAATGGATGTGTCAGTGTCATTTCCATAGATACTGGTAAGGTTTTAGACATTGAAGTCTTGTCGAAAATGTGCAGAATATGTTTGAAGAAAACTGAAGACAGTATTTCATATGAGTGTGAAAAACATGTTGGGTCATCTGGTGCGATGGAACCTGTCGGAGTGTATAGAATAATCGAAAGATCTGCTCAGATGAGAAAATTGGAATATGTGCAATTTTATGGAGACGGGGATTCAAAAAGTTCTGATGCGGTTAAAAATGTTTATGGTGAAAACAGCGTTAAAATATATGAATACATTGGCCATATCCAAAAGCGTTTTTGCTCAAGCCTTTGAAAGTTGAAGCTCAAGCAAAAAGGTTTGGGAGGTCGTGGGAAATTAACTGATAGTTTCATCGATAAACTGCAAAACTATTATGGTATTGCTATCAGATCTAATGTCAATAACATAGAAAAAATGCAAAGTGTAGTAATTGCAGCTTTTTTTCATTGTTGTTCCAACAAAAACCAATCGATGCATGGCCAAAGTCCAGTTGGACCCGACCGCTGGTGCAAATTTCAACGAGCTACATTTCACGGAAAGATGCATGTTGATACTGGCAAGGGACTTCCCCAAGAAATAATTAAAATTATTAAGCCTCATTATATGAAGCTATGTAACAAGAATTTATTGAATAAATGCTTACATGGGAAAACACAGAATGCAAATGAAAGTTTTAATGGCATTCTGTGGAAATTTATTCCGAAAGATATTTTTGTGGAGTTACAAACTCTGAGATTAGGAGCTCACATGGCTGTCATACAATTTAACAAATGTTTTCGAGGATTGTTAGATGTGTTGAACCAAGCTCAAGTACAAGTTGGTGCCAATACTGAAAAAGGTTTTGCCCAACTCGATGAAGAGCGCGTTAGTGAATCAAAGCGTGATTCATTATCTGAAGTAAAAATTTCCAGAAAAAAAATAGGTCACGAAAGAAAAGAAAATTAGCCAAAGATGAGATACAAAAGGGCATAACTTACAAATGTGGGGAATTTTAGCTTTCGGTACGTATAATTTATATTAAAACAACAAGAGTTTAAACTTTAAATCCTTTTTTCTCCAAATTGTTTTTTATGCATGTCTTCACGGTGAGTCGGATAACTCAAAATATTATGAATATATTTCTATAAAACGTTTTGAACCTGATACTTATATTGTTTTCTAGAGAATGTACTAAAATATTTCTTATTGTATGAATAATTTTTGATTTATGTCCAGTTATTTAAATAACGGTCTCATAAAAATGACACATTTCCCATAATATTTACTCGATCAGCTCTAAAATTTTTAAATTTTAATAAAACATTAAAATTTTAGTACATACCCTAGATAAATGCATCTAATTTGTTTTAGTAATACTTTTACTGATATAAGTTAATTACTTTTTTCTCTAATTGCTTTGAAGTTTTTCAAAAATATTGTTAACATTTTACTTATAATTGTGATTTTTGTGAAATTCAGATATTTTTAAAAATATATTGTTAGTTAAATGTTAGTAATTATTGGTATTCATATCCCTAGAAAAGCATTTATAATGCTTTAATATGCTATTTTAAAAAAAGTACTCCAAACGTGTTCGGATACCTTAACAACTGAATGTTTAGAATCATGTCAAAGTAGAAGTCACAAATTACATCACATTTTTTGCGATATGAAAGTGAAGCAGCAGTAAGTTAACATTAAAAATTTTATTTAACTGTAATTAAGGGAAATACTTATATTTTAAGTTTATTTCTTATTTTAATAAATATGTTTAGAAAACATTATACATGTACAATTTCGAATTTTTTAAAAAAATTTGTTGAATGAGTAAGTGAGTGAATATTATAACGTCGTACTGTTCAGCTACACTGGAGCTTTTGGCGACGGACCTCGTAATTTTGAACCCTAGTCAAGTGACAAGGATGATATCTGAGCTGGCATCCCCTCTTTTAACTACCACACCACACCAACGGGTGGTTGTTTGAGCTATCGATAGATTTAACGTGCATCTCTGCCCTACACCGCGGGTCTTTAGTGGTACTGGGCTGAAACTCATTATTTTTGTTGAGAAAAGTTATATTTTGGTCTATTTTTTTCTATGTTAAGAAATATTTTTAATTGATGCAAAATTAATGTGTGATGGACCTATAAATATATATAATTAATCTATGTTCTCTAACTCTACATACATTATCGTGAGAATAGAATTGTTTTAAAAATACCCAGCTGTGTGGCACGCTGAATCATAATTGGCAGATTTGTTTTTGACGTGCCATTGATATAAGGTTGCTGACCCCTGGTCCATAGACATGAAACAACTATTCGACGCCGAGCTGCCGAAAATTCGAGTTAAAGCTGCAGAAAATTTTTTTTAACTGAAATTACTTACTAAAAGTTAATAACTGATGTACAAAAAGCCAAATTGACTACTAAAAAGGAACCCAAGCTCTATTGGTAGCTGAATAGCTATGATGTGATGTTTGAGAGTAATAAAAGTAAACTCATGTAACAAGTTAAAGAAGGCGTCAGTACTATATAGAATGGTTCCCAACAACCGGTTCGGGGATCAAATACTGTCGAACCACTCAAGGAGTATTACATTATTTATATTTTATTTACTGGGGTGCATTTATCTAGTGTCAATTTCACTTTCCATGGAAATCACTTTATATTCATTTTTGGAGTAACTGAATTTTATTCTTAAGGCATGTTTAAATGCAATTAATTTATTAAATAAAACGTTGACCAGTCAGTGGGGATAAAAAGGTTGGGAAGCACTTCTATACAGTATTACGTCGTGGATTCTGAGTTATTTTACGTACTCATGAAGCTCATTTGGCTATTGGACATGGAGGGCGTGATAGAATTTTGAAAGAAATTTCAAACAAATACAAAAACGTTATGATATTGAACTGAACACCCACCTTTGTGAGCCTGGCCAGAAAAAATAAAAGAATTATTTTTTTAAAAAAAAGCATTATTGTGAAATTTTCGATTTTTTGTCTGATTGGCACTTGTAACAAGTGGGAAAAAGGATGGTTTTTGTCGACTTGAAACTTTTGAAGGAGTTTTAAAATAAGTATATGTGAAATCAGAATTTACTTTGTGCCCTAAGAACTTGCTTAGAATTAAAGATATCCTCTTGACCATGAAATTTTCCTCTTCTGTCAGTTTCAATTGCTCATTCCAATGGAAGCAACGAAGGATTCGTCAAATGTATGTGTAAAGCAAAGTACCAAAATAAGAATGGTCTTTGTGAGAAAAATGTAATTCAAAATCGCATTCAATCTTACCATGTTGCAATAAGTCAGTAGGTCCGTCGCCCAAAGCCCTCGTGTAGCTGAACAGTGCAACGTTAATATTTAATCAATCAAGCAAGCAAGAAATAAGTCGGTTAATTTTTTATTTAAAAATTTTGTTTTCCCTAATAAAAGAAAGACATAAATTTTGTTTGTAACCTTCTTTTTCCCTTATGTATTTTGAATAATTCTTTAATAACACTCTCATTATTTTGTCAGAATAGCATTTGTATTTTTTAAAAATGTACGTCATTGATATAATAGCCGTATCATATTACCTTATTTCATACTTTGCCTAAGCGGTTTTGATCATTCTATAGAATGCCTAGGCAAAGTATGAAATGATTCTCATATTTTATAATTTGCCTAAAAAAGTCGGGCCTTATATACAATGCCTAGGCATTCTTCTTGCCGGTAACATATATAATTTCAAATACATATAAAACATATATTTTCAGTCGCTCCAAAATTAGAATTGCATTCTTCAGAAAATAATGAAATGGCAAATCATTTTTCTCGATGAACTTCAATGTTTACAGTGGACTCGAGTATTTTTCGAATTTTATTTTGTGTTACTAATGTATATATGCAACTGAATACTTAAACACCAAATGTTGCAATTGATCCTTATGAGCATTCGTGTATAAATAAAGCTTGAAGCAATCTTAATGTAGATCTCTATTTTTTAATTCCTACAATTATAACTCACACTTTCTATATATTATATTTATTTCTTTATTTATCTTAGTGAAATTTTCAATCGTTAATAAAATACATTTTAAAGCGCTCAATTGAGCTGAAATAAGCATTCAGTTGAACTGAAATTTTATATACACGATTGTTTTGGATGACAATACGATATTAACATTAATATTTATATTTATATTAATTGTAACTATTTAATAAGAAGAAGCTAAAATAAAAATTTTCTTTGTTGATCTAAGCAGGAATTGACTTAATTTTTTTTTACTTTACTTTTTTTTAAATATATAAAGTTGAATAGTTTTAAATTTTTTTTCTTTTTTTAAATTGTTAAATTAAAGTAGTTCATATTATTGATGTAGTAATTAGTAATATTCAAATAAAAATAGTGACTTTAAAAATGTGATGCTATTATTGTAATTAAATTCGGAATAGTGATTCCTTTGGTCTTTTTTTTTCACAGATATATGTATACTAACTATGATCGTTTTCAAACTTTTTTATATCGTCGATATATCATTTAAAAATAAAAATAGTAAGCTTTCTTCTCATAAAACGAATATATTAATCAAGATAATCTTTAACGAAAAATTTCATTAAGAAAATGTTCTTTAAGTTTTCCAAGAATAAACATTTTGCCCTTTAATTCACATGCAATACAGTCTTTGATGAGCTTTAAGAATAATGAGTTACTAGGAAAAAATAAGTTTAATTCATAGCAATAAATGTATAATTAAATTTAAACGTATTTTTTCTTTCTCTTGCAACGTAACACGTCAATAAATATAAAATATATCTTTTTTCTCCCTAAATCTGAAAGAAATAAACGCTTAAAATGCATGTTTATAGTTTATATCTTCCAAATACAAGGTTTCCAAATATGCAAACAAAAAAACTATTGTTATTAATTCTTTTAAATTTAGGCAAATTTCAAATTCTGCTTTGTGTTATTTTTTATTCTGAAATGTTTAAATTAAAAACATTTGAATTTAATTCTTTTTTCGGGTGTTTTAATTACTTTAATATCGCTTTAGTACACCAGATGGCACGACTTCTCTAACCATTTTTCGTTTATATTTGCTTAATTGACTGTTATTAAATTTTTGATAATCCGAAAGAATATCTAAGGTTTAAAAAAAAAGGAACAAATTAATAAAAACGTTAAGTTTTAATTTTCTAGTATAAGAAAATCACATTTAGATCATATTCAACACAATAAAAAATGTTTTAGTGTTTGAATATTCTTTTTTTAAAAAATTCGACGAATATTTTCCTATTTATTTGAAAATTGCACTTATCACGTGCTGAAAATGTTTTCGATAATTCAGGCCAATTCAAAAGATATGTGCATTAATTTTATTCGCATCAAAAGTAGCCTTGTGCTCGTGGTAGCCTAGAAGTCAAGATAACGGACTCGTGACTGGCGGGCCATGAGTTCGAGATCAGTACCACTGAACCCCCACCGTGTAGGGGAGGAGCGATTCACGTTAATCTGTCGAGAGCTCAAATGTCCTCCCATTGGTATGGAATTTAGGAGAGGTTGTGCCAGCTCAGGTGCCGTCCTCGTCACTTGACCATGGCTCAAAATTACGAGGTCCGTCATCAAAACCCCTCGAGTTGCTGAATAATGTGACGTGAATATGCTCTAAATCTAAATCTAATCATGTGGCCCTGGTGGTCCAGTGGTTCTTGTAACGCTCCCGTTGACGATGTGTCATGAGTTCTAGCTCTGATGATACTTAGGAACCGACGTGTAGAGAGGCTGATGTGCGTTAAATCTGCCGAGGCTAAAATCAAAAAAGTCCTCCCTTTGGCGTGGCGTAGTATTTTGAAGAATAGGGTTCCCGTTCAAGTATCGTCCTGGTCACTTGCCCATGGTTTAAAACTAACGACGTCCGTCACCTATAGCACTAGTGTTGCTTTAAAATTAAACGTTAATATAACTCTCAATCACTCGTTTCGTGTGCTAGGTACAATTTGTGTTGTAGACGACGAGAATTTTAAGGAAACATAGATACTCAAAAGACGTTAATTCAAAGATGACACTCAAAAGACATGAAGTATGTGTACTACTACCAAAGTCACCCATCCGGTATGGTTGAATATGACCCTCGGTTTGTAATCGAGTGGACTCCGGTTCGAATCCGGTTCGAATCCCGTCGGACTTCCGCCTGAAAGGGATTCTCGTCTCGAATGGAGAGTAGCGCATCCCTTTGTTAGGCTGGGATCATTCTTTGTAATAAAAAGTCTATATCAGAGGTGGCAAACCTTCATGGATCAACGTGCTATTTTTTCTGAAGAAACGTTTAATGAGGTATAGACGTGTCGTCAAATAATTTTGACTTGTGATTATTGAGATAATAATAAAACTCAGTACTCTAACAGCTCAAAACGCTCTGTATTTGCTACGAAGAAATACGTTTTGGCACTGTATTGTTGTAAATATTTTAGTTATACGTGTAATTCAAATTAAAATAACGTTAGTGTAACTTCCGTTGCTGCAAATTGGATGAAAAAAATGCTAGGATTGCAAGATAATAACAAACAAGCTCCCCGCCGCCTCGAACACTACGACCGATCACTCGCGTTTGTTTGTAATGCTTCATTAGTGAACTTTGTTATTTTGATCTAAAATACAAACCGTTTTGATCGGTGGTGTTCCCAAAATATTGTGTCCCTTGACGTCAATGGCATGCGTGTCCCTAGTTCGCCATTCCTGGTCTATATTCTTCTGTATTTGTATTGCATATCTCTCGTTTTTTCATATAAAACACACGAGCACAACAACAACAACAACTACGGAATTTAAGAAACTTTATAGTACAACAATCGATTATATTCTTAGACTCCAAGCAGGGGCGGCTCTATGGACGGACTAACTGGATCCCTGCCCGGAGCGGCAAATTTCAAAGGCTGCATTTAGATCGAATTTGAAAAATATATTTTTTTTGTTACAAAAAATTTGATATACTTTCTGAAATATTGCGTGTGAATTTGGTATTTCATTTTACGTATCTTATTTCTATATTTTGCGCTTTGTATGTTTAATCTCCGTTTTCTTTAATGTTGAAATTTAATGGGTTGGAGGTGGGAGTATATGTTAAATCATGAATTTTAATTTTTTTACGTGTCTTTCATTAGTAATTTTCTCCCCTTCCGAAGTGAGGTCACAAGAGACATTCCTTTCACCCTTACGATGTCCGATGTCAGCTATCCAAAAGGGGACAAGGGTAATTACAGGTTTTTGGTAGATAGAGAGCCATAGGAAATGTCTATTTTAGTCTCAAGTGTAGTTACTGCAAGTTAAAACAAACGCGGTTGTAATCTTCACCCTCAGTAGAAGAAATAGGCCTGCTGAGAAATGGACGATTCCTTCTCTTACATTTTACTTGTTTGAAATAATAACAAGCAATTGTTCTAAATTTCAAATTATTTTGAATTTTTTTAGACTTAGTATACATATATGTTGTTATGCACCCTTTTTGTTTCCTGCAATTATTCAAGTTTTAAGATGCGTATTTATGTGTATGAACAATTTATCTTAAGTACTGTAAAATCCGGTGTATAGCACGCTCCGATGTCAACGCGCACACATACTTTGGAGCTCCTTTTTTTATTTTTAAATATATTCACCGTATAACGCACACTTCATTTTTTACAAAGAAACCAGAAGTGTGCGGGTATAATTCGTGTATGTTTTTAAGTCGTTTATTCGAGTTATCCCACGATTTTGGGAATAAAAAGTATACTATTAGAATTAGAACCCTGTAACTTCATTAAGTATGCCATTTCATTCAAATATATAGTAATCTGATCTATTCAGAAGTTTATCTTTTATGCTTATCCCATTTTTTTATTTTTTGAAGCTATCATTTTATACACGGCGTATTGTGTGCACCCATAAATTTCTCGATCTCCTTTTTCACAATTCCTACTATTATATAGAGGTCACACTCTCTATACTTATTTATCTTCATGAAATTTTCAACCGTTAATAAAATACATTTTAAAGCGCTCCATCGAGCTGAAATTTCATATACATGATTATTTTGATGACAATGCAGTCATTTAATTATAATTAATAAAAATTAATTGATTAAAGCTAATTATTCAAAGAATTACAAATACAGCTATGCTGGAATCCTTTTTGGCGTTTTAGCAACCCTTTTGGCGACTTGTGTCAAAAAATGAAAAAGGTTTTTCTTCACACATTTTAAAGCACTCGTTTGAGCTGCAATTTTCTATACACTATTGTTTGGGGGAAATAACGATAATTTAATTATAATTAATTGACTGAAACCTAATTATTTAAAGAATTACAGATACAGTCATGTTGGTTTCACTTTTAGCGACTCGGGTCAAAACTTTAAAAGATTTTTATTTCTCACGTTTTAAAGTATTCAGTTGAACTGGAATTTTATGTACACGAGTGGTTTGGATGACAATACGATACCTTAATGATAATTCATAAAAATTAATTGCCACTTAATGTTGTTAATCTGTCCTATTTATATACATATTTCTATTAATTGTAACTATTTAATAAAAAGCAGCTAAAATAAAAATTTTCTTTGTGGATCTAAGTAGGCATTTTGACTTAATTTTTTTTATATTACTTGGTGTTAAAAATGCGCGTTGTACGCCGGATTTTACGGTAATTTTTCGCTTTGGAGAAAGGCGGCATTTTCCATTTTTGTTCGGCGCGGCAAAACTGCTAGAGCGGGCCTGGTTCAGGTGTCATATTTTTTCAGATGACCACTTTTCTAGACTGCTCAAAGTAACATCAGGAAGAAAAGATTTTCATCGGATGTTAAATAAAAGATTATATGCGCAGTTAATTTAGGATGGGCACGGTAGCCGTGTAACAACGCGTATGAACTCGTCGTGAATTTAAGTTAAGATGCCTCTTAAGTTCTCCGAGGTGTCTAGAGGCTGATGTGCGTGAAATCTGTCTTGGCTCTCAAAGTCCACATATTTAGGGTGGGGTGAAAGCTCGGCGGACATGCTCGGGTCTCATTCAGGTGAAAGAAGCTCAAGGTACGAGGTCTGTCAACAATAGAGCCATCGCTTTGCTGTAGCAGGCGACATTAATAATTAAAATCAACCGAGACATCTATCCCCTTTTATTATGTAGGGAAGAAAATTTCTTAATTTGTTAATAAAAGCTTTAGTTCTGTTGTTGTTACTTATGCCGCCTGATCGACAGTTACATCAGATCAAGGCCCACAAAATTCATTGTGGCTAAGAGGAAATAGTGCTCATGTCGTTAGTCGCAGCTTTCAGCACCATAAAGGTGACAGAACAATTTGGCTCGGTTCCCCCTGGAGCTGGTCAAAGCCCACCACCTCTCTTCCCCTTCCACCAACCTTGCGAGAACAGTGCAACGTTCTCTCATACGAGAAATAAGAGTTGCATACAATTGTTTACTTAAAACACTGTTTGCCCCTTTAAGCTTCTTTAGCACAAAATGTATGGCTATGTCTGCTGTAAACAGATTGCAATCGCGACGGTACAGAGCTTCAACAGTTCTTTTTACAGGTACTTTACGTAGGGAAGACCGGGGCAGGATGACTATGTTAACAGTTTTTGTTGTTTATTACTTTATTTTTTAAGATAAAAAAATTATTTTTACATGAAGTGTTAGAGTAGCCCTTTGTAGTATTAAATACGTTATTATTTAATTTTTCTAATAAAAAAAAGGATAATTTTATTTTTTTAGAACCTTAACAAATTGTCATCTTGCCCCAGTGCATGGGCAAGATGACAACACTGAGAAAGTTTGAACAGAATTTAACTTTTGAATATGTTACATCAGTGTTTCACTATTGGCAGCCCAGTTTTCAGCCATAATTTTTATCGCGCCCCCTTATACAATAATAATGCGCTTTGGGGGCGCTAAACCTACAATACGATCTTAATTATAAACCGTACAAATTAACAAGATAAGTATTAAATTTTTTGCATTTGTTCCTTTTAAGTAATACTTATTTTAAGCAAATTCCTTTTAAGTAATAGAATAATTATTGTTATTTTTCTTTTCTGTAATTTTTTTAAATTGGACCAAATTGCAAAATGATATTTGATTAAAAATTTATTTCCTCCATCATCCATTTCTAAAAGTATAAATGTCATTAAAAAGAGTCAAGTTTATTTTGCACTCTATCATATGGATCACGTTTGGCATTATTATTTAAAGCGAGAAGACTTCAAAACGTTTTAACCCTAGAGAGCAGACGCGCACTCGATACTAACGTTAATAGTCGCGAGAAGTGACTGAATCAAACCCAATGTGTTTTTTTTGGGGGGGGTTACAATTACTTTTATTGTACACGATAAAAATCACACAATTCCAGTGAACAATTTAACTAAGAGAAAATATACTTACCTACTTTCAAGGACTTTAAATTTTTTCTTTGATAATTTGAGAAAAAATCCATTAAAAGTGAACTAAAATGTTTCAAAGGTACGTAACCATTAATAAAAGACACAAATCACAGACACTTTTCGCTAACATTACAGGAATGATAATTGCAAGCAAAACCGTCATATTTTGTTCAAATTATTGTAGTTAGTTTAGATGTCCTTTGATTTTAAGCCCCGCGCGACCACTCCCGTGTTAAGTGTATTATATAAAAATATGCATGTTAGTTCTAAAAAACAAATTGTGTAAAACGCGTATTTCATCATGCTTTACATGTTTCACAATACCCATAAAAATAAATCTTAGACAAATAATCCTTCAAGGACATAACTAATCATGCCAATTAATTCCTAAGTCAAACGATAATGACTGACGCAAATCTACTTGCTGGGTGTAAAGTGAACAAGTCTTCCTTTTCTTTCTACAGATATTGTATATATATAAAGCATTTCAATAACAATAAAACAGTGATGAATTTTTCATCTTCCTAGAATTTTTCTCTGGGTCTGAGTTTTGTTTTTTTTTCTTAAAGAGTAGTGTTTTAGGTTTAAAAAGAAAACGTAATAAAAAAATCTCTCATCGTGCGATTACAGTAAATCAAACAAAATGTGTTTTTTAATTTAGTTATAGGATCACAGATCGTTGAGAGATAAACGTATGGAAGTGGAAACTTTTATTTTTGATGAAGTATTCGCCAGCTGATATATATAAATTATATCAGTGTAAATGCCAATTTTTTATATGTCAGAAAGTATTTTGTTTACTTCGTTCCAGTAAATTAATTTTTTGAACCTTTTATTTCCGATTAGCTCACGCCCCCCATAGAGGGGCACGCCCCGCAGTTTGAGAAACACTGTGTTTTATGGTTTAACAAACAATAATTTACATCTTACAAAGTGTCAAAGTAAGCGTAATGCATCGTAACGTAATATTGAAGCGTTTAGTTGTGCAGCTAACAATAGTCCCAATTAAAAATGTCATTTTCATAATTGGAACATTCCTCATGCCACCACTCTTGGCATTTACAGCACTAGATCCATTCTTCTGTTGGAGGGTCAAAATATTCATCTTCACAAGCAGGACATCTTATAACTCCATCCTTTGAAGTTGTAGCAACTGGACTGGTTGGCCTGGATTTTATAGACTTGGGCCTACAGGTACTTGTCTTAAGTTTTTTACTCCCTTTTTAGCTTCACGGGCTTCTCCTTTCTGTTTTTTAATGTTTCTTGTTCTTCCTTCTGCTTTTCTTTTTGTTCTAACATTTCTTTGATGGGTGTGCTTGTAAGAATGCTTAAGAGCTCACTTTTTTGCTTTTTTCTTCTTTTTTTCCCTCACTCTGTGTTGCTTTAGGCAATGGTTTGAAATAAAAAACACTAACAGGCTTCTTTGGTTCATCGTAACCACCATTTGCAATAAGATCTGGTTCTTCTGGAGGATTTATAAGTTGGTTTTTTCTACTACCAGGGTCTGAGGATTAGCACTATTATTCTCAATTTCATCACCAACAATATCATTGTCATTAGCTTTTGAAGCAGCAAAGTCCTGTTGGCTAAACAGAAGAGGATTATGAGTCTCAATCCCGCACTTTTTAACCCTTTAACGGTATTTCCAACTGTAGCTGTTCTAAAGTTAGCTGGGCTCAAACGCTCACCAATACTTTTGTCTAGGATAGTTTGTCCTAGGTGAGGGATTATAAAATTGTTAGCGGATGGCATCCTCTGGTCTCCCCCTTTTGGATGTCACATTTCCCGATCCGAAGTACCACTTAGCCCCAGAAGAGATAGAAGCGCAAAGTCGAGCGGACAAAGACACGGACAAACAGATGTTACTGGATTTAATAGAATAGACAACATAGTTAGTTTAATAAAATCCGAAACACTGGGCAAGATAACCAGCTCGTCAACTTGCCCCGGACAGCCAATTTAAAAATATTGGTTTCAATTTCCATAAAGGAAGTCGAATAATTAAAAATTTTTTGTGGTAATATGTAGTATTTAAACTAAGTTACTCATAAATATTAAAGAGAAACGATATATCTTGTCTGTATCTGTAGTAGAGCTTATTTACATATGCATAAAAGTTATATTGGGGCAGCGGTAAGCAATCAAAGCTTCACAACTAACAAAAAAATGGCGAATTCGGCTTCTCTATACTATTGTTGAACGAACGGCCACTAAGAACGGTGTTTTGTTGATCCTGCTACCTAGAGGAAAACGGAAAAATTAAGACATTCGTTATCTTGCACCGGTCTCTCCTACATATTTCATTAAAAAAAGTGTAACTTATTAGAGAATTGAATCCTTTAAAAATTTTAATCAGGAAAATATTTCAAAATATTATTTAGACACAAATTAAACCCGGGGATAAGTTATTTTAATCCCGGGATTTCAGGATTTGTAAAAACACCGGGATACGGGAAAGATGCGGTTGTAAACCTGATAAATTAGTAGAGATATTAAATGCATTCAACACAATTTCCTCTGTCTACTCACAACATTTAACATCGTGCACGAATAACTCTATAATTCCTACTTCAAATTAATTGCCTGGTTTAGTTTGTGCCAAGTGAAAAAAAGATCTCAATCTATCTCATGTATTCATTCTGTTAGACAAGTATCTGTGTCCCGAAATTGAACCGAATATATCGGCAGAATGTCATTGGAAATGAGCATTTGCCACAATACGCCTACTGAAGCGCGTTTCCAAATCTTACTCGAATTAATCAAATCCACTCAGATCAGAATAATCTTAACGTCTTCTACCCGATTTAAATGTGGCTTTGAATGCAATGGTCAGTCCTTTATTTCGATCCCTTTGATTAAGATATTACACGGTATATATTGTATTTGCAATGTACAATGGTTTCCCAAAAATAGTAAACTTGCTAAAGGGTATTAAGTTTGATTTATTTTCAATTCTTAAGCGAAAAAAATGTAGGAATATATATTATGAGTGTTAATAATATGAATTATATTTCTATATAGAAGTTCTTTGTATTTCAGTATGAAAAGTTATAAGCATTTACAATAACACTAACTTATTTTAAGAGCTTAAAAATATATGTATTTCATAAAGCACGTTTTCTGTATGCCATCTTGTATAAAACCAATTATTTAAATATAACTTTAAGAACATAATATCAAAATAATAACCTGGTTGATATTTCTTACATCAAAGCACAGTCAACAAAGCACAGAATAACAAAAATTTATGTATGAAATAATGCGTGATCCAATTGCTTTGCGCTGCCCTTTCGATTCTTTTTTTCCCTCTTCTTGCTATTTTCAACTTCAAACGGGAGAATGAAAAAAGCACTAGAAAAGAGAACATGATATATTTTGAGATACATCCGGCATCTTCAAATTGAAAAACAGGCTACGAGGCGTGGTTTAGAGAGTGAAAATTGATATCCATGCATATTCCCCAAGAGGATCTTTTAAATAACTGATACGTTCTTTTTCAGAAGGAGATGGGATAACTGAATCCTCCAACATCCCCGATCTATAATATATAACAGTTTCCTAAGGATAGCTTTGAGTGGGTAATGTTGACTTGGAGCTGTATTATAAGTAACAAAGAACCACTTTGCCTAATAATTAAATTCTCATTTCTTTTACTAGAGATCCGTTATTTATTTGTGTAAAGGCCTTATTTTATCTCTATATTTTGAGGTGTAATATCTTTCTTCTCAGTTGCTGGATATTTGTGGGAGAGATTTCTTGAAAAGGGATGGAAATGTGTTACAGAAAAATGGGGAAGCACGTGCTATTTGATTTGACCAATGAGCCCACCCAGTGACGTCGATCGACTTGGCCTATCCCCCATTCATAGTATCGTTACTAATGATGACCTGCTTTGGCAAAAGGATAGCTTACAGACTAAAATATCAATCCCCATGTTAATCCTATGGTGCCATTTTATTATGATACGGGGTTGATGTTTGGGAGATCGGCATTAAAACCTGTTTGGTTAGGAAGTATAAGGACTTGACCCCCAGGTGCCTCCCCCCGAACAGCATTTTGCCAATAACTCAACACCTGAGCCTCTCAGCCCGATCGTACGTGGCACATTCAATTCCTCTATCACCATTGTATATCCTCACCAAACTTGCTCGTGGGGGATCATTCCTTGTATTTTATTTCAACGTTTTAAACTTTTTTTTTTAAATCTAGAACATCTTGAAATGTATTTGAGTCTCTGCTTTGAGATTTGAACCACAGGTTCCCCTCGGCGAGATCCATCCATTTAGCCCTCTTTTGGCTCCAGCACTATAATATCGTGTTACCATATTATTCTTATGGGGTTGGGTACAAATTTTGCTTCCCTATGGAATTGAGCTAGGGTCTTGATATTTGGTTCGATAGTATTACGTCATATCGCGAGATATACGACATATCGACCTCCTAAATGCTGCCCCCTACAGGGCTATGTCCTTTATATCTCGAATCCTAGACCATCTTGGTCATCCATACATGTTTTATATAGGTATTATCCGATGAATTTTTTCAATGCATAAAGATATACTCCTAACTCTTTTTTTACATGGTAGATACGTTCCTTAAAAAACAGTGTAAAAAAATACATGTTACATAGTAAATTTGGGCATGTGTTCCACTAAACTTTAAGGTATGCGACTACGTTTGGAACCGTGATTTTGCAAAAGCGTATAAATGGATAATATTTATGATATTTAGTGTAACTTAAATTAGAAAATGTATATAAAATTGTTTTAAGAATAGTATTACAATAAAAAATTATTTAAGGACGATATTTTGACAAAAAATGAACATAGAATGATCAATTTTCAAAAAAATTCTTCTTTTATGAAAAATGCTTCTATATATATATTACAATAATAATTTGCCTGTATATAGCTCAGACCTCAGCACAGAGGCTGAACTGGAATTTTTGAAATATACAACTTAGAAGTGGATTTATCCATATTTTACTACAACAGAGGGGAGAAATTTTAAGAAAAAAACGCCAATAAATATTTCAATCGGTAGTAACCATGAAAACAATGTAAATGTTTCAAAAATTCTAGTTCAGACTCTCTGGAAAAGTCTTTACTTTATATAAGCAAAATATTATTATTATAAAGGGTGTTTTTTAGAGGTATAGAACTTTAAATTGCAATAAAACAACGATGTATTATTCGATTGACATGAACTGTTTTTATTCGAAAGATAATCTTGTGGCATTACAATTTAAATATGATTTCTGGCATATGACTGCCACGGCTGGCTCGGATGTAGTCCAATTTTCGATGACCTTTTCCAACATTTGTGGCCGTATATCGGCAATAACACGGTGAATGTTGTCTTCCAAATGGTCAAGAGTTTGTGGCTTATCCGCATAGACCAATGACTTTACATAGCCCCACAAAAAATAGTCTAGCGGTGTTAAATCACAAGATCTTGGAGGCCAATTCACAGGTCCAAAACGTGAAATTAGGCGGTCACCAAACGTGTCTTTCAATAAATCGATTGTGGCACGAGCTGTGTGACATGTTGCGTCGTCTTGGTGGAACCACAACTCCTGGACATCATGATTGTTCAATTCAGGAATGAAAAAGTTAGTAATCATGGTTCTATACCGATCACCATTGACTGTAACGTTGTGGCCTTCATCGTTTTTGAAGAAGGATTCCACCAGCCCATAAAGCGCACCAAACAGTCAGTTTTTCTGGATATAACGGTGTTTCGACATACACTTGGGGATTAGCTTCACTCCAAATGCGGCAGTTTTGTTTGTTGACATTCAACCAGAAGTGCGCTTCATTGCTAAACAAAATTCGCTTATGAAAATCAGGAACAATGGCAATCTCGTTTTGGGCCCATTCGACGAATCTGCGCCTTACTTGATGATCGTTTTGATGAATTGCCAAACCAAACTGAGAATAAATCACTTGACAGCTGTTAAATCGGTCGACATCTTGGAAAGTAATGCCAACTTAAACTTCTATACCTGAAAAAAACACTCTTTGCAAGCATTTTTATAAAAGGAGAACGTTTTGAAAAAACATTATTCTAAGTTTGAATTGCCATTATTTTTTGCCAAAATATTGTATTTTAATGTCATTTTTTATATAATGTTCTTAAAACCTTTTTATACATGGATTCTAATCAAAGTGACACTAAGTGTCATGAAAATTATCCATTTATGCACATTTTTAAAATCACGCTTCCGAAAATAGTCGGATACCTTAAAAAATCTTGTAATATGAAAAATCTCTAAATATTTTCCCAAAAAAACATGCAAAAAAGTAATAATAAAATTCATCTTACATATTTATTAAATAAAAGTAATACATTTCTATTATAAAAAAAATTAAAATTAGTATACACGCAGTGAAAATTTAGTCCACCGGTTAATTCAAAATAATTGTGACCAATTTTAAAAGTATATAACTATTTAGGATGAATTTCTATCGCTTTACTACAGGTTTAATTTGAAAAATTAATTAAATATTTAAATTACCAATCTAACCATTTTTATTAGTGGGAATAAATTATAGTACTAAAATAGGATCCTGTAACCCGAAACAAAATTTCACTACTTTTGAAAGGTAGTTGTTCAATTTTGTAAATAATAAAGCATTTAAAAATCAAAAACGATATTTTTCTAGTGTGTATTACAATTTAAACTTAAAGAAGAAACAAAATTTAGCTCGTAATCAAAAGCTCCAGGGAAAAATGTGAACGAAAGGAAGTCTTTAATGACAAAGAAAAAAAGAAGTTGAAAAGAACAATCGCTGTATAGAAAATTATTTGCCTCAAAAACCTATAGCAAAAAACACTATAGATATAGCAATCGATAATTTATCGTCAGATAAAGAAAATTGGCTATAAAAAAGTAAATTTCCAGTTTGTCATCAAATGTCTGTTAAGACTGCGGAAAAAGGAAGAAAACGTTCTTGGCCTCTGTATTTAATGTTACGCAAAGGTAAATACAAAGCGTGGATAACTTCTGATGAAGCACAGTTTCATCTGTCATTCACAACTGGCAAAATGAAGATTCAATAAATTTCTAGCAAAAAAATGTTGCAATGACGCCTGGCTGTCAGGTGTTATGGTATGGCATCTCAAGGTATAAGAAAACCATTTTTTGTAGAACCAAAGCCTAAACCTGATGCTAAATACTATCAGAATAAAATTTTGAAACACTTGAACAAAAGCGTAAACGTCTTTATCCACAAGGAAACTTTGTTTTTCACCAAGATTCTGCACTATGTCATACTGTAAAATCAACTATAAAATGGCTAAGAGATTAAAAAATAAATTTTTGCCTCCTTATAAATTACTATCACTATCCCCTGTCTGTGTTCCTTGCGATTATTTCCTATGGGCGTACTTTAAAAAACAATTCAATAGAAGTAAAGTAAGAGCATTTCAAGGGCTACAAAATGCAATTTAAGAGAGAGTTGGAAAAATACACCAAAAATGATCCGAAAAACTCTTTAAGCTTAGCCAAAACTCTTACGAAAACTGTACTGTGCAAGAGGAAACCACATTAAAAATTCCATGCAAATAGCTTTAGTCAATAGAAATTTATGATCCTTTGAAATTGGTCAAACTATTTATGAATCAACTGGTATAAGAACATAAAACATATAAAAATTCAAACTGAAATCAGAAAAAAAACTAATGACTATTCATCGCGACTTAATAACAAACATGCATGTTTCTTATGAACTGGATGAAAAATGCAATCATCAGTAGGTGTGTTAGATAGGTCGGTTTTAATTCAAATAAATAAAGTCCCTCCTCTCCATATTTGGTAGCGACTGAGCTGTTATTGAGTTCTTGGTTGGGTGGCAGGAGGTGTGGTTTCTGAAGGCGAGAACCAAGGGGATGATACCAGAGAGATTTAGTTTTGACAACTTGCAATTCTAGGGTTACTATTGGTTAAGAGAACTGTTGTACTAATAATCCATGCCCAAATCGGTAGAAAAAATTTAAACTATTGAAATGTAGGCAAACAAATGAAAATAAACGGTCTATGGGGAAATAAAAGAAGTAGGGAAATTTAGAATTATTTAGAAGTTATTATAAAATTAATTTTCTAAAAGGGATTCTAAAACAAGAAAAGCTTGCTATTTAGAATCATTGGTTGCTTTAAGAGCAGGAAGAATTTCTATTCGTTTGTTTGTTTCACAAGTTGTTTACATAATTCTTGGTATCCTCCTACACAAAACTTAAGATTATGTTCAAATTTTAATGCACGCTCTATGTCAGAGTCCTGAGCAAGAAAATGTAGTTCCATACTTATAGCTAATTTCAAAACCCGAACTTCACCTTCGACTTCGTCATTATCCTAAGCCGTCCTGATTTCCCTACAAATCAATCCTCATCCAAAGAGCACGAATCCCCATTTGTTTTTAGAAAATCGTGCTACATCAAGAAATTAGTGTAAAAAAATAAATCTTCAAATTCGAATACCATGTTATTTCAAAATCGTGTAAAAAAGACTGTAAAAAATGAGTTGAGTGTATTACCCTTATAAAAGTTTCGTAACCTTTTACACTGAGTGTTAACCCGGGCTTTCTCGCGCAGGGTATGTCATACCCACCCTCTAAATTTTTTCAACGCTCCTTCTAAACGTTTTTTGGAAAATGGACAGTTTCTCGTGAAGCTGATTTTAAGGTCATGTTATTCGAACGGCCTTAACTTGTAGGCAAGTTCTAAATATATATTTTTCGATACCGCTTCTTCAAATATATCATACACAGCATGTGAACCACCGTTACAGTTCTGAATGCATGAGCATGTTTTAAATCTTCCTTATACTATGGCGTATTATTGTAGTTATGAGGAAGAAATTTAATATTTAAGTAATTTAATAGATATACAGTATTTAATAGATATAGTACAACAGTATTTTCGGATGAAAGAATTCTCTTTGCAGTTATGACGAGAAGGAATCAAATGATGAAGAGTATAACACTAAGTATGATTCCTCCCCTAAAATCGATCGAGATTTAGAAGAGGGAGACACTGTTGAAAATAAATGTTTTATATGTGAAGACACAAAAACATTTAGGAAGAACGTAGTTTTAAAGGAGACAACTGGTACCCATCTTATACACTTACAGAAAAACTTTTGAAAAAAAATATTACTGGAGCCGTAAGAGAAAATAAAAAGAAAATTCCAAAATTTTTGAACTTCGTGAATAGAGAAGTTGCTCCTATATGTTTAGTTTTAAAAAGATACAGATAAAAAAATCCAGTGAAAAGATCGCATTCAATCACGACGAGAGTAATGCAGTGTATAAACAATGTAAAGAATGCCCTTATAAAAAGAACAGGAAAACTAAATTTATGCGTGAAAAGCGTTATACACATATTGTGTATTTCCTACTTTTCTTCCTTTCTAACTTTTGTATACGAATGTTGCGGTAAAAGCAGAATGTAAACACACTGGGGTATGAGATACCCTGCGCGAGGAATTTTAGGTCGTTTTTTTCACGCGAGTGATGACGGGTTAAGTCCTGAATAAAATGAATTTAACTTTATAATTATTGTAATATGGGTACGTGTAACACATGGATATAAATTTCGGTATCATGCATAAAAATACAAATATGTTTTTTAGCTACAATATTGTAAATAAATACTGAAATTTATATATATACTCCACACTAAATGAATCAAAGCGCAATGTGCTCAAACGAATAGTAGGGCTGTCATTCATCACAAATGCTCATTCGATATCACGGATCCTCGTTTCGGAAATCGGGAGCAGGCATTTTCAATTATGTAGGTTGGAAATTGAATGGCTGTCTGAATGCGTTCGCTCAAAGCTGTCTCAAATCTTACAGCTATTGATTACATAAGAGCAAACCGTGGAAAATTTCCCATTAGTTATGTCGGATTCTCTTAAGTTAAGCAGCAATTATAATCCTTTGTGTAAAGGACTTCAGTAACGATGTTACATGGATTTATAAGGTTATATATATATATATATATATATATATATATATATATATATATATATATATATATATATATAATTTTATTTGAAAATAAAGTTAAATAGTCTCACATAAATTTATTATTCGTATCGTAAAAGTACCATTTTATAGGAACATTTTAAAACTAGGCATGAATATCTTTGTGTAATATATTACCACCTTACATAAAACGAATGCTTTTTTATTTTCCTCTACGATTGAACATAAGTTATACAAAAAAAACCATTTAAAACAAAAATTAATTTTTATTCCATAGCATTATTCTCTATTTTGATATATCCAATAAATGTCAATACTAAAATAATATTTAATTTCTCTCTTAGGTTCAAACACTAAATATCTATAACAATGGATCATGACGACCACATGATAGAGACAAACACGTGTTCTCCACTAATTTCAAAACAACATTAAACTAATTGTACTGGTTGTTCTATTTATAAAACTTAGATTATATAAATTTCAAATTTCATAATTGGGTAAAGATTTTCAAATGTAACTAGAAAAATCCATGTTTTATTCGTGTACTTTTAAATAATATATATTTTGTATACCTCTGTGCGTTATTATTGTTGACAAATATGTACTTTTTACGAGAAAGTGTTTGCAAAGAGCAAAAGTTTGCAACAACGAAGTGCACAAACTGATTAGCTGAAAACACATGATTGTTTTTATCATGTGAATATGATGTCACAAGAAATTTGGAACTGATTGACTTGAAACAATTGGTTGTCACTATCATGTGACTATGACATCAGATGAATTTACCTCATTGCAGTAATGGCTGAAAAACAGCCTCCATTATGTATTTCTTAGAAAGTTCATTAGGATAAAAAACTTGACTCCCTGGGAAATATTCAGGAATCCTTTTCACTTATCGATTGGCCCGGGCAGGGATACCTTTTCGTCCTAGTTGCCTATTTCATGCATGGTATGTCTGTAAAGTGGAAGGTTGGTGGTTCAAATGAAATACCAGTGCTAAGGTCAACGGCTTCACACCATAAGCTATACACTTTAATTATTGCTGTAGCTATGAATTTACTTCTGTGTCCTGGAATAAAATTCAAGTTTCAGACAGCTCGAAAAATCAATAGCAAACTCGTTGCCCCTGTCAGGCAAAGGTACTCAAACTCTTTTACGGCTGGGCTCCATACATATGTCAGCTATTCCATCATGAGGATGAATGGGGGAGGGGGTTAAAATGTGGAAAATTGATCAAAATATTTTAACCCCTGTTTCACTTTATTTTTGTCACTAACACTGGATTAGAAGCATTAAAGAAACACTCCTTCACAATTTCTGCATTATCAAACGGTTTCATATGATTACCGATAATATAACAAACTTCATTAGATGTCTTTGTTACCACTGTGATATTACCACTGACAAAAAAAATTTGTTGCCGTTGAAAAGGTCATTCAAGAAAGCATATTTATTACCTCTTGAAAGAGAACTTGAAGGAAAAGCGTCATTGAATGATTCCTGTTTACTGGAATTTTTTAAATACAAGTACACAGAAATCATTCAATGACATGTTTTTCCTCGAGGATCTCTTTCATAAAATCTTCAGCCTTCAAATTTTTCAAAAAACAAAACAAAAAAAAACAGAAACGCTACTTAATTTCGACGAAACACAGGAAGTGACATTTTTCAATCACACTTATTCGAATTGGTGGGGGAAATACCCTACAAAATCTGTTTACTTTTATTTTTAGAACTGACTTTTTATACATATATTTTGAGATTTTACATTTTATTACTAAAACTTATTTTATAAAACTTATAATGATTTTATACTTTTAATGCTTAAACGAGTGGCTCTTGTGCCATTAAAACCCACAATCCCTCACTTTAATTACAGCAATTTCATGACAAATCAAACAATTACTGATCCATGTCGGTTTTTCACTAAAAAAAAGTCAACCTCCCAATCGTCTTGAAACGATATATTATCTTTGAATTTTATTCTCTTGAAAGACGTTAAAGAGGGTTTAAAATTAGTTACACCCATAAAACTGTGACTATTCCATTGTTGTCTGTTATCACTAAGAGTAGCCGTTACCAATAGAAAAGAATATCAATTCGCACTGGTACGACATTGACAGCAAAAAGCAAAATTTATATATTTCATTTCTTGACACTAATTGTTTTATATATTGTTCTTGAATAAGTGAATTTTTCAGAGCAATGGACACTGACTAGGCCACTTAAGGTTAAGTAGCGCTGCTTTCAGGTACCTGCCTGCGTTCGGAGTCAAGTTTTTAGAATGTCATGCCGTAATTAATTTTATGTTATTATAGCGCCAATCAGGATATTAAATAACAATTTAAATTCATTAAAATGTAGTGTTTAAAATAAAATTTAATGAAAATTATATCGAAATTTCAAACACTCCTCATAGAGTTCGAACCCGTACATTTATATTATTTTCTTACATAACAGTTAAATACAGTATAAGTTTACTACAACTATGAAAAAAGGCAATGAATTAAAATATAAAATATATTTACAATTAACAAAAAGTTATGGCTCATTGGCCATTTACTTTTGGAAAATTTTATAAAATACATGGTGTTCTCAATAATGAAGTGCTGAAATTAAAAAATAAAAAAAAATATTGATTCGAATCCCTCTTGTGTAATTCCTTAGATCATTGATAACATGTATATAAATTATGAGAGAAGTAAATTTTCAAATGTTTGAGATTTTACATTTTAAGTTACATAACATTGACAAAAAAAACACGTTTATAAAAAGCATATAAAAGTTTGATTCTTATTGTACTAAAATAATGCTTTTTACCAGTTAAATAAAATTCACCACTTTTATATCCAAAACTTTCTCCACATTCTTCCATCTTATTATTTTTTTTTCTTTTTAGCATCTTAATTTTTAGTCCTACACAAAATGGTAAAAATTATAAAATTTTGAGTTTCAGTGAAACATTGATTCAGAAACGTAGAAAATAACTTAACCCAGCGTTTCTCAAACTGTCCCCTAGAGGGCGTGCTAAATCTACGAGAGGAGCATGAGCTCATTGAAAAGTCGTAAACAAAAGATTATTCAAAAAACTATTTATATTTACTTAATGTAAATAAACAAAATACATTCTGATATAATAAAAAATAAAATACACATTTATTTTGATGTAATAAACTTATAAATGTATCACTGATGCACTATGTATTTCATGATTAATTTAACAATACTATTAGAACAAGAATAATAATTTGCCAGTAACCCATGGACTTGTCATATACATGTAAAATTTTTAACACTTGTCTTGATAATTTGCACGGTTTATATGAGTAATCTCTTAAGGTATCCGACTACGTTCGGAATCGTGATTATAAAAAAGCACATAAATGGATAATTTTTATTATATTTAGAGTCACTTAGATTAGAATACGCGAATAAAATTGTTTTAATGACATTTTGACAAAAAAAATTATTTAAATACAATATTTTGGCAAAAAATTAACTTAGAGTAACTTTTTTCAAAATGTTCTCCTTTTATAGAAAATGCTTCTAAAAAATAATATTTTGCTTATATAAAGTAAAGACATCTCCAGAGAGTCTGAACTATTTTGTTTGAAAAATTCACATTATTTTCAGAATTACAACGAATTGAAATAATTATCGGCTTTTTTTTCTTAAAATTTCTCCTTTATGTTGTCGTAAAACATGGATAAACCCACTTCTAAGTTATACAGGGTGTCCAACCTTAAAGTGACCCCCAATAGCTAAATCTCGAACTGTTCTATTTAGACATGCACTTCCAATTCTAAAAACGTATTTAACAAGATAAAGAATGTTTTCACATGCTTTTCGAACCAAAAAGCACATTTAGAAAAAAATTACAAAAATTAAATTTTGATACGGTCCCTAGGTCCTATCACTTATACACTGCTGGACAATTGCTAAGGACGGATAACACTATCACCCATTGCAACCACAAAATGAAAGGAAGCAAAATGTGGAAAATTAGAATAAGTGCGGGATATTAGTAAGAAGAAGTATGAGTATGCAAATTTTTTTTCCACGTCTGTTCATCACGTGATAGCGTTCATAAGAGCTTTAAAGGTTTTGACGCGTGTGGACAGTTGTTGTTTCAAGTCAAAGTTTTACAGGAAAGATTTAATAGACGAAACTAAAATTTTTGGTATGTCTTCCAGACATCACATAGATGATTTTATGCGTGGCCGAATTATTGGAAAGATCGAAGAAGGACGAAAAATAACAGATGTTGCCAGGGAGTTCGACATCGCTCACAGCGTTGTTTCACGGCTATGGAAGTCATTTAAAACTACTGGAATGTGTAGTAGACGGCACGGGGGAGGTCGTGTTAGAAGTACGACGCCTGCAGAAGACAGATATATCGTCCTATCAGCAAAAAGGAACAGGCGCACCACAGCTCAGCAGGTGGCAAATCAGTTTCTTGCTGCCTCAGGAAAGCAGATCTCCCGAAAAACTGTTGCCAGACGTTTGAGGGGAGGAGGACTATACGCACGCAGACCTGTTGTGTGTGTCCCATTGACCAGACAGCACCATACTGCCCGTTTGCAATGGTGTCGTGAGCATCACAATTGGACTGAACAGGACTGGGCATGCGTACTCTTCTCAGATGAGAGTAGGTTCAGTCTGTCATCGGATTGTAGACGCCAACTGATCTGGCGCGAGAGTGGTACTGCTTATCGTCCAGAAAATATCCAGGAAAAGGACCGATATCCAACATGCAGTGTCATGGTGTGGGCCGGCATCATGATCAATGGCCGCACGCGCCTACATGTGGTTGCGAATGGGACTATGACGGGCCAACGATACATTGATGAAGTTCTACTTCCTCATGTTCGTCTTTTCCGTGGTGCTGTCGGTGATAAATTTGTTTTTATGGACGACAACGCAACATGTCATCGAACACTCGCTGTTCAGGATTGTCTAGACAGCGAGGGTATTCAACGTCTCGTATGGGCAGCGCGTTCACCAGATCTAAACCCCATTGAAAATGTGTGGGATGCTTTGGGGAGGCAAGTTGCTGGTCGAAACTATCCTCCGACAAACAAGAACACCCTCATCCGTGCACTCACAGAGGAATAGGATAAATTGCCTCAACAGCTGCTGGATAATGTTGTGCAAAGTATGGTACGGCGTGTGGAATGTTGCATCACACTCCACGGTGGACATATCCCGTACTAATACCTTTCTTTAAGGTGCCTGCTGACTTTTAGATGCATTGTTCCATTTCTCCGTACGCAGATCAAATGAACATTTTTTTTCTTTCAGATGTTTCACAGCTTTTGTACTTTCCAGAACAATAAATATTCTTTATTCTAATGTCTGAACAGTGTGGCAACTATATTTTATCCTACCAGGCCTCATGTCGCGCTTAATGTTATGCTACATAGCAATTTGTGATCTGTTCTTAGCAATTGTTCAGCAGTGTATTTAGGAAATGGTACAGTACACAAAAACAAAGTAAACACAAAAAGTTTCATTTTATTACGATAAAAACCGGCTGAGTTATGTAACTTTGAAAATCATACATTTAATGAATTTTGTGTGCCATTTCCAAGACGCTAGTAAGGGGCCGTCTCCAAGGTGAAACTAATTGGAACTTTGCCAAGAAACTTTCGCTCTTGCACGTCACTCTTATGTAATTCGTTTTTAAATTTAAAGTTAATATTACAGTAATTGAGTACTTATGAAATAACATTTATTATGTGTACCTGTAAAGCATAGACAAAATAAAATATTTTGGAGTAAGAAAACGTTTCAAAAGCAATTCCAAAAAACAGGTTTATTTTCTGCGGCTTCAGACTGATTTGCTGCGGTACTAATCATGGTGAAAATTAAAAATCTGTTGTGTAATCGTATGCAATTGCATGCAGTCATATTCTAATATTACGAATTCGAGTGAGAGAGAACGAGATGTATACAAATAAAGAATACTGCGAAATGATACTGTTATATGGGCAGTATAATCGAAATAAGAGAGAGTCGGCAAGACTTTATGCCATTAAATTTCCCAGTCGAAGTCATCCATCTTACTGTACAATTGCCAGTGCTGTTCAACGCTTGTATAAAACTGGGAGTTGTCATAGACGTATTCCCTTATCTAGTGCCACAACTTCAGCGGATACCCGCTGAGGATATTCTAGGATATGCCATGGCTTAGCCTGAAAGTAGTATCCGGGATATTAGCAAGGCTTGTTCCTACTCAAGATTGACGGTATGGAACATATTACATACGTACGGTGCACATCCTTATCGTCGAGTCCTGGCGCAGGACTAATGCCCGGAGACCAGGAGTGTCGTTTTGATTTTTGCAATTTCGTGTTAAGCAGACTGGATGAAAATCCAGACTTTTTGAAGGAAGTTTTGCGGTCGGATGAATGCCAGTTCTCGAGGCAAGGCACTACTAATGGTAGCTTCGGAGTACTGAAGTTGGGGTGTTGGTGGATTAAAGTAATTAATAGAATTTTTGATAAGTATTAGAGTACCACCACCGGCAGCGTGTCTGTCCGCAACGCGGTCATTTCTGTAATATGTGTAATTTGCAATTCTAATGTTGTGTATAGGTCTCAGTTTTGTTTCTTGCACTAAAATAATGTCGGGAGAGTACTTCTCTACAAATAGTTTAAATTCGTTTATTTTGCTAAGTAGGCCGTTTGCATTCCATGAACACAAACTCAGGCCAATCAATGTTCGATTAATCATCTTCGTAATCTATGAGTGCCTCGAAAAGGGCGTGTAATTCTTTATTGCGTTGTTCTCTATTTTTTGATTTCTTAGATTGTGTAGGTTGAATGTTTTCCGAATAGGCGTTGAATAGGCGTTTTCTTTTGGGCGTCTGGACTGTTAAAACAGTCCTCAATCCCATATCGTGAGAGTCTGTGATGCTGGGCATGGCAAAAGTGGTGTTTTCCATTCTGCTGAGTGGCTTGTTGGTGATTGATCGAGCGATGGAATCCGGGAGGCGTGGCTTATGTTATTCATCTGGGTGGTGAGTTTTTGAGTTTTTTGGCTTGGCTGAGAGCTAAGAGATGGCTCTCTGATTGGATGCTGGGTACAGTGAACATTGACTCCGATTGGCTGCCCCGGGGGCTGAGATTTAAATTATGGGGAGGAGCACGTCCAGTGGGGAGAGCGAGAGAAAAATATTGACAAAAATTACGGAATGTGAAATTTTAGCAAATACAGTGTGCAATAAAAAAATATTGCACGAGAGAAAATAGAATTACGGGGGATTGTAGGAATCAAGAAGAATTCTATATGGTCTCTTTGTTTTGTCATTAGGGGTATAATGTGATAAATTTTGCATGTTGATATTATTGGTTGCTTCTAAATCGTTAAAAAAGGTTAATTGCAATATTCTGAATATGAGATTTGAAACTGTTAATTTTAAGAGCATTACGTATGTCGTCATTACGCATATATCTTGTGGCTTTGACGATCATACGTATTAAAGAATTTTGCAGGGTATCAAGTATATTAATATTTGTTTTAGCGGCATAACCCCAAACTGGACTTGCATAAGCTAAGATGGGACGCATAACGGCTGTATAGAGAAGCACTTTGTTTTCTATACTTAAATATGAATTCCAGCCAATTAGGGGGTAAAGTTTAAACATTATTTTCCGGAATTTATCGCGAACGTAATAAATATGTTGTTTCCATGTTAGGTGTGTATCGAAAATTATTCCAAGGTATTTGGCTTCCTGAGACTAGGGGATCTGTTTGTTGTACATGATGATAGGTGGTGGGAGTGACTGTTTTTTTCGTGAAAATAATGGCAGTAGATTTTTCAACGTTTATACTTATTTTCCATTTGCCGTAGAAATTTTGCAGGTGTAGAAGGTGTTTGTTTAAAGCGAAGGAAATTGTTTCTAGTTTTATATACTTGGCGTGAATGGCAGTATCATTAGCGTAAAGGTTAATTTTAGTGAGTGAGTAGTCAGGGATATCGTTAATGTAGAGGTTAAAGAGCAGGGGACCGAGCAAGGAACCTTGGGGACACACTGCAGAAACAGAGTGTTCATTGGAAAGGGTCTCGTTAGTTCTGATTCTGAAGGAGCGATTAGTGAGGTATGAGTGAATAAGGTGAATCAGAGGGGGTGGAATTTTAAAGGTAATTAGCTTAAAAGTGAGTCCATTAATCCAAACACGGTCGAAGGCTTTCTGGATGTCCAGAAAAACTGCTCCCGTGCTTTTCTTTTTCTGGAAACCTTCAGAGATATTTTCGGTTAGTCTTAAAAGTGGGTGAAGGGTAGAGAGCTTGTTAGTGAAACCATACTGATTGGGATTGAGGATGTTATTTTCATTGATATAATTTTTTAGTCTATGGAGAATAATAGATTCGGTTAGTTTACCGATAGTGGAAAGGAGAGATATTGGTCTGTAACTGGATGCAATATGAGGGTCCTTGCCGGGTTTGTTAATGGGGAAAATAATGGCTTCTTTCCAGTTATCTGGAAAGTGATTGAATCTGAGGATTTTGTTAATTAGGATTGTTAGAATTAGGATTAGTTTAATGGGAAAGTTTTTTAACATGCGGTTAGTGATAGAGTCTTTACCAGGGGCGTTTTTGGCATTAACATGTTTAATATAGTGGATAATTTCATCCGGGAGAGCAGGTTCAATGAAAGAATTAGGGGGGTAGAAAGGAAGTTATTTACGGTAGTATTTATTAAATCATCATTTTGATTTTAATTATCATCTTCGCGATCATTTTCAACAAAATTATTTTTTATGTTAGTTGCAAGAAGGTTAGCTTTTTGCTGATCAGTGACTGCCGTACCTGTTGCACAGTTAAAGGTGGGATTTTTGGTCTTTTATTTTTGAAAAAATTTTGCGTGCGCCAAAGACTATTGTCTGCGGTGTTAAGAGCTTCAAGTCTTTTTTGCCAAATGTTATCATTATATTTTTTAAGTTCTTTTTTAAGATCAGATTGTGCTCTATTGTAATGCGATTTGAAAATGGGATTGAGGGTTTGATGATAACGTTTTCTAAAGTAATTTTTGATTTTAAGCAGCTGGTTAATGTGATGCGGAGTGAAGTCCCTTCGGTCTGTTTCTATTGGTCGGGAGGCGTGGCTATGAGTATTCATGACCGCTTCGGTGAACTATGTGATTTTTTGTTCTAGGTCGTTAGTGTTGTTAATACTATTAGGTTGGAAATCAAAGAGAGAAAGATTTTTATTTAGATTTGTTTTGAATACGTCCCAGGCTGTAGAGACCGCTCTGGGATTTGGGGGGTTCTTCTGCAAGTTTGAAGAAATTTAAGAAAACTGGATTGTGGTCTGAAGAAAGATCATCGATAAAGTTAATATGCGTTGAATAGGCGTTTTCTTTTGGGCGTCTGAACTGTAAATAGTCTTCAATCCCATATCGTGAGAGTCTATGATGCTGGGCATGGCAAAAGTGGTGTTTTCCATTCTGCTGAGTGGCATGATGGCGATTGGTCGAGCGATAGAATCCGGGAGGCGTGGCTATGGTTCTTCATCTGGGTGGAAAGTGTTTGAGTTTTTTGGCTTGGCTGAGAGCTAAGAGATGGCTCTCTGATTGGATGCTGGGTACAGTGAACATTGACTCCGATTGGCTGCCCCGGGGGCTGAGATTTAAACTATGGGGAGGAGCACGTCCAGTGGGGAGAGCAGGAGAAAAATATTGACAAAAATAAAGAAAGTGAAATTTTAGTAATTACGGTGTGCAATAAAAATTGCACGAGAAAATAGAAATACGGGGGATTATAGGAGTCAAGAAGAATTCTTCTTGGTCTCTTTGTTTTGTCATTAGGGGTATATTGTGATAAATTTTGCATATTGATATTATTGGTTGCTTCTAAATCGTTAAAAAAGTTAATTGCAATATTCTGAATATGAGATTTTAAACTGTTAATTTTAAGAGCATTACGTATGTCGTCATTACGCATATATCTTATGGCTTTGCCGATCATACGTATTAAAGAATTTTGCAGGGTATCAAGTATATTAATATTTGTTTTAGCGGCATAACCCCAAACTGGACATGCTTAAGCTAAGATGGGACGCATAACGGCTGTATAGAGAAGCACTTTGTTTTCTATACTTAAATATGAATTCCGGCCAATTAGGGGGTAAAGTTTAAACATTATTTTCCGGAATTTGTCGCGAACGTAATAAATGTGTTGTTTCCAAGTTAGGTGTGTATCAAAAAAAATTCCAAGTTATTTGGCTACCTGAGACCAGGGGATTTGTTTGTTGTACATGATAATAGGTGGTGGGAGTGACTGTTTTTTCGTGAAAATAATGGCAGTAGATTTTTCAACATTAATACTTATTTTCCATTTGTCGTAGAAATTTTTAAGAGTAGAAGGTGTTTGTTTAAAGCGAAGGAAATTGTTTCTAATTTTTCATACGTTGCGTGAATGGCAGTATCATCAGCGTAAAGGTTAATTTTAGTGAGTGAGTAGTCAGGGATATCGTTAATGTAGAGGTTAAAGAGCAAGGAACCTTGGGGACACCCTGCAGAAACAGAGTGTTCATTGGAAAGGGTCTCATTAATTCTGATTCTGAAGGAGCGATTAGTGAGGTATGAGTGAATAAGATGAATCAGTTGATGTGGAATTTTAAAGGTAATTAGCTTAAAAGTGAGTCCATTAATCCAAACACGGGCGAAGGCTTTCTGGATCGATGGAGTTAATTCCCTCAAACACCCTTTATATACGCTCAACTGCACTGTGCTGCCACCTGCCTTCTGTGATTGGGTATTTAACGTTGACGAGTAAAGTACGTGGTTATCACATTAATGTGTGTATAATCTACACACATAACTTTTTAATGGGGTCTGGCACATGAATTTTTGAATAGCTATCGATTTTCCTTTTTTTATATTTTCTTAAAGTTGACATATTTATGTTTAAGATGATATATGATACGAGGAAATACGATCGTTAGAAGTATTTTTATTTATTTTTTTTAATTAAGCTAGCTGTTCCTTGACGCGCATTAAATGAACTATGTTAGGAGCACCAGTGTTTCTCCTTGTATAATTTTCTGACGAGTGCTAATCCATATGATGTTCAAGTGGAAAACTTAGAGTGTATTGGGTGAATCCAAAAGCGTATGGGTACACGTATTTTGGGTCTTAAAAGCAAAATAGAGAAAAAAGGTTAATTGGTGGTCGTAACCGACTCAGCGACATTTTAATATAAAAGCCTGATAGAGATATTATGGTATGGCTATTAGAAATAATATCAATGAACTACCCTGCATGAAAACTGCGGTTTGGGCTGTTTATTTTCAACTCCTCTCTTCAAAATAGAGTCATCAACATTGACTGTAATTTGCGATTATAAATGCATGGTGCAAATCTCAAAAGACAGAAGTTGAACGGAATGAAAGGCACTATGAACGTAAGCACATACACACGTGCTAAATACCATAATGAGATCTCAGTTCTTAGAGATCTAGGTGATCCTATGTTATGAAGAAAATGTTTACAGGGAAAGACTCAGAATCAAAATAAGTCAGTTCATAACACAATATGGTCAATGATTCCAAACTCTACATTTGTGGAATTAAAAACTCTAAAATTAGGGATAAATATAGTTATTGCCCAATTCAATATGATTCATGTAGCAAAATTAATGATTTTAAAACATTGTGATATTGAACCAGGTAATAATTGTGTCATGTTTCAAAAAACTAGATTCACGATGGATTTGTGTAGCATAACCCAAGTAGCCTGAGATCCAAAAAAAGGCAAAATTGTTACAAATAATGAAAAAGAAAATTAAAAAAGTCTTGTATGAACAGAGAGTAAGAAAAATGCTTCATATGCTTCTGGAAAGTAATAAAAAAAGTAAATGCTCAAAAATGTACAAAGTTTTACTTTAAAGCCTGTTTTCTGAAAATGTAATTTTTTTTTTTTTACTCTATGAACCTTTTTCTCAAAAACAAGTTATTATATAATCCTCAAATTTTCAGTGAGCAGACTTTTAACATGTGTACACATTTTAATGGAGGGAATTTGATATATCTAACAAACTGTTTTAGTTATGCCTTTTTAAAACTAAATTTTACGGAGGGGATGGGATTGGACAATTTTTCAAAAATTCATAATTAGTTTAATTTTTAACAAAAAGACAAACCCTTCGTTAAAATGTTATTGATAGCACACATAACCAACTGTAAAAAATTTATTTATGAGAAGTAATTATATAGTTTTTGAGAAAAAGGTACATAAACTTACGCCATTTAACATGGGCTCTTATGGACGTGTCAGACCCTCTTAATGTGTTACATTATCCAAAACGTTTTGAGATAAAAAAAAGTATCCTCAATTTCTATAAAAGAGTTCTATCCTTCCATTTAACTAATCAAACGTCGACTAAATATTTTTAGAAACTGTTTCCTTCAAATGAGTTGTGTTGTGCGCGAGAACCATTTTATCTGTTTAGAATTAAAAAATTAGAACAAAAAAATAGGAGGACAGAGATTAACGAATAGAAAGTACTCTACATTATGTTGTTGCAGTAGTTACGGTCGCGACCTCGTGATGCTTTTGCCAAGTCATGGGTTTGAGTCCTGCTGCCTCTGTAGCTCCATCGCTTTGAGTGAGTGAATATTAACGTCGCATTGTTCAGCTACACGAGGGCTCTTTTGGCGACGAACCTAGTCATTTTGAACCATGGTCAAGTGACGAGGACGACACCTGAGCTGGCACATCCTCTCCTAATTGCCAACGCCCCACCAACGGGAGGACGTTTGAGCTCTCGACAGATTTAACGTGCATCGCTGCCCTACAGGGCGGTCTTTAGTGGTACTGGGTCAAAATCATGACATGCCTGCCATGAACCGATACCTTGACACCTGGGCTACCGCAACCTATCTATCGCTTTGAGGGGCTAGTGTGTGTTAAATTGATTGAAGCCTTCTAATGTTGAAATTTGGAGAATGATGTGGTGATTCAAATGTTGTCATCGTCACTGAAATTCTTTGCGAATAACTAACTCGCTTGGAATTTCGAAGTTCGAAGCCCTCAAACACTATCAAAATGAATAACTAATATGCAATCATTAAAAATTGAAAATGAATACCATACGTTTATTGCTGAACTCTTCAGTTGAAATTTAGAAGCAAAACAATCAAAAATGGAATTTCGAGCCCCAACATACATCAAACAAATAAAATCAATTTAATGCTTTAAAATGTTGAAGAATCATTTTTACCAATATTCCGATAAAATACAATTAAAAGTTACATTTAATATAGTCTGATAATAATAAGCTTTTTCTTTTTGTCAAAAAAATTTACAAAATACATTGATTTAAAATATTTTTTAATATATTTTCCAAGAAAATCAATGCATTGTTGTTTTCTTTTATTTTTTGTTTCCATCTCAACTCCGATAAAATATTGGTTATTCTAATCATGATTAATTAATGAAAAATACTACGCCAGCCAAAGTTATTTAAAATAAAATCAACTTCATCACCACTTGAAAAGAAAAGGAAATAATGATATTTTGCAGAATTATTAATGCAGGAAAAAAAAAACTAAAGCTGTATATCATTTCTCTTCACTGTCAATTAAGCAGCTGGAAACTGAAACTGATTAAAAACAAAGTCCGCGCCATCTGGTGCACGGTAATGACAACTATGAAATTAAAAAGTAATTAAAATGCCTTAATGACCAACAATGGAAAAAAATTAAAGTTTTTTTTAAACTTTTTTTTACCGATGAAATTCCCATCTTAGTTATTAAAGGAAGAAATAAAATTAAAAATTCGAGTATAACAATCGATTGAATGGATTCAAAAACAACTGCACTTAATACCTTCGTTTGTTTGAGTAGTTTTAATTAAAAAAGTGAACAAGTCTTTATTAGAGACTTATTTTTAAAGAAAACAATTTTTTTTTTTCATTTGAGTTAAATCCAAAATATAGTTTCAAATTCTGAGCGAATGCACAAAATAAGCATTCAATTAAGAGAAACAAGGGTCTTTCTTTTTATCTTAAACCGAAAAAAATATAAAGGACTATTTTTAAAGCCTTTTTTTTTTTTTTGTCTTTTTTAAATGCGTTACTTTAATTTGGCTAAGGACTCTTTCGTGCGGATGTGGTAAAACTAATATTTTTTTTCATTCTTTTTTACATAAAAAAAAACAAAAATGTGCCAAAACTTCTGAGTGCAATTGATTTTAAAGCTCATAATTAACCAAATGTAGCCTATAATGAAAACAAAACCTATTTCTCCACATCTGAAAAAAGAGTTGATTGATATTATCATTAAATAAAAAAAATTCTAAAAAAATAAATGCTCTATTTGAAAAAATAAACCGAATTTTAGTAACGAATTTATTTTAAGAACAAGTATTGCTTTTTTTGTTTTTGTTTTTGATATTATTACAAGCAATGATTTTGAAAAATGTTATTACGACTTTTAACTAAGTGCATTGGAAAAAAATTAATTAATATAAGAATTTATAAGACATAGACAAATATCATAAACGTATTTTGTAAAAACGATTAAAACGATTCTTAATATGACGTCAGGTTAAAGTATTGCATAAATACTGTAACAGGCAAGATTCCAAAATGGCGCCTATTGATGTTGACACGTCATTTTGATCGGTTGAGGATTGCTTCGAAAAGTTGGAAAACGTGTTAAACTGTGCAGGAAATCCAAGCAAAAAGTTGCTTGAAGATGCAAGAACTGCTTTGGGTAAGTTGAAATCATATATTTAAAAGCTTACAATGGATCTCTGCTGATTTAAAAAATTGTGATGTTGTCTCGGAGTCGTTAGCAAAACCATCCTATGCTAGTATCGAGGAGCCATCTATCTTTGAGAATGAGAGTCATTCTTTGAATAACATTATTGTCTGTGCTAATGAAAATAATTTTAAATCTGAGGAGGGGCGGCAAATTATCAGAACGGAGTTAAATCCGAGAAAAATACAAGTAGGGGTAAAAAAGATGAGGACTATTAATAAAAACCATGTGCTGGTACAATGCGTCTCTAAGGAGGATAAAGACAGATTTTTAACAGCAATAAAAGAAAAGACAAATACTCTTCAAGTGTCTTCTTCGAAGAAGAAAAACCCAAATGTGCTTTTAAAAAATCTTCCAAATGAAATTAGTGACCATGATGTTCTCCAACTTTTGAAAGATCAAAATTCGGAATTGGAGGAGAAAGTACAGTTATGGGAAGAAACAAAAATTCGCGTTTCTTTCACTCTTAAAAAATTCGAAAACTCCCAGCATTTGGTTTTAGAAATGCATCCAACCTGTCAAAATGTGTGCCTGAATATGAAGTTCCTGAGAGCAAACTGGAACGTTTGCAAAATCCAAGACTTCATAGCCATTAACTGCTGTTTTAAGTACCTTGGTTATCACCATAAGGCTGCTGATTGTCAAAATGGCTTGTGCTGTTTCAAATGTGCTGGAGAACACAAGAGTAGTGAATGCAATTTCTCTAGTCAGGTTTGTGTAAATTGTATAAGGTTTAATAAGAAAAAAAGAGATCCTAATAAAAAGGTTAATATAAATCACAAACATTATTCTAGCTGCTGCAAATGCCATCAGTTTATGTAAAAACTTATTTCATCCGAGACAAATTATGAATAGTTTTTCTCTCAACCACATTTACGTATTTTGCAACTTAATTTGCATAAATCGAAAAGTGCTACACAGCAGCTTATTTTGAATATGGAAGCTAGAACTATTGATGTCCCGATGGTGCAAGAACCTCATTCATACAAGGGATCTCTTCCTAGATTTCAATCGTCTTACAGAGTTTTCTTCAGTCATTCTTTTGATATAATTAAAGCAGCCATTATTGTCAGAAATAGAAATATTTCAATTTGTATGCATCTAAATTACCTTGATTACAATATGGTAACAGTGCGTTTGAACATTAATACAGTATCCTATTTGTTTGTATCTTATTATTTCGAACTCTCCAAGAATATTGATTTTGATTTACAAAAAATTAGCCAAATTTTTTCCAACATGCCCATAAACAGACTAGTCTGGTCTATGGAAGCCAATAGTAAATCTGAAACGTGGTTCAGTTCCATTTCCGACTCTAGAGGCACCAAAGTCGCTGAATTTATTAGTGCCCATAACATCTTTGTCATAAATGAAGATTGCGGTCCTACATTTTGCGGCTCTCGAGGATCTAGCTACATTGATGTAACTGTAGTTGGAATGGATTTACTGGAAGATATGTTTCTTGTTAGTATTTGCCTGCTTATGATTCTCTCTCCAGCTACAAAGCAATTGAATTTGATATTGCTCTAAATTCCAATCTCCAACAAATGATGGCGACAGTTGTATCTTTAATCTGAAAAATGCGAACTGGAAACTCTTTTATGACTCATCTAAATTTTTGCTGTCAAGTATTAGTGAACTCATTGTCTCCTGCCAGAATCCAGAATCTCTACATGATCTCGCAAAGGAACAAATTTCTATTATTCATAATTCTTGCAAAATGTCCATCCGGATTAAAAAGCGGGGAATGCACAGAGGTCCTTGGTGGACAACAGAAATTGGTTGCATGAGAAAACACGTTAATGCTGCAAGATGGAGATTCCAGAGATGTAAAAAATGCCACTTTAAAAGAAATTTATAAGAGTAAATATCTGGAGTTGAGAACTAATTATAATCTTAAACTTTTAGATGCCAAAATAAGCTCATGGAAGAAATGTTTGGATGAAATTAATGTAAATAATGTGTGGAAAAAAATTATACTTTTTTGGAGTCAAACAACAGTTTCAGAAACGAGTTGAACTTAGTGGAATTGCTCTTCCAAGTGGAGCCTTGACTAATTCTTTTAAAGAGACAATTAATAAGGTTCTCCTCTATTCTTTTCCTGATCATTGTGAGAATGATGTTGATGATTGTCAAAAGGAAATACGGAGTGACGCTCTTATCAATACCAACGTAACGGATGACCCGCCTTTTACCATCCATGATATTAATGCTGTTATAAATAAATTGAAGTTAAAAAACGCACCTGCCTCCCCCTGACTCTATTCCTAACGAAGTTGTCAAGAAATTGCATGAAATGTATCCTCCTCTTTTCCTAACAGTTTTTAACTCATGTCTTTGTCTCAAGACTTTTCCTCGCTGTTGGAAAAAAGCTAGGATTATCCTAATTCCTAAAGTCAATGATGTCCGTGTCCCTAAGTTAGACAACCTAAGGTGTATCAGTTTGCTGTCAACTTTGGGTAAATGTTTTGAAAGACTCATTATCAACAGAGTAGCCTGGGGCGTTTATACAAAGATAATTATTTCAATAAAAACCAATTTGGTTTTATGCCTCAAAAATGTACTGAGGACGTCTTGGTGAAACTTAATGAAATTGTTTTAAAAGGAAAAAAGAGAAACCTTCATACAATCCTGGTTTTCTTGGATATTAAGGGTGCTTTTGAAAATGCTAGGTGGCCTGGTATTCTGAGTCTCTATTAAAAAGATCAAACATCCCTGACAACTTGTTTGCCGTCATTTCCAGCTTCTTGAATGATAGATCTGTGACTTTATCTTTAGGTCATTCCTCAAAAGAGAAATTTTTGAACAAGGGATGTCCTCAGGGATCCGTTTCTGGAAATTTCTCTGGAACGTCATTATAAATGATTTTTTTGGAAAAAGTCTTGGCCGTCTCTTCCTGTGAAATGATTGCTTTTGCTAATGACTTGCTTCTTTGTTTCCAGGAAAAGTCTTTTCATGACATAAGCAGACAAGCGCAGCTTACTCTTGACTTTGCATCAACCTGGACAAAGAATTATAAATTTGAGTTTAATGTTGTCAAGTCAAAAGTTGTGTTGGAGAAGAGAGAAAACAACGCTCTCACTGGCAACCTCACCCTTAATCGGTTTTCTCTTGATTGTGTGAAAGAACTAAAATATCTTGGTGTTGTCCTTGGCAGTAAATTCTGTTGGAAACAACATGTTTTGCATCTTTCAAATAAATGTGAAAAAATTATGCTAGGGCTTAATAAAGTTGCCAGAAATAGCTTTGAGATTAAGTCCAATGTATCATCCCTCATTTATAAACAAGGTATTGTTCCATTTATTTGTTACGGCTCTCAAATCTGGGGATCCGCCTTGAAGAAGAAAATAAATTGTCGACTTTTGCGAAAAATTCAACGAAGAATACTTCTCCGAGTTATTTCTCGGTATCGAACGATATCCTACGAAGCTGTGTTTGCTATTTCGGGCTTTCCACCTATTGACATCTTTATTATCAGAAATAATGAATTCAAGATTGCAAAGAAGAACTGTACCAATAAGAGTCTGAGAGTTTCTGAGCTCCCTCATCCTTCTGAACGATTTCCTCTTAAGGTATCTGACTACCCTAAAATCATGATTTTTTTCAAAAAAATTGACAAATTTTGTTTATGATTTTATTTTATAGGCCATCATATAAGCTTAATAAAAATACCAAGTGTTTTATTTTCCATCCACTAGAACAAAAATTACAAGTGTTTTAGTAAAAGCAGATGCCATAACTTTACACAAGATGACAAACTTTAAAATGCGTTTTACTCGAAATGTGTTTTTTGCGAAAAGTTCAAACGGGGACAGCGATTGCTCAAAAAGTTTTGAAAATAATTTGCTGAAATTTTTTGTGTATGTTATGTATAACAGTAGAAGTGTTTTGATCTTCAGATTTATCAATCGCTGCTTTATTTTAAAATTTACAGTCCTTTATGTGGATATAATCACTTTCTTTTTAAGCAATTTCGTATAATCACTAAGATAAAGTGCTCTAGGTTTTGTAAAAATTGAAATATCTCTTATCCTGAAGGTCATTTCAAACACGAATAATAAAGTAACACATCAAAATTGAAAATTTTCTCATAAAAATTTTGTACAGAGCGGGCCCCGTTTATGTAATTTTTTGTACATTTTTACCAGTTTTTTCCCATTTTAATAATAATATTTTTTTTCTGCTTTCAATTTAAGATTTTTCCTTAAAATATACTAAATAAATCTAAAAATCACAAAAAAATCCTCATGTTTCCGTTTTTTCAAAAAAAAGTTGTCGCAAGTAGTCGGATACCTTAACTTGGTTAATTACCGTAAAAATGCTGAACGCAACTTTCCAGTTGTCTACTTTACAGATGGTAGCAAAATCAACACTGAAGTTGGCCTTGCATTTGCTATTTTCCTAGATATTGAAATTGAAACTCGTCAATTTAGAATAAAAGATGACTTTAGTGTGTTTCAGGCTGAAGTACTTTGCATAGCTCAAGCTGTCTCTTGGATCTGCATTAATGAAATCCTTTCATCCAATTTCTTAATTTGCAGCGATTGTGTGCCTTAAATAACATTTATTCCCAAAATAAACTAATTGTTAAACCGCATATTGATCTCAATTTCTTCGAAGCAGAGGAGTACAAGTTTTCCTTTCTTTTGTTCGAGGACATACGAGAATCTATGGCAATGAACGTGCTGACTGGTTTGCAAAAGAAAAGACAAAATTAAGCGATCTGATTCCTATGAGCACTCCAAAATCATATCATAAGAAAGTTTTTAAAGAAAAGATTATTTCCGAGTGGAATAACTTGTATCCAATTTCACATAATGCGCATCTCACCAAGGAATTCATTCCTTCTATTCAGAGCCGTTTAAAGGCTAAGCACTTTCATCCTAATTTTAAACTGACCTAGTTTCTAACTTAGCATGGAAACTTTGGCCTATTTAAAGGACTTTAATTTGTCGCCTATTGAAAATTGTTCGTGCTCTAGTGACACAATCCAGAAAATCAAGCATCTGATTCTTGCTTGTACTGAATTCTCTTCGGAAAGACGTACACTCAGGAATTGCCTACAAAAGAACAATATAGTTTGGCCTCCTCCTTTCTCTGTCTTTGTTGAAGGAAAATCATCTTTTACATCGTTTTGTGCATACATTAATAGCATTTTTTCCTGTATCATTTAGATTCTAAATTTTGTGTGTTTGTTAACATTTTCTGTACGTGAGTATACATGTGTGTGTGTGTGTGTGTGTGTGTGTGTGTGTGTGTGTGTGTGTGTGTGTGTGTGTGTGTGTGTGTGTGTGTGTGTGTGTGTGTGTGTGTGTGTGTGTGTGTGTGTGTGTGTGTGTGTGTGTGTGTGTGTGTGTGTGTGTGTGTGTGTGTGTGTGTGTGTGTGTGTGTGTGTGTGTGTGTGTGTGTGTGTGTGTGTGTGTGTGTGAATGTTTTATGTATTTGTATTTTGAAAATTTATTGTGATCATGTTTTCTTATCTTCCTCATTGTATAACTTTATTATTGATTATCTACGTTTGCATGTGAGCAATCTTGTATTTAATTCTGTATTTGTTGTATTTGTATCCACTTTTTACCCCCTTTTGGTTCCCATTTGTGCCTATATCCTTCTACATGGAACTTCCATTGTTTTGAGTATTAACTTATACGTTTGTAAGCCTTGTGTTATACTTGTCGGCACACAAGGAGTCTAACTAGAGTTTCAAAAAAAAAAACTACTGTAACACGTTCTGGGTAAAAACAAAATATTGTTACCCTTAATTTAAAAAAAGTTTTTCTCTTATGAAAGTTATATAGAATGAATCTAAAATGTATTTATTCATCGGTTTCCAAAATTATGATAATTTTCAGTGAGAGAGTGAGTGAATGCGGAGTTTTATGGCTCAAGAGTCAATGGCTAAACTGCACAAGATAGTCGTAAGATTTGTTCGATTAATTAAGATTCGGGGTATTCAACTTCATTTGGAATCGAGATTTTGAAAGAAGGTGTAAATAAATATTTTTTTATAAGTAGAGTCACCTGAATCAAAATATGTATATAAAATTGTTCATATATAATATCATTATAAGAAAAAAATATTGAAATACAATTTTTAGCAAAAAAGGATGAAAAATTTTCAAATTATTCTTCACTTTCAGAAAATATTTCACTAACAATAATAGGGTGATTATATATAGCTACAGTTTCTCTACAATGTTAAAATTTATCTATTCTAATATATTAAAATAATAATAAATCTAGTTCTAATATATATATTTCAAAACTCCTAGCTCAAGCCTCTAGAGAAGTCATAGCTTAACCTAAAGAACGCATTATTATTACAGAAACAATTTTCATTAAAGGAGAATGTTTTGAAGATGTTTCATTCCTTCTTCATTTTTTGCCAAATAATTGCATTTAAATATTTTTTTTATTCTAATAATATTCATAAATCAATTTTATACGAGTTCAAATAAAACTTTTGCTATTTCTTTTTCCAAGGTTTGGCAACAGCGCTGATTGGGGGAAAGTCAATAACTCTTCTATACACTCGTCTTCCTTTCATAGTCTTTGGGGGTGTAGCAGACCGTTCATCATGGCAGTTCCATCGTCGATCTACACCAGAGGGGGCTAGCCCAAATGACCTTGCGAGCCACTTTGGAAGAACTTTAAAATCCCGCTGACCGCATATAAAAATATATATCTTTATATCAGATTTGGATCCATTACAAACATTTGCTGGAGTGAAAATTTAAAACAGACTGATATATTATTATTGTTTTCATTGTTTTTTATGTATACAAACATAGATAGTATAATAATAATAATGCAATGATCAAATAAAGTTTAATTTATTTAACTAGTGAGATATCTCTTTCTCAACTCTTTCACTTAGTTTTTGCAAGTCGATCTCAATGCATGTGTATATGCGTATCGTAATTGATGTTGCAGATTTTCGTACGTTAAGTTTGAGCACGATTTTTGTTTGATAAATTTTAATTTAGAAAAAAAAAGAGATTAGAAGTAACAGAAGCAACAGGATAAAATAGTTATAGTTATGGGATTTATATTTTTTACAAAAAAAAAACTCTTTAAACAAAAAAAATATTGTACAAAATAGTCGAATTTTGTAAAGTTGTAAAGAATCTCGCGGGCCGTAATATTATTCAAGGCGGGCCACATGCGGTCCCCGGCCCGCGGGTTGGACACCCCTGATCTACACCAAGGAGGAAAGGAGGGTAGTAATTCGATTTTTGTTTGCGGAAGGTGTAATACTTGTGCTGGATATTAGCCCTCCCTTCCCCACTACACCCTCAACCACTTGCACATTGTTCTCAATGGTTGGCGTCGATGGACTGCCCGATCTTTCGTCGTCAGAAGAAATCTTCCTGTTTGAAGCTCTCTATCCATTCGTAGACCTTGCTTAGCGATAAGCAGTTTTCACCAAACTGCGCTTGCATGCGACAACGAACAGTTTTCGAAGGTTTCATGCCTTCCGCAAACAAAACTCGAATGACTGCCCTCTTTTCCTCCTTGGTGCAGATCGACAGTGGAGCTGCCATGTTGAACGGTCTGCCACACTGCAGCGACTACAGGGGAAGACGAGTTACACGTGGCATTGAAAGATTGCTAACTACCCCTCATTCAGCGCTAGATACTAGTAAAGAGAATGTTCAAAAGTTCCTTTACTTTTGATATCCCTCGCATCTGTGCAGATTCTGATACGCGAGTGAAATTAATTATCAAAAAATATACGCTTTTTCAAACTTAAGGGTGCGCGTATACAAAACGTAGCTTTAAAAATAACAAAAAGGATGGGCATAAAAAATTGTTTTCTAGATGTATGGAAATACTGTTTGTTTAAAAGAAATGACTTGCTTTACGAACAAGAACACTTGTAGTTCTAGAAGTATATTACTTTCTGGAATAATACCTCGAATAAATTACTTCAAAACATAAAAACAATGTATACTACTATTTCAGAATTCTTCGTAAAAAAGTTGTGTTTGTTATACGGCGAATATAGCTAAAAATTAAAATGTTAAGCTTGAAAGTATAGGTGTGCGTTATAAGCTGGATTTTGCGGTAAGTTTTTAATAATTTATTAATTGCTGGCAAAACAACCATGTCGAAAACAAAAGGATTAATACACTCATTTGTACCTCGAAGTCATTCGTAAAAAAGAACGTATGTTTTAAAAAAAAAAAAAGATATTATTCATTACATGAACCTGCGATAGGTCAGAGTTATCTTCCATTTCCTTTTCAAACCAAAGATATTTTTTTCAAAAAAAAAAAAAACTTCTTTATATTGGCTGAACTTTTTTGACATTTTTCTCTTATTCTTAAAACGAAGTTTGTTATTCGAGAAACACGAAAGAATTTCGATGCATCTGAAGAAGAACACGAGATTCCACGGATCGTCTGGAATGACAGCTGTGGAAAATGATAAGAGATAAAAAAAATGTAGAAAATCTTCACAAAAAAATTCGAAAACGAATAAGATATATTTCCATTTCTTTTTTAGTGTGCTTGAACGATACAAGTACTGGCTGGAAAAATTCATTCATCGATATATTTGTTTTCTCAAAAAATAAAGTTGAAAGACTGATAAAAATGTATGTGTGTGTGTGCCAGTTTTCTTTATTTTTTTTTTCAATTTAGTCTCAGTTGAGATTGTACGCATGCTGTATTTATTTTTACAAGTTATATATTCCATATATTTAGAGAGTTTCGATGATAATAGTTAAAAAAAAACTATATGTATATATGTAGTAGTTAGGAACTCAAAAAAAAAAAGGATTTATTTAAACTGAACTACGCAAATATTTTAATACCTCAAAAAGAGTGTATTATGACAATACATTACCAAAACGAACCCAAAATTGTATTCGATCATTCCATCATTTTGAATTTTAATTTATCCAACTATGTTCGAAACCATGATTTTAAAAAAAGGGTATAAATGGATATTTTTTAATGATATTTAGAGTCAATTGGATTAGAATACACGTCTAAAGTCGTTTTAAGAACATTATTAGAATAAAAAAATTAGTTAAATACAATTTTTGGCAAAAAATGAACTTGGAAGTACCTATTTTCAAAACATTCTCCTTTTATGAAAAATGCTTCGATAATAACAGTACTTTGATTATATAAAGCTAAGACTTCTCCCCAAAATGGCCTGAACTTGGATTTTTGAAAAACTCTCATTATTTTCATAATACCTATTGAAACAATTATTGATGTTTCTTCTAAAAATTTCTCCACTCTGTTTTATTAAAATACGGATAAATCCACTTCTAAGCTATATAATTAAAAAAAATTCAGGCTCTGTACAGAGGTCTGAGCTATATATAGGCAAAATATTATTATTTTCGAAGCATTTTTCATAAAGGGAGAATGTTTTGAAAATAGATAATTCTATGTTCATTTTTTTTGTCAAAATATTGCCTTTAAATAATTTTTTACTACACTAATATTTTTAAAGCCATTTTATACATGTATTCTAATCTAAGTGACAGTAAATATCTTTAAAAAATCCATTTATATATTTTTGCAAAATAACAGTTCAGAACGTAGTCGGATACCTTAAAGTTTTCAAACCTTAAAAATGCATTTATTAGTTTCTCAGAACAGTGGAAATAATTATGCTTTTTACCTAAAAAATGAGTCAAATACAAGTACAAATTTGGTTCTTATTTTAATTACCTCATTTGATTAAAATTTTCATTTTGAAGAAATTTTCATTGAAGAAGTTAGAAGCGTAATTGGCACTGGAATTGCCTCCAACTTAGCAATTATAGAAGCCCTCGACATATACATGGTGTCTGGATATAAAGTATCCAAGGTTTATGTCTTATTATTACGGAACTACCCATCAGAATGTAAGTAAATGTTTATCCATGGATTAAAAACCCCTCCGAAATTTTTTTTAGTCTAGTCCGATCGGCCGCACGTGCATGCATTATTCTGCGATCACAAACGATACACTTTTTACACTGACTTCCTAAGTAAATATGTGGACGCTATTGCAAGATGTGCAATGCGTACCTTGGTTATCGGAATTTAAATCAGTCACGCGTGTACAGCGACGTATTCGAACAGAATGGAATGTCACCCCTCCAATGACAAAATCTATCCACCAATGGGGAAGAACTTTAAAGGATACGGGAACTTCGGTTTTTCAAAGTGGCAATTATCTTTAAGTTTTCGTGATAGAAGACACTGTTGTTCGAGTGCGCAATTCATTTTGTAGGAGTTCTGATACCAGCCAGTAAAACAACCTTCCATTCTGTTTGAGCATGTTACTGTATACGCCTGACTGATTTAAATTCCGTTCACCAAAGTACGCATTGTATCTCTTACTTTGGCCTCCACATCTTTATCAATAAAATCAGTGTAAAAAGTGTATTGTCTGCGATTGCCGACTAATGCGTGCATGTGCAGCCAATCGAACTAGACCCAAAAAGTCTCGAAAGGGTTTCCAATCCACGGATGAACAGTTTATTACTATCTGATGTGTAGTTCCGTAATAATAAGCCATAACTTTTAGGTACTTTAAGCCCGGACACCCTGTACATGACTGAGTCGCAAGCTACGGATACTACAGAAGAATGGATAATCTTTTCCGATTCTAAATCGGCCACAGAAGCCATCCTAAAAGGAGAAACTAACATCACCTTCTCCTAAATTTGGCAGCCAAAACGAAAGCCAATAATAAGCCTTCGGAATAATTTCACAGAAAAGATCGTACTTCGTGTAAAACGTATATATACGTCCGGGGCAATTAACACTTTGACTGAGCAGACATTTGTTTACGCTGGTGGTACTTAAGATGTTATAGTCGTATTGTAGTTTTAGCGTCAAAACATAGTATTATTGAATTCAATACATTGTTATTGTATGGAGAGAAGCGTGATGAAAATTATGAATGTATATTGGGTCACCAATATTTTAAGTTTGAGAAGGAATGTCTTAATATTTTTCTTAAATAATTTTTTTAATGATTCCAAAAAATTATAAACAATTATTAATTAAATAAACAATAAAAAGTCAACGGAGACTAAATGAGCACATTTAAATTAGGAGCGTAAAATATCCGAATCAATAAAATTATCAAAGATAAAGAAAAAAGGAATACCTTTTATTTTACCAGCTTACACTTAAAACGATTTTTTCCAACATAAGTTAAATATAAAAGAAGCGAACAGTGTTAATAAATGTTAATATCGTTACCGAGATTCCCACTAACTTAATTACTGTAACGAACTAATTTTAATATTTTAATTACTTGACCCATTTGGTTCTATCCCTTAAAATTGGTACAAACCTATAATTGGCATATAAAAAATAACTCATGAGAATTAAAAGACATCCATTCAGCGAAAAAAAAACCAGAAATTTGAAAGCACACAAAAAAATAACTTTTCATTAAAACTTAGGATTAAAGAAAAATGTCCTATAAAAAAAATTATGACTGTACACAGGTGAAGCGAAAAATAAAAAATAGGAAAGTTTCCCTCTTTTAATGTTCGGAAGAAGCTAATGCAATTAATTTATAAGCGGCTTACACAAATCTATAGGGAAATTTTGTTAAAAGAACCTCTAATACGGCGTTTGAACTTAGAAATTTTGGGAGCTTAAAAGAAATTAAAAATACTCTCCAAAGTAAAAAATAAAATATAATTTTTTTCAGTTGAAAAAATGAATTATTTGAAAAAAGGCTGAACTTATACAAAAAGTTTAACTTTTTAATATTTGAAAGTTTGTTATATATTTTTACACATAATCTTTCAAACTGTTCTTTAGTTTTATATTTCAAGTTACAAATGAAATCTATGATAAGAACCCGATGACAGTAAAGAGAATTATTTTGCATAAATATTTTATTTAAAATTTTTGAAGATATTTTAGATCTTTCTCTTTATGATCCTATACGGCCATAGAGGGGTTTTTTTCTGACATTTCATTTTTACAATTATCAGATTTTACAGATCTAAAAACTAAATATATTTCAAGGTTATTTGAATGTTAAGACTTGCTTTCAATCTGATGATAAAAGATTATACAGTAGAACTTGTTTCTGTGCGTTTTGTTTTGTACGATCATTTTCTATGCGGTGTATGAATTTCAATGACTTTTGCGCCACTGCAATGTTTTCTATCATAAATTATCTATACACTTCAAGACGTTGTATCCATTGCCTTCCAAACAGTCTCTCGACAATGCCCATTGTATTGCTTTTTCTCATCGCACTAGTAGCATGCACTGGATAGAAGACGAAACTTTTAATGACAGTGTCAATATGTTGATAAAGAGTGCTTTTTAACCAGGTATAGAAGTTTAAGTTGGCCTTACTTTCCAAGATGGCGACCGATTTAACAGCTGTCAAGTGATTTATTCTCAGTTTGGTTTGGCAATTCATCAAAAACGATCATCAAGCAAGGCGTAGATTCGTCGAATGGGCCCAAAACAAGATTGTCGTTGTTCCCGATTTTCATAAGCGAATTTTGTTTAGCGATGAAGCGCAATTCTGGTTGAATGGCTACGTCAACAAACAAAATTGCCGCATTTGGAGTGAAGCTAATCCACAAGTGTATGTCAAAACACCGTTACATCCAGAAAAACTGACTCTTTGGTGCGCTTTATGAGCTGGTGGAATCATTGGTCCGTACTTCTTCAAAAACGATGAAGGCCACAACGTTACAGTCAATGGTGATCGGTATAGAGCCATGATTACTAACTTTTTCATTCCTGAATTGAACAATCATGATGTCCAGGAGCTGTGGTTCCACCAAGACGACGCAACATGTCACACAGCTCGTGCCACAATCGATTTATTGAAAGACACGTTTGGTGACCGCCTAATTTCACGTTTAGGGACCTGTGAATTGGCCTCCAAGATCTTGTGATTTAACACCTCTAGACTATTTTCTGTGGGGCTATGTAAAGTCATTGGTCTATGCGGATAAGCCACAAACGCTTGACCATTTGGAAGACAACATTCGCCGTGTTATTGCCAATATACGGCCACAAATGTTGGAAAAAGTCCTCGAAAATTGGACGTCCAGATTGGACTACATCATAGCCAGCCGTGGCAGTCATATGCCAGAAATCATATTTAAAATGCAATGCCACAAAATTATCTTTCGAATAAAAAAAAATTCATGTCAATCGAATAATACATCGCTGTTTTATTGCAATTTAAAGTTATATACCTCTAAAAAAACACCCTTTACAATATAAAGACGGACAAGAAGAGTTGGATTCTTAGAAGAAAGTGGATAATATATATGAAAGGAATCAGCTTTTAAACAAATCGGAAAAGTATTTTATTAAAATAGATACCAATTCCGTAAGGAGTTTTAAATTCCAAAAAGAGTTCTGATCATGTATATCTGGTTATCTTGACGTTCACAAGCAACTGACCGTTTTCACGAAAAATTATCCCTTACTTTAGGGTACCAAAAAATAAATCCACTTAAATTCTTTAATTGGCGAAAGCGATTTTGAACTACTTTAGATGAGAGCATCGGAATAGGATGAGTAGCATTACGTACTACTCGTCCTACGTACATTTTGAAAATTTCTCCATGTATACTATGAGAAATTAAATATTTCCGTGTGTAATTTAATTATTTATTTTGTGTGTTCGGAAGTACTTTTTCATAAATTCCGTAATTAATTGGCGTTTTTTTTAAGTGTGACTTTTTTATGCGGTCCCTCCCCACCGCATAAAAAAAATTTCTGTAGTATGTCGACAAAGTTCCTTGTTATATGTAAGTGTTTCTGAAATATTTTTGCATATATTTTTGGGCTGTTTCTTTTATACGGTCCCTTTCTACCGCACAAAAATTGGTTTTACTGTACTCAAGAAATGTCAAAAAAATATTCATAAGATTCTGGTTATAGTTGTAATAATAATGAATTAAATGATTTCTTGTTCATAGAATCACACTTATAAGCAATATAAGGCCTGTTCGCAACGGCATTCATAATTTGAGAAGTATTGGCGATGTAATTTGAAACCTGATGAAGTGACCTGGGCAATTACTGAAATAGCACTCCAACTTTACACACCATGTTAAAGTAACAACTTAGAACAGTGATACCCCACCTGTGGACCACACCCCAAATGTGGCCTTTTCTGGGTGACCCTGTCATGGTCCATTGCAATTCAATTATTTAAGAACAATGCGCACTAAAAAATTAACCGAAAAATTCTTTCAATGACGATTTGTTTTGATAGTGGAATGTAAACAACAGACTTATTCAGGGATGAAAGGAAATCGAAACTACACACCCTCTAACCCAGTAAAAATGCATTAAAGTAAGTATTTTTTTGTATGTTAAAACAGTATTACAATAAAAGCCGGAAATAAAAGTTTTGATATTTTGATCCATTTTGCTTTGCCCAACGTTGCTTTGGTCTTATAGTATTTTTCAATTCCTACTATTAGCTCACACTATCTATATATTTATTTATCTTGGTGGAATTTTAAATCGTTAATAAAATACATTTTAAAGCGCAATGGATTAAAACTAATTATTTAAAGAATTACAAATACCACCTAACTACTCAAATACCGCAGTCACATCCTGGAGTGAATTTCATATGTTATTCTGGACCACAACATGAGCTTCAATCGAATTTTAATAGTAACAATTGTTTTTTTGTTCCTCAAAAGAATACTCATTGACGAAGAAGCTACTCAAATTTATTACAGGACTTGTGAAAAAATGATTTAAGGCCTAAGATGTTTCTCTCTAGGTTCTGATGGTCTTGTTTTGTTTAATTTTCTAGAATTCCACCCATCTGGTATAGTGGTTAGGGACGCTGACTGCGCAAGTCATATCGTGAGGTTGGTGGAAGAGCAAAAGAGACGGGAGGCCCCTGATCCCTTCCAGGGTGTCCTTTTTGAAATATCGGTGCAATCGAGCTAAATCGAACTGCCACATGTATGGTGCTCAAAGCTACGGCTAACGACAGGCGTAAATGTAGAAATTTACAAGATGAATTTCGGGGGCCTTGAACTAATTTTACTGTCTTTCAGCTGTCATAAGCATCAACAACAAATATATGTATATGATTAAATATTCATTATTATTGGGACCTTCAAGAAAGGTAGCATCATTTATACAAAAAAAAATTGCGCCACAAAATGTACCTTTTTACTACTATGTTAAAGCTATTCCATTACAGCAGTGTTTCTCAAACTTCCAATATTTAATTCCCAATTTTCAATCATAATTTCCATCGCCCCCTCCCCATACAATAACAATGTATTGAATTCAATAATAATGTACATTGACGCTAAAGCAGCAATGCGACTTTAATTATAAACCAAATAAATTATTAAAATAAGTATTTAAGGTTGTACTTAATTTTATATATGACAAGCCCATGGAACTACAAATAATTATTAAACACTTTCTTAACTCAGTATTGTTAAATTAATAATCTAATACACTGTGCAGTACTTTTAAATTATATCAGCAAATGAGTATTTTATTTATTATTATGTGAGAATGTATTTTATTTTTCTTCTTTTCAATAAACTAACAATATTTTTAAATATTTTACTTTCAGCCTGTTTGCGCCCCCCCTAAGTAGGTTTATCACGCTCCCTTGGGGGCTTACCCCACAGTTTAAAAAGAGCTGCATTTTTTTTTACAGTAAAGTTATTGATACATGTTTTCAGAAATATATATGCATCACGTTTAGTCTTAATCTCTAAAAAGAAAGAAGTTTATCATAAATTTCAGCTTAAAATGCATGTTTTACATTTATGTCTTGTTTACAATGAAATACATTTCATTAAAAAAATTAATCTAATCCTCATTATAGTTTTCGTCTCTATTTCTAAGTTCCGAGTGATAAATAAAGAAGAAAAAAAGCGAGATCCTGAAACTGGATTTCTCGAAGATAGTTTTCTGTTACCGGGAAACGATACCTTTGGGAAATTTATAATTTCGGTACTTTTTTTCTTTATCAGGGATTGTTTTATTAATGCTTGTAATTACTGAGAGCAATAAGGAAAATGTCTTTGTTTCGTTGTCACACAAAGCATTTAGTTAACCCTTAACTTCCCAATTTTTCAAATTTCTATGAAAAAATTATATCAGCTAGTTCTCAAGTAATAATAAAAGGGAAAAATAAATATATAAAAAACTTAAGCTGTTTTAAATTGAATTTCAGTCATATTTTTTTGTTGCAGAAGTGCAGCATTGCGCAGTAGTGCTGTAAAATGCAAAACTCTTCTTTATATTAGAGGATTTTATTATTCATCATAAAATGTTTAATTTTCTTACCTTGTAATTTATTTCGTCAATAAACAAGAGGAAGCTAAAAAAATAATGGATTCTTTTTATAGCAAAAACGCAGTTCTTGAGGCATCACTGATTTCTATGATTGTTGTGATTTCAGGAAAAAATGTTCTTCCATCTAGTGACAAAATTAGCATGTATTTCGTTGCAGTAATCTTTTCCTTTTGAGATGAGTGATTTGAAGGTAATTTAAAAAAATATTGAATCTTTTAAATTAAAATAAATCATATGTTGCAGAAATGAAACAATGTGAAGTTAAGGGTTAAGACAAGTTAAATACCTGGCAATAAATACAACTTGCAAGAAAAAGAACATTTTTTAAGCAAGGGTAGAATATATGTTGCAAAAAATGAAAATTTTCGTTAAAACAAAGATCTCTACAAATTCTTATATTACATTAGAAAAAACATGGTACTTCTCTTTTTCTATCATTCTATCCTCTAGTGTGTTCGAGATCCGGGGGAGACAGATTTTTTGTAAATTTTGACGATCAGGAGTTTTCATAAAATAGAAAAGCTTACGTCCCCATTTTCGTATTGTTATTAGACGTAACTCTAAAATTATAAGAACACACGAGAATTAACCGAAATCTTAATACGTTTAAGGTATCCGACTACGCGTCCGGAACCGTGATTTTGGAAAAGCTTATAAATAAATAATATTTATGATAATTAGTGTCACTTAGATTAGAAAACGTATATAAAATTGTTTTAAGAATAGTATTACAGTAAAAAATTATTTAATTACAGTATTTTTACAAAAAATTAACATGGAATAGCCAATCTTTAAAGCCTTCTCCTTTTGTAAAAAATGCTTCTATTATAATAATATTTTGCATGTATATAGCTCAGACCTCTGTACAGAGGCTCAACTAGAATTTTTGAAATAAATAACTTAGAAGTGGATTTATATCCATATTTTACAACAACAGAGGGGAGAAATTTTAAGAAAAAAACGCCGATAAATATTTCATTCGATAGTAACTCTTAAAATAATGATAATTTTTCAAAAATTCTAGTTCAGGCTCTCTGCAGAGACGTCTTTACTTTATATAAGCAAAATATTATTATTATAGAAGCATTTTTTATAAAAGGAGAACATTTTTAAAAAGGGATATTGTAAGTTCATTTTTTGCCACAATATTGTATTTAAATAATTTTTTTGTTGTAATGTACTTAAAACAATTTTATACGTATATTGTAATCTATGTGACACTAAATATCATGAAAATTATCAAATTATAAGCTTTTTTAAAATCACGGTTCCGAACGTAGTCGGATACCTTAACTAAGCCTAAAAAAATGAAGTAAAATCTAAATCAGTTTTTCTATTACCACAGAAAAAATATATTTATAAAAGAGCCGTTACACCACGCTTAAATGTAAAACGGAGATTTCAGTGTTCGTTGGTAAGAGAGTGTTACCATCCTCACACATAAGTTTCTCAAGCTTCAAACTCAAACTCTACGTTTCAACAATCGACCCTATCTGGATCGTAATTTTTTTTGAGTCGGGATTGATAGAACAGTTTGTGGTGGTCTCCACCAAAGGACCGATTTCCTTTTAGGGTAATGACGTCTCAAATGTCTCATAATTTTCAGTGGAAAAGTACCTAAGACGAGACACTCCAACGCTCACGTTTTAAGACAAGTCAACTTTTGACCTCCCTTTATCCAGACGTCAAAGAGGTAACCGGCGCAGTTCCCACGCCAATCTCGTGGCTGCTGTAACCGAGTGGTCAAGGTATCAGAACGTGGTTGGCCTAGTCACGAGTTCGAGCCCAGTACCACTAAAGACCCGCCGTATAGGGGAGAGATGCACGTTAAATCTGTCGAGAGCTCAAACGTCCTCCCGTTGGTGTGGTGTGGTAGTTAGGAGAGGGGTGCCAGCTTGGGTGTCGTCCACGTCATTTGATCATGGTTTAAAATTATGTGGTCCGTCGCCAAAAGCCCTCGTGTAGCTAGCTGAGCAGTGCGACGTTAATATTCCCTCACTCATTTACCCACTCCAATCTCCTTCTTCAAATTCTACCACGTGAGGGGTGACTAGGACCAATCGCCAGATGGTAATCCTGACTATGCCCATACATAAATGTTTCTGCCTCGCGATTCGCTTTTGTGGGCTTGAGGTATTCCACCTTCAAATAGACTCCAAAAAAAGGAAGCTCGGAGAATCTCGATACACTAAAGACCCTCACAGACGCTAGATATACTCTACGACGCCTACAGCACACTCTGATGATGTTTCTCTCCGATGCAATTTCAGATTTGATCCGACTCTCTCGCATTTACTACGACCTGACAAGGTTCTTATCAACGAGCATGCCAATGCCGTCCTAACGAAGCATTTCATAGAAGTGATAAGGCTTTAACAATGACCTCAATAGCACTGTACCTTAGCAGCCCCCTAGCAAGTTCTTTGGATGGGAATGTATGGTTTTATAGTTAACTGTCGGGTTATACATTTATCCATGGGACGGAGAAATTCTCAATTTTCATCATCTTCTCTCATCTTAGTAAATCTTATACATCAATCTTCAGAAGTGGAAAAGTTCAATCACTCGAGTTAAAGGCCATTCGATTTTTTTTAAGATTGTTAAGGTATCCGATTACGTTCGGAAACGTTATTTTGTAAAAATATATAAATGGATAACTGTTATATGATATTTAGTGGAACATAGATTAGAATACATGCATCAAACTGTTCTAAGAATATTATTATGAGAAAAAATCGTTAAGTGTAATATTTTGGTAAGAAATGAACATAGAAATACTAATTTTCAAAACAATATCCATTTATGGAAAATGCTTCTATTAGAATAATATTTTGCCTATATATACACTGGTGTGCAAAAATTAAGGACGAGACGGCTTTTTCAATATAACTTTGTACAAACACTTTCCAAATCAACACATTTAATACCGTAAGATCCCCAATACGTAAGGACATGTGTAATGTAAGCAACACTTACTAAAAGAGGAATCAGAGGGATAAAAAGAAGCTTGATTGAAAAAGTAGCATGGAGCGCAATGCGACTGAAGGCCGAAACATCCCTGTGATGGGTGTTCAGCAAGAAACATCCGGTCTTTAGTAGGGGATATGATCTCCCCTGACTGCTAGGCAGGTTTCACAGCGTCTACCCATGCTGAGAATGAGGGTGTCAATGAGTTGTTGAGGCATTGCTGCCCATTCGTCTTGCAGCGCCAATCGAAGCTCCCGAATCGTTACTGGTGGTAAGGTACGAGCTGCCAAGCGTCTGCCTAGAAAATCCCATACATGCTCGATGGGATTGAGATCCGGAGATCGTGCCGGCCAATCCATACGTTCAATATCCTCACTCTCTAAGAGCTGTTCGGCAGCTACTGTGTGATGACATGGTGCATTGTCGTCCATGAAAAGGAACTGCAGACCCATAGCGCCTCTCAAAAGACGCACATATGGAAGAAGAATCTCGTTAAAATAACGGGTCCCGTTGACTGAACCTGCGTCGAAGATGTGACGGTCTGTACGACTACCAAGCATGATGCTTCCCTAAACGAGAACACCGCGACCTCCATACCTGTCCCTTTCAATGATGTTCGAGGGATGATTGCGGCTTCCCCGCTCTCTCCAGATGAGTATGCGATGAGAATCGCTAATCAAACTGAATCTGCTCTCATCTGTAAAGAGTACTCGTCCCCATTCATTGTCTCTCCAATTCCGGTGTTCCCGGCACCACAGAGAACGCCTTCTCCGATGGGCAGGCGTTAAAGGTACACACCGTACTGGGCGTCGGGCAAACAGACCACCACCGTGCAGTCTTCTGGCCACGGTAAAACGCGATATCGGTCGTCCAGTCGCCTGTGTCGTGTGTCTAGCGATTTCTCCCGCTGTCTGCCGCCTGTTTCTTCTGGCCTGTAAGACAATGTACCGGTCATCTGCGGGTGTGGTTCCTCGTGGACGACCACTACTGAACCCCCGGATAGCTGTTCCTGTAGTTTGAAATTGTCTCCAAAGTCGTGAAACGATGCTGTGAGCAATTCCGAACTCTGCAGCCGCACTTGTCACACTGCGGCCTTCCTCCAACTTCCCAATGATTCGACCTCGGGTAAAAGCATCCAGATGTCGTCGAACAGATTGATTGTTCACCATTTCTCGCTGAGGCAGCAACTCGGTGTGATTTTAACTATTATACGGCGTGCAATCTCTTTGTCAGAAATACTGATCTTACACCGACAACATGCTTTATACTACTCAGACATTCCCCCATTACGTCTACCTGCATATCTGCGCATGTGCTACCGTACATCACCTTACTTAATCTCCTGATTGGTCTTTCTGTCCTCTCTGCCTCTTCGTTCAGCTGCTATGCTAATTTTTCGACTTCGTCCTTAATTTTTGCACACCAGTATATATATATATATAACAATAAATACTCTTAGAATTTACAATAATAAAATAGATTTTAAATATTCATTATGTGCAATCTTTATATATTAGAAAAAAATTTAAAATGAAAGATACGTTTCAACATTTGGTTCTTTTAATTGTTTCTTTCCGTACTTCATAAATTAAGAGAATGATTGGCAAACGGAGGAAATTCTTGTGGAAACGTATCTGATAGAAAATATTTTTTTAAAAAAACCAACATATTTATTAATTCAAAATAATAATTTCTTTCTTGGAATTTTTCAAATTAAAAACTTGATTATTAATAATAATTTTCTATTTTCTCGTGTGTGTGACAAACGTTTGCTTAAAAAATGACACTAAATCAAAAATGTAGTTTATTGAAATCGGCAAAAAAACAAACAATAAAAGATCAAATGTCCTAAAAAGGACAACTATTAATGAAACTTTTATAGTAAATATTTAGAAGGCTTGACTTTAAAATAAAGAAAAATTGTTATTGCTTTAAGTAACAATTTTAAATCGATCACTTGTGTGTTCCTTAAGAGTTATACTTATTGAACAGAATGTGGTGCCTATCTGGAGTATAGAACCTAGACCCATGGATCCAAAGCCCAGTAACATGACTTCAAGATAAATGGATCAGCACTGTCCGGGAGGCTGTTACTGGTTTATTGAGCTATTGCTGCAGTACTCAAATACCTGCTTTCTTCCAACAGCGATTTAGCGCATGCGCAGAACACAGCGTAAAACATTTTTGTGTTAACACTTATACAAATTTCACTCCTCATAAAATTTCCATACCGGGGGGCTTGATATTAAAATCGATTCTCAAAGAGTAAATTCAAAAAAAAAAATGTATACCTTTTTACATGGAGTCACTTTTCTTAACATTACCTCAAAAATAAATTATTTTTTCCCTCCGAAATTAATTTTAAAAAGCACAATACAAATAAAATTGTGATGTTTCCAAAATTTTGAAAACTATGTGTTTTTTATTCCTGGACTTGTGAAACAATTATGCACCAAATATTTATTTCCTATTTAATCATTTCTATAAAATGAGAATCCTCGTTTAGTGCATTCAGCGCGTAAATTGCGGCCTTTAATAAATGATGCAGGCATACCAAGTACACCAAGTTTCTTTATAACAAACTGTAAGACAACTGAAATTCCTAGTTCACCTCATCCAGAGCATCAAACCGTAATTTTTTTCGTTCCGGTTTTCGTTCCACCAGAAATAACGATTATCGGCCTTTGGTTTAGTTCCGAATGGATATTTTTATTTTATGTATATTTTTATTGTATTAAAAATATAATGAGGTTGATTCATGTGACGTCACGATCACGTGTTGAGGAGGGCACGTGAATATGTTTTGGTTTGTTTCCCGCTTAACTCTAACCTAACACTTCTTTTGTGTACTATTTTGCTCTTGCTCTGTTACATTATTACTCGATTACAGTAAAAGATCAGATAATTGTATAGAAAAAAAAATTTTAATATCCCTGTAAAAAAATTCGAGTGTTTAGTTAACATAATGAAGCGTAAGGATTTTAAACAATCTCCTCAATTATTATGCTCTGACCACTTTGAATAAGCTTGTTTTCAATACCAAACATTTAGAAATCGTCGCCAACTCCAATTCTACTATTTTTATGTTCACAAAAGAAACTTCTGCTAGAAGGAAATTGGATAGATATCTACAGGAATGTAAATATTTTTTTGTTTATTTTAAATTAAATTATGTAGAGAGCATACATAAAAAGATAAAATATATTTAGTTAACTTGAATTTTAATTATTTTACACATCTTCAGAGTAGTTAATAGATATTTCTTTATTAAATTACGTAAAATAAAAACACAAGAATCTGATATGTAACCCTACATGTCATATATTAAAACAAGTTTTTCTCTCTCTCTCTCTCTCTCTCTCTCTCTCTCTCTCTCTCTCTCTCTATATATATATATATATATATATATATATATATATATATATATATATATATATATATATATATACATGTATATATATGTATATAATGTATTATACTATATAAATTTATTATTTTATTAAACAAAAATTTCGAAATGCATTCACTACAGAAATGAAAAAATATCTTAATTCACTACAGGTTCATTAATGTTTATACTTGATGATAAACTTATAAAATATTTGTGTGGTGTATCTATTTATTATGTAGTTTAGGGATTTCTTAACACAACATCTGTTTTTCAGAATTTGACTGATATAAATTTGCCACACAGATGTACAATTTTTGTTTACTTTGGATAATATTTATTGATATTTGCCCAAGAGTTATCAAAATATAAAATTCATTAATTTTGATGATAAGTTTCACATATAGACTATACACATATTATTGAAGTATAACACAGTGTATTGAAGAAATCTATGCAACCCCAGCTGGAATATATTAAGCCTAAGAATACTCTGGATTTTAATTTTTACATAAGTATTAACGTCTGTAAGGTTCATCTGTATTGATACTATCCTGCTTATAAATTTAAGTCCTGAATAAATTTGTTGTATTGAGTTATTTATAAATATTAACCCAAGAAGTGTATTTAGATCAGTTTTATGATATTTATCAGTAATTAAAATCATGAAACCAAATATGATTTTACATATAGACATTGGATTCTCTGTAGGATAATTACTTTCTAAAAGCAATAGAAATATTCGAAATTTTAATATAACCTTTTTCACTTCTCTATTTACTCTTAAATGAATAACTTGACAAATTAATGTTTGCAATAATCTACATTAATGCAAAATTCAGTGAAAAAAAGGTAATTTCAGAAAAAAATTTCAAAATTATTTTTAATGGGTTAATTGTCCACAATCACTGATATTTTTATGTGATGTGTGCTGAAAGGGCAAATTTGGAGCACTTGTATAATTTAATACTGGCTCTAATTTCTTCAAATCATAAAACCGCCAAATGCTACGATATACAACGAATAGTGGAAGCTGTTCATGTTCATGTTTGAACACATTAATTATAGTGATATAATTTTTTTCAAAATTCGAATGTCTTTTTGTTTGGCGAAATTAGTTGGCAGTTTCATACGTATGTTTCAAATTTTGGAATGGTATGAGTACTGATTTAGCATTTTTTAGACAAACTTTGAAGTAATTAATTTTATACTTGAAGTTAATATATTTTCAAACATCAAAAAAACTTTAGAGCAAGAATTCCGAATCTATTTTCTTAATGTTGTTTCATTTTCAATTTTTTTAGTGTAAATATAATTATTTATAAAAGGATACTTTAGATGCATAATCAGTGTTAACGAAATAACATGTCAATACATTAATCCAAATAAGTTTAAGTTTCGATGAACTGAAGTATTTTTAACACTATACATGCAATAACTGGTAGAAATAGGTATGCATTAAGTGTTGGTATGTTAAGTGTAAAAAAAAATCGAATATTCCCTTTAAAACAGAAGTTAATGCTTCGTATATTTTAGAGGAACAGATTGTAGGAATTTTGCAATTATAGTGTGAAATTCAAAAAAAGAAAAAGAAAACCCTTTGTCAATTTTATTTTGATGTAGTATATGCAATGTAAAGATTTATTAATAAAAACATTGCTACATTGCCATTTTATATGTGCATTTGTTTTTTTTATTCAAAACTTCTTTCTATAAGTTGCATGATTTAAGTATTCTAATTTGTTTTATGTAAATTCAGAAAGTTGATTGCATAGATTTAAGATCTGAAATTTTAAAATTCTTAGGATATTTCATTTAATCTGGATCCATACCGTGTACAATTTCTCAAAAGTACTTTGAAAAGTTTTGTTGACAACCTACAAATATAATGCAGTCTCCTGTTTATGCTTTTATGTTCCTATGTCACATAGCTGTTTGTTTTTTCTTGAAGATTTAATTAATTTTAAAGAACAGACAACCCAATTATTTGTTTGTTTACTATTAATTGGCAGCGGGGGTGTTTAAAAATTTAAGTTTTTTTTACAAACTTAATGAGATAAATAAAGTGAGAGAAAATTTCAGAAATTCTACATAATTTGACCATTTTTTAGCTATTTAATCTATGATTTAGGAGAGGATTTTCTTTAAATTTTTTTTTTACAGTATCATTTTATTTGTTTGGATTGATGATATTAATACTTTTTTCTTGTAAATAAATTGAAAAAGCCATTTATAAGGTTTCCAGATATTTTTATTAGATATTATCAATAAGATAAAAATTGAGATATAATAACAAGATGTTATGCACGTTAAATATTGGCAGTTAGATCCTCTATTTGTTTTCTATTTGTCCTTATAGTATAGTGTTGAGACTGCTTTGTTTATTTATAGTGTATTCATATAATGTTAAAATGAAGTGTGAATAAATAATGTATATTAAAATGAGTATGATTATTGAATAAAACTGTCCGATGAGAATTTTCTGCTTCATTATACGAGAAATTTTCATAAAAACAATTTAATTTGTTCTGCTATAAAATAATTTTATTAAAAAGCCTATTTCTTTAAGCATGCTTCTTAACTTATTTTTGAAAAGTCAAGTTCATTTCTTTCTGAATGTTGGAGGCAGGCATTTCTAAAAAAATTCAAACCTTTTGAAGGGTAATAATTACAAAGGAGAAGTCAAACAATAAAATATATCAAATATTTGTTTATAATTAGATTATTTCAGATATCCCAAACCTTTAAATGATGTTAAAAACAATTTCATTTCCATCACAGAAGAATTCCTAATTATTAATCAAAAACTTTCATTATTAACCAACTATTATGTTATACACTCTGCTCTCAAAAAGTATAAATCTCTTGTTAAACATTAGAAATCGGTATGAAAATTTTTAAATAAACAAAAATATATCCATGTCATTGACAAATCTTAGCATAAATTCATTTCAAAATTATATTTACTTGCTTTTCATGTTTCTGAATGTTCCATACTCTTCTATGAGAAATTATAGAGTTAGTATTTCTAAAATCATTAAATATTTGTAGCTGGTAATTACTAAGGGAATGAGACAACGAAAGGTACAGACATTAACATTTCAAAATGCGACCATTTCATATCTACATGTTTCTTATAAGTTACACTATTTTATGAATTTATGTGGAGTGATACACTATGTACCAATAAGTAACTGTACACATATGAGAAGTTTTTCCAAATTCAATGGTGTCAATTCTATATTGCAAATCATTCTCGTGCGTAAATAAATATAATATCTGCATGAAAACAAAGGACTTATTATAAGGATGCTAAAAAATAATCTAGAACTATTAATAAACATATAAACAAGCACTGCAAGAACCTGCCGGTTTCGAACACTAACACCAAATGACAAATATACTAAACTGAAACAAATATTATGCTAAAAAATTACGAAAAAACTTCATACCTAATTATTAAGCAAGGATAGTGCAAAAATGTAATAAAAATAAATAAAATTTCAGAAATAAGATTCACACATAAGAAGTAAACATATCAAGCATACGAAATTTACACACTGATTTAAAACGTGGGGAGATGTTGCTATCCTCGTCACGTGATTTCGACTTGGCGTCTCACTGTCGTGAATCAACCTCATTGTATCATAAACAAAAATGTAATTATGTGGTTGACACCCAATGATGTCAATTACATGGTTGACATTAAATTAGAAAATATTGATAAGTTAGTTTGCAGTAACAAAATTACTGAAGATATATAGAATCGAAATAAACCGATACTTCTTTTTCTGTTAGGTTCCGGTTTTCGTTCCGACCAAAATAACGGTTCTTTCTGGTTTTCCACAAAAATTGCGACAAATGAAAGATTTCACTTGAGAGTTAAATTTCCTCTCAGAACAACTGAAAAACCAACCATTCCAACGTTGCCGATAGATGGAGCTAGTTGTTCGCCAGTGAATTCAAAAGTGAAGACGCTAACGGAAACGCAATTGAACCAAGTAGGGTGTGATGTAGTTTTTCGTTTTAAAGGATTTTTCCTCAGTTAAAATTCATCGACAAATAGTGAAAGAAAATGAAGCGAGGTACAGGTTTCGTTTTGATTCCATAAATTCTTAACAGTAGAGAAATGTGAGCAATGGTGGAGAAAATTTGAAATTTCAACCCTAACCTTAAACCCACACAAAATTAACATAAAACATACCTTTCTACTCTTTTATGTACGAGTTCTCCTAAATACCCTCCCCATGAATGTTGTCCGCGTGAGCAAATAAATGTGGAGGTAGACATTTCAAAATCGCGCGCTCGCAATGTAGAATTTCAACAACACTATTATCTCGCATTTAAGGCTGTCTTGGGCCAATGTTAAGAAATAGGACCCAAATTCGGAATATTTTTTCAGATATAAAAGTACTCAGACATTAATATTATATTCTGACTTCACTATCCTGTAGATAATCACTTATTTTATCATACTACTAATTTTTATCCGAGTTGACACATTTTTTTTTCTTTTAGAAAATGTGTTTCGCATTTTTTTCTCCTACACCGTAATGCTAAATGAGCTGTCTCTTTATTTGTTAAGGCATGTGACTACCCAAAATTCGCCGTTTTGGTGAAAATTTTCGAACTTTCTTTTAAGCTTTTATTTTATATAGCCCATACATTTAAGATTCCAAAAACACTCTATTTTTGTTTCTACGATATTTTGAAACAAAGTTATAGTATAATTAGTAAGCCGGAAATGGAGTTTACAAAACTGGAAGTAGATTCCTACACAAAATACTTTTAAGATATTGAATTGAAATTTTCAAAACACGTTTTATTCAGTTCTACCTGTGTTATGAATCAAAATCTAATATCTGTGTATATATTTATGTACTTTATTGTTTTTTATGAAAAAAAAACCCATTAATTTTTTTAAAAAATCGTGTTTTTGCGTAAAATTTGGCACTGTTTCGTCAATATTTGTGTGGACTGTAAAACTGGTTAAAGAATAAAAAATCAGTCTTTTTCGCAACGCTAAGCCTACTTTATTCGTGCACCCGCTTTTGTTGGGGTACAGCTAGACAATGTCTACTTTTACAAATTTTTTACAGATGGCGCTACAGTGCGCTGATGACGTAACATTCCGCCCGGCGTTGAAATATACAATATTTCAAAAAATATATTTAAAAAATGCAATTTGCTATATACAGTTTACAAATGCCTAAATGAATTAAATACAAATAAACACAACATTCTAAAATAAGAAGAAAAAAAAATACAATATTCAAAAATAGAAAAATACAATATTCTAAGAATATAATATACTTCACATTACAATTTAATTTATATTATTATTTTCTATTGGTAAGATACATATTTTTGAGATAGAACGTGTGAGAACCCCCGTGGCAGTTTTTAGTTTAACGACTCTGACCTTACCGTCAGTTCCATAAATAACCTCCAAGATTCTTGCCATTGTCCATTTGCAGGGAGGCAAATCATTTTCCTTTAAAAGCACTAAACACCCTACGGCAACATTATTTTTCTCGAACTGCCACTTGTTTCTCTGCTGTAAATGATTAAGATAATCATTTTTCCAGCGTTTCCAAATAGTTTGTACACACTTTGTTGTATACTGCCACCTAGATAGTCTATTATCTGAAATATCTAAAATTGCGGGCTCAGGTATTGCACTGATAGGTCGACCAATTATAAAGTGTCCAGGAGTTAAAACTTCATATTCATTGATATTATCTGACAATGCTACTAATGGACGTGAATTAAGTATACCTTCAATTTGAATTATTATTGTCTCGAATTCTTCGAAAGTTATTTTACTATTAACTAAAGTTCTATAGAGATGGTGTTTGAATGATTTTACCCCTGCCTCCCACAAACCCCGAAATTAGGAGAACGAGGTGGGATAAATTTCCACTGTATAGCTTCTGATGCAAAATAATTTGCTAATGTCTCGTTTTTGTTACAAATTAATTTTATGAAACGATTTAATTCTGCAGCTGCGCCTTTAAAATTAGTTGCGTTATCGGACATTAATGTAGAAATGCGGCCTCTACGGGCACATAGCCTCTTCAAAGCTGCAATAAATGCCTCAGTTGTTAAATCAGTCACTGCCTCTAAATGAATAGCCTTTGTAGCCAAGCATACAAAAATCGCAACATAAACCTTTGAAAATATCCCCTTTCTCTGATTTTTAAATTTTATTTGAAAAGGTCCGCAAAAATCCACCCCAGAGTTTAAAAATGGTGCACTTGGAGTTACTCTCTCTGATGGTAAATTTCCCATTAATTGATCTAAAGCATGCAATGCAATCATGAACTGTTTTTCGTGCAATACCCTTGCCATTAATGGGCCAAAACTGCGTTCTAATTTGATGTACTAAACCCTGAGCACCAATATGAAAAAACTTCTTATGCATATGCTCAAAAAGTAATTTAGTAAATTTATGTTTACTAGGTATAATTATTTGATGCTTTGCTTCAAATGGTAAATCAGCATTACAAAGCCTTCCACCAACTCTGAGTAAAGAATTCTCATCTAAGAAAGGATCTAAAGCCTTTAACTTACTTGTTTTTGTAACACCTTTACCTTTTTTTCAAGGCATCGATTTCTGCTTTAAACTCACTTAATTGTGCTATTTTAGCTAAAAATTCCGTACTCCTCTTTACTTCATCTGCAGTTAGATATTTCTCCTTATTACAAGACTCCTTAGCTTTGATGTTATTAATGAACCTAAAAATAAAGCTAAAAATTCTAATTAATTTTATGAAATTATTTTTAACATTAAAGAGTTCATCATAAAAATTTGAAGAACACTCAGTCATTGAAAGAGTAACAGCACATTTTAGTTCATCTCTGTAGGAAGGATCAGGAAAAAGTTGATTGTCCTCGTATTCATCAGTTTGTAAATCTGGACCCGAGAACCACATTTCGTTCTTTAAAAGTTCATCCACATTGCAGCCTCTAGAAATTAAGTCGGCAGGATTGTTCTTGGAGCTAACATGTTTCCAATGATAGTCCTTTGAAAGTGCTTGAATCTCCGCCACCCTGTTGCTGACAAATGTTTTGAGTTTATGAAGTTCAGTCTTTATCCACACTAAAGCAATCGTTGAGTCCGTTCACATCCAAATTTTATGAATAGGTAATTGTAGAATTGGCACAACCTTTTTGACTAATCTCGATAGTAGTAAAGCTGCAGACAGTTCTAACCTCGGTATGGTGAGTGTTTTCAAGGGAGCCACTCTGGACTTGCTGCATAATAATCTAGTTTGAGATTGTCCAGATTCGTTGAAACATTTTATGTAGACAACAGCAGCATAGGCACGTTCTGATGCATCGGAAAAGCCATGTATTTCAATCCGTATTGTTGCAATAAGTAGAATGCCCCTTGGGATTTTGAAGTTATTTACTTTCGATAATTTTTAGTAGAAGTTCATCCACTCTTCCATTGCATCTGGTGGTAGCTGTTCACTCCAATCTAATTTTATTTTCCAAAGTTCTTGGATGAATATCTTAGCCTTCGTAACAATGGGTCCTATCAGGCCCAAAGGGTCATATAGCCTTGCAATTTCTGAAAGCACGTCTCTTTTTGAGAAGTTGACTTTGTCACTAATCTTTACTTTGTATGTGAGACAATCCACCTTTGGATCCCATAGCATACCTAATGTTTTCACTGGAGCATCCTGAAATTCCTTACCAAACACATAGGAAGATGCAGATAAATCTTTCAACAGTTCTGGGCTATTTGACACCCATTTGTGTAGCTCAAAACCCCCTCTGTAATAGTTGAGATAATCTGGTTTGGAGTTTTTTTGCACCCTCTAATGTAGACTCTCCAGAAAGAATATCATCCATATAACTATCATTACAAATCACATCTGCTGCGTCAGGAAATTCCGCTTTTTCTTCATCTGCTAAGGCCCTTAAGGTCCTGGTAGCTAAAAATGGTGCAGAAACTGTCCCATAAGTTACGGTAGCTAGCTTGTAAGTCTTGACTGGAGCATCTGCACTAGTCTTCCACATAATTCGTTGTAAATCCCTTTGATTAGGATCAACAAGTATCTGCCTGTACATTTTTTAATATCTGCACTAAACGCGTACTCGTGTTTTCTAAATCTACTGACTATGGAAAAGAGATCTTGTTGAATAATTCCTCCGTTTAGTAAATGGAGTTTAGAGAAAACCACTTGTTGTTTTTGCACTTGCATCGAAGACAACTCTCAATGGAGTGGATATCTTCTCTGGTTTGTATACGGAATGATGAGGAATGTAATAGTTAATTTTATCTAATGTTTCATTTTTAATCTCCTCCATATGGCCTAAAAGTTCATATTCATTCATAAATTCTTTATACAAAGTTCCCATTGTATTGTTTTTGTTTAATTTTTCCCAAATACCATTTAGTCGTTTGATCGCATTCTCTTTGGAATATCCTAATAATGTTTCTGCATTTTCCTTTTATGGGTAACCGAACTATAAATCTTCCCGTTTTATCTCTTTTATAGGTACTAACAAAATGTTCCTCACAATAAATTTCCTCTTCACTTTTTGTTATTTCCTTAGAATCATCTGGAAGTGATTCCAGTTCAAAGAATTTCTTTACTGTTATATCTAAGCTTGGTTCACTTATTAAACAACAAATGGCTTATTGTTGTGACTGAGGAAGGGTACCTGTGACTAAGTAGCCAAATTTTGTATTTTGTAAAATTACATTTCCCTCCTGCAAATAATATTGTTCTGGATTTAAAATTTCAAAAAATAGTTCACTTCCTATCAATATATCTATTTGACCTGGCATATGGAAATTAGAATCAGCCAGCTCAATTGAAGCTGGAATATTTAAATCCGATATATTTAATTTCGATACAGGAATCGCATCGGTAATTTTAGGTAAAAGTGAAAATTGTACATTGCGTGCAAAAGTATAATCCCGATTAGAAATTTCAATTTTTATTGAATAGTTCGAGGCTTGCGTAATCCCGTTAATGCCTGTTATAGAGTGGTTTGAAGACTTAAATTCAAATCCCAACTTTCTTGCTATGTCTTCTCTCATAACGCATATCGTAGACGCATTATCTAATAATCCTCTTAACTTAATTCTATATCCATCAGCACTTTTAACGAAAATCATGGATGCATTTAATAAAACACTATTTCCATAAGTCAGAACCGCCACTTCTGGCTGACCTTCAAACCGAGTAGTATTCGAAATGGTCTCTATCCCCCTTTCTCCTACAGTTTGATTTTTAACTGCAGAGCAAAGTTCAGCAGAATCGTAAAGCAATGAATTATGTAATCCCTTGCAACCACTAACTGTGCATTTATATTTAGACATGCAGGCACCATAATGAAGTCTGAGGCAATTTATACAAAGTTTGTTATTGGTAACAAAGTTCTTTCTGCACTCCACAGACATATTTTGAAATGCAATACATTTATAAAGGAGGATGAGAATTTCGACAGAGAATACAAGGTTTAACAGTTATTTTTTTACTATTAACTACCAGCGATTTGGCTTTAGTTGACATTGCAGTATTTTTATGGATCATTTTAGTACTAGGAATGCGAGTAATGTTTTCTAACACGGCACTTCTCTTTTCTAAAAATTTCTTAATAGAATCAAATGTTGGAACTTCTGCTGTTTTCAACGAAAGTTCGAATTGTTTTCTAGATTCTTTGTCAATTTTTTGAAGAATTATATTTATTAAAATTATATCTGATAAATCATTCTGCTCATATTTCAAAACTTTAAGTGCTCTAATGTTTCTATTGATACAATCCATTAAAGCGCGCAGTTCTTTGGCTGATTCGCTATAAATTTTTCATAATTAATTATCTCAAGGACATGTGAATCTATCAACTGCCGTTTGTTTTCGTAACGATCTTCTAATGCTTTAAAGAGAGAATCGAAACTATCGCTAGGCGACTCCAATAGCTTTGCTTCTCCTTTTAGAGATGCTCGAAGATAGTATAGTTTTTGCGAATCATTCAATTGCTCATTATTACTTATTAAATTAATAAATTGATTTTTAAAATTAGAAAATTCTGCTATTACACCAGAAAATTCTGGCAATGGAATTTGAGGTAAGCGGATACTATTTTTACCATTGTCATTTAAATTAATGTTTACATTTTCAGAATTTTTCAAAGAATACATTAAAAGTTTGAGACCTACCTCTGTTGTCTCGATCCGTTGATTTATATCTTCTATGTCCAGCTGAATGATTTCCAAGCTTTCGAAAATTTCTATTTCACAATAATCCTCAGCTATTTTATCTAGTTTTATCTGTAATTGCTCAATTTTTTTGAGTTTAATTTCGATTTTAGTGACACTAGTATCCTTTGACACTGTCTTCTCCAAGGTAAAAGCCTCTAACGTAGTTAAAGTTCCTTTGATTGAATCTTTTAAACGATTCAATTTCTCTTCAGTAGTTACGTTGGAGTTATTTTTATTTTTCGATTTTTTATCCATTTTCTGTGGCTTCGTAGGACCAATGTTTCGTCAATATTTGTGTGGACTGTAAAACTGGTTAAAGAATAAAAAATCAGTCTTTTTCGCAACGCTAAGCCTACTTTATTCGTGCACCCGCTTTTGTTGGTGTACAGCTAGACAATGTCTACTTTTACAAATTTTTTACAGATGGCGCTACAGTGCGCTGATGACGTAACAGGCACCTTTAATAAACTTTCAAAAGTATTACAAATCTTTTAATTTCTAACACATATAAAGATATAATTCACGTACTGTATAAAAATTATTTGATTATATTTATTAGAATTTTGTGTAAATGGAATTTTTTATCAAAATTTCACTGAAAACAACAATCGTTATAGTTTATAAAACTGTCCAAAAACATCAAAAGGTTAAAAAAATGTCCGAATCAGTTAAACATGAAACTAAAGAGATCTTGACCTATAAACATGGTGAGTTTAACAAATGTACAATTAGTAGAAAAAATTTTTTATACTGTATTAAAATCTTTTTTTTTTTTTTAACTGCATTTTCTGAGAAACTATGTTTTTCTAATTTATGTTTAATGGTAAAGTTCACATTACAAGTTTTCTTTTTCAGATATTGAATTGAAATTTTCAGAACATGCTTAATTTAGTTTTATATGCAGTTTATACTATTATCTAATCTCTGTATATATATTTATGTCATTTTTTTGCACATTTTGTTAGAAAACAGCATTAGTTTTTTGTAGAAAATTTGAGTTCTCGCATAAAAAACAAAATATTTCAAAAACTTTCAAAAGTATAACAAATATTATAGTTTTAAGTACAGATAATGATATTATTTCTGTACTGTATAAATATTATTCAAGTATTAGGTTGGGGAAAAAGAAATCCATTATTTTTTCATGAAAATTAAGACTTTATTTAACATGCTTCCGATTGTCTGATTTGGGTCAAATATGCACCGTTTTGCTGTATAATTTATTGTCATTTTAAAGGTAGCTTCATAATGCCTCTTTCATGGAAGTCTCGGTCCTTATTGGCAAAAACATCTAGTAATTGATTTTCATAATCTTCTCTTGATCCCAATTTCTTATCACTCAGGAAGTTTTGCAATGCGAGAGAAAGGTAGTAATCGCTTGGTGTTAGGTCCGGACTATTTGGTGGGTGCATTAAAACTTCCTAACCAAGTTCCCAGCGGTTCTGGCGAGTCACTATAGAAGTGTGTGGCCTGGTGTTGTCCCGATGGAACACAACACCTCTTCTGATGGCCAATTCTGGCAATTTCTGGTCAATTGCTAGCTTCAAACGGTTCAATTTTTGACAGTAGACATATAAATTAAGTGTTTGGCCCTATGGAAGCAAATCATAATAAATTATTCCTCTCCAGTCCCACCAAATATACAGTCGAACCTTCCTGGCTGTTAGTCTTGGTTCGGCCACCGTTTGAGCTGCTTCACCACACTTTGACCACGATCATTTTCGCAGAGTATTGTAGTATGTGACCCATTTCTCATCCCTAGTCACCATCCGCTTAAGAAATGGGTCGATTTCATTCCGTTTGTCCAACGCTTCGAAGATGGAAATTCTATCCGTAATGTATTTTGGTGTTAATTGGTATCAAAGCCGGCTCTAGCAGCTTTGCCACCCCGGACAGAAATGGAAAATACCGCATCCTCTCTGTATATATATTATTTTAAGTCATACAAAATTCAAAATAATTCGAAATTAAGGACATAATGACTTGTTATTTTATCAATTGAGTGAAATGAAAGAGAAGGAATCGTTTATATAAGCCAGCCAGTTTCTTCGAAAAATGATCTACTAATCACAAGTGTTTAACTTATAGTAACTACACTCAAGATTAAAATAAAACATCTCCTGTGGCTTTCTATATCTACCAGAACCTCTTATTACCCTTTTCCCCTTTTGGATAGCTAACACCGAACATCGTAAGGGTGAAAAGAATGTCCGTTGTGACCTCACTCTGAGATGGGGAGAGTTTATTGTGAGAGATGTGTAAAGATATTAAATGTCATGCTTTAACATATACTCCTGCCTTGAAGCCTTCAAGTTTAAACATAAAATAAAACTGACATGAAATATACAGAGTACAAAATAAAAAAATAAGATACATTAAATGAAAATATATCAACTTTTTTTAAACAAAAAAATATATAATTTTTTTTTCAAATTTCATCCGAATGCCGCCTTTAAAAATTGACATCCCGGGCAAGGGTCCGGTTTGTCCAGACCTAGAGCAGCCCCTATTGGTATGGCACCCAAACATGGAGCTTCTTTTTGAATTCAACTTTGCGCAAATGGCTTAAAACTGTTTTATGGTCGATCTTTATATCCTGAGCAATGCTACGACTACTAACATGCCGATCAACTTCGATTATTTCTGTGATTTTATCGACATTTTCGACGACGGGCCTGCCTGTGAGAGGTGCATCTTTTACATCAAAAATACTTGAACGGAATCGACGAAACCAAAATTGCACGTAATTAGCTGTTAAAGTATCGGCATCATTAACACCATTCGCAATTTCAGCCTCCTGGCTTGCATTTTCCCCCTTATAAAAAAAAGCAGTAAAAATAACTGAATTTTCTCTTTGTTGACTTCTATTTTTAACACCCTGTAACTTACTGCTCAATGAGCCAAACAAGAAGAAGCAAAATAATTTTTTTAGTGTGAAATGTCATCTTGACAACGAGCATAAATTTGAAATTGTTTGATCGATACTTCACAAGATATCGACACTATAGCTATTTACCGAAAAAATATAATGGATTTCTTTTTCCCCAACCTAATATATTAATAAGAATTTTCAATACAAGCCTTATCATAACTGCAATTTTTCACTAAAATTTCACTCAAAATTCCCAATATATCCAAAATTATTTTTAATTTTGTCGAAGTTATACTTGAATTCCTAGTTTTATGCTCCATTTCAAATAAAAAAAGTGCTTATGTAGTTGAAAATTTATATACTTCAAAAATAGTGCTTCGAAGGTAGTCACATACCTTAAAAGGAAAAAACGGACTATTTATGAAATACTTTGAAATTTTAAGAACACTATACTATAAATAGATTATAAACAAATGCAAGAGTTATAATGTCATAAATTTTTATAAAAATTGAGACATTTTTCTGTCCGAAAATGTGCTCCGAGTCAAGTCCACACTATCACACATATGACGAAAACAGCCTTAAAGAAAAATATTTGCGAGGAGATTTATTAGCCTGTTATTCATATGTTTAAGACTGATTGTTTCATACCTTGTAATTTTAAACCTTAGTCAAGGGATAAAAATAGCACCTGAGCTGACATCTCACTTCCCAAACTGCCACACCACGCGAATGTGAGAGCTTAGATACATACACGAAAGTTTTAATGTGCATCAAATCTTGTACACTGTGTCTTCTGTGGCACCTGGATTTGACTCATGACTTGCCGGCCACGAGTTCGCGACCAAGACCAACAGGCTGTTATGACCACATCATACCAAGGAAGTAAATTTAAAAATATTTGTGGAAATTTAAAAGCAACACCGACAAGGACGTATTAAGACTTTTTGAGGCCTGGGGACTCGAAATGTCTTAGAATTTTTTGAGACCATAGATCCCAATGCAAAAGTAGGCTCTGCCTCTGATCTTTAAAAGTATACAATATATAGCGTGCATTGTCAAAAACTCGCGCATCTGGTAATTTGAAACAAATAAATGTGTGCACGACTCACAATCTAATAAATCTAAACACAAACTGGCTCAACCGCGATGGTCACATTTTAACTGAATGATTGTTTATGGCCAAGACATAGACAACGGTCATCACATACTAATACAGCCTGACCACTTTTGTCTGTTGACATGTATTCCCTGTATTTCGGAGAATATGAACGACAGTGCTTATTAAACTTTCAATATATTTACGATTCTATTTTCAATCCTATAATTTTCATCTCGCCTCCCGCCATACTATAACAATGTATGGAATTCAATAGAGAGTAGTAATGTACTTTGGTACTAAAACTACAATATGACTTTAATTATAAACCGTACAAATTATCAAGATAAGTATTACATTTCGTACATAATTTTACATATGACAAGACCATGGGGTCACTGGTAATTATTAAACTTGTTCTTAACTTAGCATTATTAAATTAATTATCAAATACATTGTGCTGTACTGACATAGTTATAAGTGTATTATATCAATGTAAATGTGTATTTTATTTTTTTATTATATCGGGATGTATTTTTGTTTTGCTTTTTTTTCAATAAATTAATAGTATTTTTAAATAATTTTTTATTCTCAACTTTTCGCGAAAGTCTCGTGCCTCCCCCACACACATACGTAGAGTTATCACGCCCTTAGGGAATAATATATATGACCATTCAAATTATCTGGATCATGATCTTATTAAGACTGAGTCAAAAATGAAAAGAGGCCTTGCACCCGGGTCCAGTTGCCTCATGGCTTAAGACGTATCTGAATACCATGGTTAGGTAAAAAGAAATACGTTGGTTCTACACAAGTTTCCATTGTATGAAGGGGGCGTGATGAAAATTTTGATTGAACATTGGGCAGCGAATAAAGAAAGTTGGAGAAGCACTGACTTCAGTAAATGTAGAGTGCAAAGGAAACCACAAAAGAAGCATCCCTGCGAGACATCTCAGGGCCGTCCTCCGAGAGTGTCTTTTTCGCTGAATCGATATATCTGCTCCTCAATGCTTTTAATGAGGGCTCTTTGATGTGCCGCTAATAAGGCTCTAATGGGTGGGGATGGCCAATCAAATATCTTTCAAAAGAAGCTTGTTATGACCAAATTGTTCAATTACAAATTGGCAATGAGACTTGTTTAAAGTTTATTCAAGTCCTTGCTTTCGATAGCTCAGTAAAAGACGCCGATGTCAAGAATAAATCTTTCATTAACTGGCAAAAGAGTTCTATCGGAATTAATATTATTTTAGAGCAGTTTTTCTGAAAATGTATGCCACGCCCCTTAGGGAGGCGTGATAACCCTACGAAGGAGGCACGAGCATATCGGCAAGTCGTAAATAAAATATTATATAAAAACATCAATTTTTTTTACTAAAAGGGGAAGCAAAACAAACTATATTCTTACATAATAAAAATGAAATACACATTTTTACTCTGATAGAGTATACCTATATAGTATCAGTACTGTGTGTACAATGTATCTATATATATTTGATAAATATAATTTAATAATACTAAGTTAAGAACCAGTTTAATAATTAGTAGTGATTTTTCAATGGGCTTATCATATACAAAATTATGTACGAAATTTAATTCTTATCTTGATAATGTATATGGCTTACAATTAGGGTCGTCATTAGCATCAAAGTATTGTTTATTATTATTGTTTTAAATACATTGTTCTTGTATGGTGGGCGATGAAAATTACGATCGAAAATTGCGTCGCGAATGTCGAAAGTTTGAGAAGCCCTATTTTGGTATTTTAAGAACTGGAGTGCTATTGACGTTGGTTATTTTGCAGCTTTTTATTCCTGTCTAGAGAGTGAATATTAACTTCACACTGTTCTGCTACACGAGGGTTTTTTGGAGACGGACTTCGTCATTTTGAATCATGGTCAAGTGACGAGGACAACACCTGAGCTGACACCCTCTCTCCTAACTATCAAACCACAGGAGGACGTTTGAGCTCTCGACCAGTTTAACGTGCATCGCGCCCCTACACTGCGTATCTTGAATGGTATTGGGCTCAAAATTGTGGCATAGCAGCCATGATCCGATACATTGACCACTAGGCTACCGCGGCCACTTATTCCTCTCAAGAGACGCAAGTGTAAAGCCAGGGCTCATAAAACAATTTCTTATAGTTTTCGCATTGTGTATATACTTCTACCCATATTTTAAAAGATTTCTCTCATACTTACAAAAAGAAGCCTCTCATGCTCGTTTCCTTTTTTCAAAAGGGGTTGAGGGTTTTTTGTGTGTGTATGCATTTATAAAGGCACACCCAATTTGAAACATTCTGTAATACAAAGTCTTGCAATGGGGACAGTCATAAAATCGGCATTTTTGCATTATCTTTTCATTTTCATTTCTTCTCAAAAATTAAACACACATTATCTTGCCAATTCTTGTCCATTACCGAACATTGTCGAGAATCTAAATTCCTGCTTTCAATGAAAAATTCCGCCTTCACCCACTGCCGTAACTAGTTCTGAATGGGAACCGTATCAAAATTGTTTTGGGGCCCCTTTATATGAATGAAAGCCTTGTTAGTGGTACTGTAGTTATACATGTTGGAGCCCCTGTAGCTTGGGGTACCCGTATCTTTGATACGGCTGATACGACGGTAACTACGCTCCTGCCTTCACCCCAAAGAAAGTCCCCCGGATGAGAAGTATTTCAGTCTCATTTGTCAATTTGCATCTCTTAAAAACACTAGCACTAGTAATCTCAGTATGAGAATTAAAAATATGCGAAATCAAACATAGAAAGAAGAAAATATAAGTGACCGTAACGCGAGAAAGGAAACCGGTTGCACCTAGCTTTCGGTAGCCCTTGCACCAGCGTTTCTCAAACTGTGGGGAGCGTCCCTTAAAAATGTATGATAACCCTGTGGGGGAGGAGGGCGAGTATATCGAAAAGTCAAAAATAAAATATTATTTTAAAGAATTATTAATTTACTGAAAGAAAGCAAAATAAAGTACATTCTGACACAATAAAAAATAAAATACGCATTTACACTGATATAATATGCTTATAAATCTATCAGTACTGCACGATGTATTGGATAATTAATTTAACAGTACTGACAAGGGGAGGGCGCGACTCGGGAAATTCATTTGGGGGCGAAAGGGTGTAATAGTAGTACTCCTTTCGGGCAGTGATCGGCAAACTTATTAGCCGAAAAGCCGAATAGGAACATTACAACAATTTTAAAAAAATGGGAGCCAAATCTGTTTGTTTAGTAAACTTTTATTACACTAAATAAGTAGTTCGCTAAATAAAACTAAATTTCATACTTAATAAATATTTATTAATGCGAACAATGTGCTTGCATCCCCTTGGAAAGTTGGAGTAAGTCAGGTTTGTCAGTTGTTGTTTTTAATTTTAGGCATGAATCCTCAAGTTCTCATCAATAACACGACTTCTCAGTTTACTTTTGATAATGTTCATGCTTGAAAAGGATTGTTTGCATATACAGTGACTCCCAAAATTGAGAGTACACTTAATTCCGAATTCACCATCGGATCACCAGGTGTAGAAATTAATACGCTATGTTAACGCATTTTTGTACATTCAAAATATGTGCATACATTACTCTTCCAAATAACATTAAATGTAAGGTATGGAAATTGATTGAAACAAAAATATGAAAGTTTGAAAGAAAACTACACCATTTTAATGTGACAAAATTGAGGGTACACTTCTTTAATCGCTATGCAAAACGACCAGTAATTTTTTAAATAGAAATTTGATAATAGATCTATGATAAATGAAGGCTTTCAAATGCTATCTGATAACAAATTTATGTTTGTGATTTGATATATTTATTTAAATGGAGAATCGGAAGGAAACGACGATCGAAGAGAGAAAACTTGTTATTAAATTGTCAAATGAAGGTAATTCCCAGCGGAATATGCTAAAATAGTTGGGCGAAGTGTTAACTGCATCCAAAAATCCTGCAAAAATTTAAAAAGACTGGTATGCTGGGAAATAACGAAGGAAGAGGGAGAAAGAAATTTATGAACTCTATAACCGAGCGAAGAGTTATACATCAAGTGAAGATTGATCCTAAAATTAGTGCTTCTAAAATTGCAGCCAGTACCTCTAATACCTTAGGTCGATCGGTTTCTGCAGAAACGGTACGAAGAGTCCTAAGAAAGGCTGGCTATAATGGTAGAGTAGCTCGAAAAAAGGCCTTAATTGGTAAGAGGAATAGAGTCAAGCGATTGAAATTCGCTAAAGAACACATTTTAAAGCCTCAACAGTTTTGGAACGAAGTCATTTTCAGCGATGAGAGTAAGTTCAACATCTTCGGCAGTGACGGTCGCCGTATGGTGTGGCGTAAACCCAATACCTCACACCACCCAAAACACACAATTCCTACTGTGAAGCACGGAGATGGGTCGGTGATGGTTTGGGGGTGTATGGCTGCGCCGGGGGTGGGAAAGCTAGTATTCATTGATGGAGTCATGCACAAGATGGCTTATCTTAATATACTGCAAAATAATTTGAAAGAAAATGCTGATAAATTGGGACTGGGGTCGAATTTCATATTCCAGCAAGACATGACCCCAAGCACACTGCGTTTGTTGTAAAAGAATGGCTGCTTTACCATTGTCGGAATCAACTTAATACACCTCCACAGTCTCCCAACTTAAATGTTATAGAGAATCTGTGGTCCCACCTTGAGAGAGCTGTGCAAAAACATCAAATTACAAGCAAGGAACAATTGAAATCGGTATTACAAGAAGAATGGCTGAATATTGCTCCCGATACCCCTAGACATCTTGTGGAATCGATGCCTCGGCGATTGGAAGCTGTCATATCAGCAAAAGGTTATGCTACTAAATATTAACTCTTTATTATTCATGATTTATGCAGGAAAATAGATGCATGTACTCTCAATTTTGTGGCTATCAATTTCTGTTAATTTTCTTTATAAGTTATTATATGTATGTTTAAACTATCAAATATTTTGTTTTATCATTCAAAATAATGAATTATGATCTAATAAACGCATCTATGCTTAAAGGTTTTAATTATTTCCCTCATTTAATATAATTTTTTCATTCTAAACATTGATTCCCGTTTTAAGAGTAGGTGTACCCTCAATTTTGGGAGTAACTGTATATGTAGAACCGAAGAGAGAAAGAACAGCAAACTCGAGTTTTTTCAGCTGATCGTAAGAGTCAGGAATACTATTCCAAGCGTTGAAAAGGATCATGTGTCTTCCTTCTCCAGGTCATTCAAAGCAGACCACTTGTGTTGTGCACTAAGATCATATTTTTTCTTCTCCAATATTTTCAGTTCAACACAAAGACATTTAAATTTAGAGCGCCATATGTCCCTGTTCTTTAAGGTATCCGACTACGTTCGGAAGCGTGATTTAAAAAAAAAGGGCATAAATGGATACTTTTCGTGTTTTTTAGTGTCACTTAGATTAGAATACATGTATAAAATTGTTTTAAGGACATTTTGACAAAAAAATTTATCAAAATACAAAATTTTGGCAAAAAATTAACTTAGAATAATCTATTTTCCAAATGTTCTCCTTTTATAAAAAATGCTTCTAAAATAGTAATATTTTGCTTAGATAAAGTAAAGACTTCTCCAGAGAGCGTGAATTACTTTTCTTTGAAAAATTCACATTATTTTCAGAGTTACAACCAATTCAAATAATTTTCGGGTTTTTTTTAAAAAATTTCTCCCCATGTTGTCTTAAAAAACACACATGGATAAATCCTCTTCTAAGTTATATATTTCAGAAATTCTAGTTGAGCCTCTGAACAGAGGTCTGAGCCATATACAGGCACAAAATATAATTATAATAGAAGCATTTTTCACAAAAGGAGAATGTTTTGAAAATGGGTCATTCTATGTTCAGTTTCGTCAAAATATTGTGCTTAAATAATTTTTTATTGTAATAATATTCTTAAAACAATTTTCTATACATTCTCTAATCTAAGTGACACTAAATATCATAAATATTATCCATTTATTCGCTTTTGCAAAATCACAGTTCTGAACGTAGTGGGATACCTTAAATCCAGCAATTGTATATTTCAAAGCTACCAATGTCAATTTCAAAAGGAGAAATTTTCAACTCGGTTATCGTGCCATTAAGAGGAATTTTGACCAATACTAAAGTTGCTCTGCTGTTTTTAAATTCCTGAAACCTGCTGAGAAATGCTTCCCTCATATTTAAAATTATGGTTTTAAAATGGTGTTTATTAATCGAGGAATCATTTTCTTGGCGATGCTTCAGCAGGCTCGAAAAGTGAAACAAAGTTTCCTTTTCAAAATCCTGAGCAAAATTGGTTAATTTGTTTTTGAATGTTATTACTTCTTTTTTAATATCGAAAAAATTAAATTTTCTTTCCCTTGTAGTTTACGATTAAGCTGATTTAGATGAGACGTAACGTCTACCATGAAATAAAAGTTTTGGATCCACTGATCGTCTGTTATTTCTGGATAGTGAACGCCCTTCTCAAGAAGAAATGCTTTAATTTCAGGAAAAAGGGACGCGAAACGTTTTAAAACGTTCCCTCTTGATAACCAACGTACCTTGTTGTGAAGCAGCAGATCAGAGTAATCACTCTCCATTTCAAATAAAAATTCCTTGAATTAGCGATTATGAAGTGATTTAGCTAAAATAGAGTTGATAATGGGAATCACTAATTCCATAACTTTACAAATTTCATCCGGAAATGTGTGCGCACAAAGCGCTTCTTGGTGAATGATACAATGGTGAACAAGTATCTCGTGATTTATTTTTCCTTTCAAAATAGCAACAAACCTTTTTTTTTTTTACATCGGTCATACTTTTGGCCTCATTTGTTGAAATCGCACAGTTTTATCGAGGGGAATATGATGTTTATCTATACACTCAATTACAGCATTAGCGATATCTTCTCCACGCGTCTGACCTTTGAGTGGCAAAAATCCTAAAAGTTCTTCCTTAGGGCCTGAATGAGACATAAATCTTACAAAAAGTGTGTAACGAACTCTACGCTCATAGACCGTGTGATTTGGAACTTCAGTTGGGTGACGAGGAGGACGACTGAGGTGGCACCCCACTCTCCAAGCTTCAACGTGAGGATCTCGAGCCTTGCAGTGAAATACCTGAACATCGATTGGCAACGTAGACTGATCGCAAGCACTGCGCAAACACGAGTGCCAAACCAGTGGGAGTCGGCAGTTGAAAAACGACGACTTTGATCACCTGGTGACTGATTGAGTGATATTCTCTGAGCTCCACCCGTGAGCGTCTTGTTGATATCTGAAGTTGGCTTTTCCTTCCGACGAGAGCAGTGGTATCTGTGAGCTCCACCCGTGAGGCGCAGTGTGAATATCCGCAGTCGGTTCTTACCTCTCAACGAGAAAGACTGTTTGGCTCCATCAGCGAGCGTAAAGACAGGTTATCTCTGTGAATGTCAAGAACTCTAATTTCTAAATTGTAATTACTGTACAAGGTAAATCGTGTATGTCTGTGAACTGCCTTGTGTTTGGGAAATAGATCTACAAAGATCAAAGAGGTGTCATCTTTTGGATGCTTGAGACGTTACAAGTGAAACTTGCGCTGTATCATTTATGTCACAAGACTCGTTAACTGCTATTGATAAAAGCGGAAACCAATTTCAGATCTTTGATATGCTGGGTGGTTATATTCGAACACATTTTATTTGTTCTATCTTTAATGGATTTGGAAGACACAGTGGTAACTCTTTAATTCTTTTCAGAATACTGCTTGTTAAAATCCTGAAATAGCTTTTCGGATGCATTTCTAAAACAATTTTTTTATGTATTCGCCGTCTGTGTACGGTTTCCCTCTCAGCAATCTCTTGGCTAAAAATAAAACTTGCCATGTTAATATTGCTGGAAGATTGCATCCAGTTAATAACAAGAATCTTGACTCTTCTGAAGTTCCTCAACTGCTTTCTTCCTTGCTTCCCCGGTAAGATATTTAACGCTAAATGACGCGTGCTTTCTTGTAAAGTGTCTCTCTAAAGTTGACTTCTTGTTATGCACGAAATTCTCCTTCCAAACAAGACATATCGAAAGTCCATTCAAGTTTTGAATAAACGAAAAATTCTCGGTCCACTCATCTTTAAACTGGAGGTATTCATCTTCCGTTTTTCTTTGCATTTTTTGGTAGCCATGTTAATCTGGGTGCCTATAAAAATATTCCAAATATATATTTTTTTCTAAAGCCACCAGTACAAAATTATTATCATTATTAAATTGATAAAAAAATTTTTTTAAAAAATCTTTTTAACAACTACAATTTCATTAAGATTAGTCAGTAGGCCGTATACTGAATGTTAAATTGAGCCATTTCAGGAACCTGTTTCTCAGAAATTGTTAAATATAAAAACTTCAAATTTTGGCTGTATAATAATTAGGCTTTCTTATTTAAATAATGGTAAAATGTTTCAAAGATATTGTTTACTTTTTTTCAAAAAATTTCATCGTAAAAGTATCACTTTGAAATTTGTGAAAATTTTCATTCTTTTACGATAACTGCTCCTGAGCAAAATATTTTAGAAAAATCTCCATAAAAGAGCTCCATTATATATAGTTACATATTATTTATGTGCAGTAAAAATTGCAAATATTTTCATTCATAATTTTCTATGAAAAAAGTACACGAACTTTGAAAACAATCATTTTGAGATATAATTGCATTTTAAGTGTAAAAATGCACTTAATTACAAAAATAATGAATTACAACCTGTATTTGCCCTATTTTATTAAACATCAGTACCTTCTTAATTTTTTAAACATAAAATATGAAAAAAAAGCCTTAAAATGTTGAGAAAATACATGTATAGTAATTTTCAGTTTTTGTTCAACGAGATTTTTTTAGCATTTTGCATCAATTTTCATAAATTATGTAACAATCTGTAAAAATTTTTTAACTTCAATGCATTATAAATATCAAATTTAACCTTATAACATCATAAATATAATGTAAACATGTATCATTATGTAAAAGTCATGATTTGGGAATACGTGATTTTACGACGTTAGAAAAATTTAATTATTGATTTGTATGTTTCCATGCAAACACACTTTCTAAAAGTTTAAAAATTCAAAATTTTCCCTAAACTGTACAAAGAATTTCTAAAAAAGTCAAAAATGAAACAGTTTTTATGTTTTTAAACATGAAATTTGTGTATTTTTATTCATGTAACAAACTTCTCGCAACGACAAAAAGCATTACACATCTGAGTTGTTGTTAGTTACCTATTATTGAAAAACTTTTGAATCATTTAAGCTTAAAAACTTCTATGAACAATAAACATTAATATTTGCAATTAAGTGAAATATTTAAAATATATTGTGTAGTTTTCTCAAAAACATGTAACATAAAAATATCACTATGAACTTTTTAAAAAATTGACATTTTTTGTAGCGATATATGGACTCCATTCAAATATTTTGGGAAAATCCCCCAAACACTCACATGAATATATATAGTTACATATAAGTAGCATGAGGGGGGGGAAATTCATTAAATTCATACATTATATTTTGAGAAAAACATGAATACAGTTTTAAAAACATTTTTGAGAAAATTGAATTTTCACTATACAGTGTAACTTTATCACAAAAATAATGAATTACAACATGTATTTGTCCCATTTTATTAAACATTAGCGTCTTTGCAATTTATTTTGCATAAAATAGTAAACAAAAAAAAAGTTCTTTTTTGCCCAGAACAACATTTTTCAGTTTTTTTAACGAGAAAACATCAAAATTTTCTCACATTCTGCATCAATTTTTAAAGAATTTGAAGCTTTCATTTGAAGCTTTACGGATATAAAATTTGAACAGAAAGCGTCCTAAATATAATGTGAAAATGTATCAATATGGTGTGAATTTAATATGGTATTTATAAAAATACCTGATTAAACGTTTCCTAAGTTTTTCTTAGGTTTTCGTAACATTATCATTAGGTTTTGTTGTTGCAGACAGTTTCTAAGTTTTAAACTTCAAAACTTACTATAAACTGGACAAATGACTTCTAAAGCAGACAAAATAAAACAGTTTTTATATTTTTAAACATGAAATTTATGTATTTTTAAGTATGTAACAAGCTTCTCGCAAAGACAACCAACATCACATTTAATGTATCATCTCATACCTTTATCTCAGAAACTACTATTAAACATAAAGACTTAAGATTTTGACTACATGTATTAATTATACACTTATATTTATACTGAAGTGAAATTTTTAAATATATTAATTAGTTTTTTCAGAACAAACTTTTAGTTGAGCGAGCAAATGTGATTATTATGAATTTATTGAAAATTATCATTTTTTTGTTATGATATCTGCTTAAAAATATTTCAAAAATGTCACTTCAGTATACACAATTACATTTAAGAAACATTGTACATTCATACATTTAATTTTCAGAATTTTAAAAATTATTTAGAAAACAATTTTTATAAAAAAAATCTTACCTTGTAAAAGAACAATCTTTTTTCTTTTCCATGACAGATTATCTTCATTCTGACTTATGCAGTTATTAAATTAAGATTTATTATGATTATATTTATCACCTGGTCACAATCATGTAACTTAATTTTGTTTCTTTTAGCACTTTACTTAAACACGCGAAGATTTAGTAATAATTAAGAATAAAACTAATTAAAAATGAATTTCAACTAAAGAAAAGACAAATTTCATTAAAAAATGACTACATTTTAAGTATAACAGTTACTAAAACCCACATGAAAATCTGAAATTGCTTCCAAAGGTTTTTAGCAAATCTAACAGTTGCAGTTAAACAATTATCTAAAGTTACATTGGGTATTAAAAAATAAAAATTAATCGAGGCTTTGCAACTTTTCCCAAGTTTTAAAAAGACAATGTTTACATTTCTATCTGACAAAATGGGCATGGTAAATCAGCTGATTAATTTTTAAAAATCATTTTAAAAGACTTCTAATTCATATAATGGCGTGTATGATATATCATTGGAAAGGTCTTGATTTGGAGATTTTACGAATATCACAAAAACTCAAAATCGATTTCTGAAAGGTTTCTACCCGACTGACTGCTCTTAATATATGTAACTGCACTAAAAAGAAAAAAAATGATTTTTGCATCATTAGAATAACAAAACTTTTAATCCGACCAAAAATGGAAGAAAACTTCCAACATTTGGACAAAGAGAAGTTATCGAAAACTCGATTACAAATTTTATACCGGAACCGCAAACATATATAGCAGGTGTAATAAAATCGTAAAAAAATACCTGTAAGATGTACAGCTAGATTGAAAATTACAACAAATTTTAATAAGACAGGGCAACGGCAGACACGGTAAATAAGACAAAACTGTTCATACTGCAACTGCTGTTCTGTGATGCCAATGTGTACTCCCCCCGCTAATTTAGAAAAAGTATGCGCGCGCATGCTTGTGGTACCTCTGTAATACACCGGAGTTACGCCAAAAAACATACGAACAATTTCAGCTGGTAGCTTGTACATGGTCTGCGTTTAACTTTATGAAAACAAATAGAATTAAACTCGATGTTCGTTACGTATTTTTCAACAATATGCAATTTTAATTACCTATCTATCTTTTAACTTAAACAAAAAAATTATACATGTTCTCGATTTATAAAAGAATTTTAATTTATCAAAATAAGATGTAATTTTTTCTTACCAAGTTTTTTTAAATGAAAATATTATTGCGCCTTCCGTGGATATTTGCGCCAAAGCTCCGCACTATGCCGACCACTGCTTTTGGGTGTTCAAAACTCATTGTAATTCCACCGAATGGCCAGCCAATTCATAGAAATTCATTCTTCGAAATTCATGCTTACCTTTTATACAACTAAGATTCAATTTTCTCCAGTGACTCATTATTGGGGTTGGTAGAGTACCTATATTTACTACGCATTCGGCCTCGGTACGAATAAGGTAATTAACTTTTTTTCAAATTCATTTAATTTATTTTAAAAAAATAAATAAATTTATTTATGAAAGGTTTATATATAGGGTGTTTTTTAGAGGTACAGAACTTTAAATTGCAATAAAACAACGATGTATTATTTGATTGACATGAATTTTTTTATTCGAAGGATAATCTTGTGGCATTACATTTTAAATATGATTTCTGGCATAGGACTGCCACGGCTGGCTCGGATGTAGTCCAATCTGGACGTCCAATTTTCAATGACTTTTTCCAACATTTGTGGCCGTATATCGGCAATAACACAGTGAATGTTGTCTTCCAAATGGTCAAGCGTTTGTGGCGTATTTGCATAGACCAATGACTTTACATAGCCCCACAGAAAATAATCTAGCGGTGTTAAATCACAAGATCTTGGATGCCAATTCACAGGTCCAAAACGTGAAATTAGGCGGTCACCAAACGTGTCTTTCAATAAATCGGTTGTGGCACGAGCTGTGTGACATGTTGCGCCGTCTTATTGGAACCACAGCTCCTGGACATCATGATTGTTCAATTCAGGAATGAAAAAGCTAGTAATCATGGCTCTATACCGATCACCATTGACTGTAACGTTGAGGCCTTCATCGTTTTTGAAGAAGGATTCCACCAACCCATAAAGCGCGCCAAACAGTCAGTTTTTCTGGATGTAACGGTGTTTCGACACACACTTGTGGATTAGCTTCACTCCAAATGCGGCAGTTTTGTTTGTTGACGTAGCCATTCAACCAGAAGTACGCTTCATCGCTAAACAAAATTCGCTTATGAAAATCGGGAACAACGGCAATCTCGTTTTGGGCCCATTCGACGAATCTACGCCTTGCTTGATCATATTTAAAATGTAATGCCACAAGATTATCTTTCGAATTAAAAAAAATCCATGCCAATCGAATACTACATCGTTGTTTTATTGCAATTTAAAGTTCTATTCCTCTAAAAAAACACCCTATATATATAAATAATAAATTATATTTAATGCCCGTTATAAAATATTTGGTAACAAATTTTTATATAAAATAGCATTTAGTATTTATTACAATATATTTTATTATAAATATTATTTATTAATATAAAAATATATATTTATATAAAATATAATATAAATACTTACATAATGACAGTAATTGATTTTTACTTTACAAAATACAAAATAATTACATAAAATATGATTTAATATTTAAGAAACCTTTCATAAATAATTTTTTTTAATTTTTAAAAATAATTAAATGAATTGGAAAAAAAAATTAATCATGCGTTTCGAACCGAGGCCTACTACGTAGTGAACAGGTACTTTACCAACCAAGCTAATGAATCGGTAGAGAAAATTTAAATTTAATTGTACAAAAGGTAAGCATGAATTTCGAAGGCTATTTTCTCCGAATTGACTGGTCATTTGTCGGAATTATTTGAGGTTTGAACACCCTAAAGGAGTACTACTATTACTCCAAGTCTCATTCCAAAATGAATTTCCTTAGTCGTGCCCTCCCCTTGAATGTTAAGCATAGTTTTAGCAATTGCCAGAGCCCCAATGGGCACGTCATAAAATTATATATATAAAATTTAATACCTATCTTGATCATTTGTATGATTTATAATAAAAAATCATATCGGAGCTTTAATCAAAACATACAATTATTGAATTCAATACATTGTTATTGCATGCAAGGGAGCCCCGATGAAAGGGGCATCCTTGGGCAACTGAAGAACTCATGAATTTTATGAAAATCACCTTATTTTAAGTTCAGCGAGTGAGTGAGAGTTATACAGGTATAGGACAAAATAGCAAGAATACCAGTGAAAAAATGAAATTTTTTTATTAGTAAGGAGTGTGGCCTCCTTTGGTGTCCTCCTTAGCTTTCATTTGACATGGGGTTCTCAAATAAGCGTCTTGAACAAAACTCATCGGAGTTCACGCTCATTCATCGTGCAGGGCCAAAGAACCCAAACGACTTGTTAAAGAAAAGACGCGTAAGACGACACAATCCCCTCCAAGAAACAAAACGTAATTTATTCGAGGGTCATAATGGCCCTTAAGAAATTCAGTGCCTAAATTTTATTCTAACCGTTAATTTCTAATGCTTCACTTAAATTTTAATTTTTACTATTCATCTTAAGTTTAAGTTTTAATATTTCTTCTTAATTTGAATTTCCACAGCTTCAATAAATTTTACTTAATAAAATAGACTAACTTTCAAAGTCAAGTATATTAATCACGGTAGATTCTCACATGTACAGAATAAATAGACGTGCCCCATCTGGGTAACAGAGCCGGAGAAAAACCATATATGACTTAAATGGTAGAAAAAACGAGACCCACACGTCTCTTAACTAACTTAATTCTACCTAAATGTTTACTTAAATTCTAACAGTTTTTCTTCTTTACATCTTCTCTTTAGCTCCGTTCTTTGTATAGGTTGATTTCTTATATAGACTTCATTGTCTGTTACCCTGAAACAAAAATCTCTTAAATGCTTTGGAAAATTTTTTACACACATTATGATTACATTTCACAATTTTTATACAGTACATATCACTTTTAAATTGTAATTAATTTTTATAAATATTTTTCATCTGGTTCTTTCAAAAACTTCCCCTCAAATCGCGCAGCACTGGTTAAACGTTATGTTAGTATGCTATCTACGCCGCGTTTCCCAAAACCAGATGTTCCTTAATATGAAGCAATATAACAACACATATAAAGGGTGTTTTTTTTAGAGTTATAGAATTTTAAATTGCAATAAAACAACGATGTATTATTCGATTGACATGAATTTTTTTTATTCGAAAGATAATGTTGTGGCATTAAATTTTAAATATGAAGTCTGGCATAGGACTGCCACGGCTGGCTCGGATGTAGTCCAATCTGGACGTCCAATTTTCGATGACTTTTTCCAACATTTGTGGCCGTATATCGGCTATAACACGGCGAATGTTGTCTTCCAAATGGTCAAGCGTTTGTGGCTTATCCGCATAGACCATTGACTTTACATAGCCCCACAGAAAATAGTCTAGCGGTGTTAAATCACAAGATCTTGGAGGCCAATTCACAGGTTCAAAACGGGAAATTAGGCGGTCACCAAACGTGTCTTTCAATAAATCGATTGTGGTACGAGCCGTGTGACATGTTGCGCCGTCTTGTTGGAACCACAGCTCCTGGACATCATGATTGTTCAATTCAGGAATGAAAAAGTTAGTAATCATGGCTCTATACCGATCACCATTGACTGTAACGTTGTGGCCTTCATCGTTTTTGAAGAAGGATTCCACCAGCCCATAAAGCGCACCAAACAGTCAGTTTTTCTGGATGTAACGGTGTTTCGACATACACTTGTGGATTAGCTTCACTCCAAATGCGGCAGTTTTGTTTGTTGACGTAGCCATTCAACCAGAAGTACGCTTCATCGCTAAACAAAATTCACTTATGAAAATCGCGACCATTATTTTCGAAATAAAATTGCACAATTTGAAAGCGTTGTTCAGGCGTGAGTCTATTCATGATGAATTGCCAAACCAAACTGAGAATAAATCACTTGACAGCAGTTAAATCGGTCGCCATCTTGGTAAGTAATGCCAACTTAAACTTCTATACGTGGAAAAAACACTCTGTATATACACTATACAATTACAAACATTTTTCAATAAACAAAACAAACAACCAAAGGAATTGTCGCATCCCAGTGAAGTCATAACAGAAGTAAACAAATGCATTTTTACAGTTGTTTTCTCCAGATTTCTACAAAAAATTTTCAAGACAAAAGCTTTTTTTCTTTTCTAGAAAAACTCTCATTGCAGTGTCCACTTTTGCTTGGCTTCTAAAATTTTAATTATTCGACCGTGACTTGGCTTTATTGCAAAAAATCTTCCGACCACTTGTTCGAAAGAATATAATAAGAAACGATACAACCTGGTTCTTATAACTTGTAGTTGGCGTTTCCTACCAAGACCTCCACTGACAAGGATTTCTTTGTACACGCTCCCTTCCTTTCCTGGTCTTGCCGTTGTTGATCCTCTCCTCGGCTGGCATTCTTGTTGCTTGATCTTGTTCGCACCTCGATGTAAGGACTATTGTTCCTTTCTCTGCCTTTTCTAGATCGAACTGGTCCTCCTTGTTGTGTCTTCCTCTCTATGATCGGTCGGGACTCTTCTCTTTTTCCAATTCGTGGTCTAAGGTTGTAGCCGCTTGTGGTGGGCGTCACTGTATCTTCCCTTCGGCTTTTCTTTCTAAATTTTGTCAGACTATGATTAGTTCTGTAATTAGACGACAATGCCCTTTTAGGAACTCTATGTTCTGAACCCTTCTGAACTTTCCTTTCTGGTTCTCCTAACCTAGATTCATTTGCTCTTTTATATCTGAACTTTTGATTTTTACTCTTTTTTTAATCATTCTATCTTTCTCAGACCAAGAACTAGGTATTGATCTGATAAGTGGTCCGCGCTTATTGGTCTTATTTGTGTGTTTCTCTCCCTGATTATTTCTAAGACTTAACCATTTTTCCTCCAACTCACGCTTTACTTCTGACCCTTTCTTTTTACCATCTCAAGAGTAATTTGATCACCCTTGTACTCTGTCAAAACCACTTGATTCATCGCGCAAACTACCGTTATCCGGACTACCAGTTCCTATCTCCGTCTCGTCACATTTCCTTTGACGATATATTCGAACCTGATCTACATTAATCGTTAACCTTTTTCCCGCTTTCCATATCACTACGTTGTTATTCTTAACATCTAATACTCTATACGTACCTTCAAATTTTGGTTTAAACTTAGCTACTACTTTTCTTGTTGCTGAATTTAAAGGATGTGTTGCTACCAAAACCCAATCATTCACCTTAATTTGCACATCACGCCTACGTCTATTATAATATTTCTTCCATTTTTCATGTTGAGTTTCTGTGTTTCGTCTAGCCTCCTCAAACAATCTCTGAATATCTCCTACTGCAAATTCCGTTCCGTCTGAAACCATCACTAATTTCTGAAAAGGCGTAATTAACTTTCTACCTAAGAATAATTCCGCAGGGGTTTTCCCCGTTGTTTCGTTTACAGCCGTACGAATAGCATAAGCAAACTCACGTAAGAATTGGTCCCATGTGTCATGTTGCTCATTGACATAATTTGCAATCATTTGCACCAATTCGCGATTTACGCGTTCTGTTCTATTTGCTTGAGGTCTATAAACAAGTCTTCACATGCCTTATGCCTATAATCTCTCACTTAAATTCTCAAAAATATCGGAAATAAATTTGGGACCGTTATCACTAATTAATTTTATTGAAGCTCCAAAACGCAATACATAATTATCAAAAAAATTATCTGCTATAACTCGAGCAGAGGCTTTTTTAAGGGGTATGATTTCAGCCCACTTGCTGAAAGGATCCGTAATTACTAATACATATCGGTTGCGTCTTAATCTCGACATGGGATACGGACCTAACAAATCTAACGTAACTATTTCATTTGGATAATTTGATACAATTGGTATTAACCGACCAGCTGGTAACGCGTTTTTATAATTATTAATTTGGCACAAATGGCATGTAGAGACATATTGATCAATAAATTTTCTCATATATGGGAAATAACAAACATCCCTTATTTTATGATAAGTTTTAAACCGTCCGAAATGACCTGCTAATGGCTTGTCATGAAATTCGCTCATAATTTCATTCCTTAAAAATTTTGGAATGTATACTCGCATTTCTCCTTATGACGTTGCATATTTCGCATAAAATAACAAGCCTTCTACTAGCCTAAAATCGCGAGACCAATTCTCACATATTGCCTCCTTAACCGAGCTATCTTCTGGGTTTTCCAGATATCTATAGATATGACCTAATTCTGGGTCTGTTTTTGTTCTTTCAGCTGTGCGAAGTCCGTGGCGGTATTTTGCACTAACGTCGATCCGAATATTTGGTACCAATCCAGGGCTCTACCCATGAGATGACCTTTTAAATAAGCACACGATGAGTCACTGGGTTTTTCAAGTAATTTAATTTGGTTATCTATACCCTCTAAAAATTCGGTGACGTTTTCCGACCCAGAAAAATATACTTCGGGCCAAACATTAAATCCTCTCGCGTTTCTCATCTCGGGATCATATAGATTAAACCTAGTTTGGTGCCATTGTGCTGTACCTTCCCTTGGAAGTACATCCCTCGAAGCATCAGCGTGAGCTAGAGGTGTAGGAGCAACGAAAGAACTAGAATCAAACATTATCTTAATATGACTTTATTAAGATATTCAACTTAAACTTTGAACAAATATAATATTAATAATTAATGAGAGAATCTACGATGAGAGACGCAACACACAATATAATACAGTCCTATCTCAATAATCGAATCGCCTAATCTTCAAATATACTAATAAGTAATCGATACTACCTTACATTATTCTGTAATAATCTTGTCTTTATCTACAATGGTATGTAGCTTGACGTTTAACTTCTAATCAATCACCATTATGTTTATCCACGACACGTAGAACTTAAATCTTGAACGACGAACTTCAATAATCATCAACTGCCACAACGCACGTCAATTGTCTAACATTCCTTTACATTGCCATGACGCTTACTCTAAGATCCTATATTTATCCTATATTATTTGCATCTCTTCACTTCTCGTTTCTTGGATTTGGTTGGAAAAGAGTTGCCATTAATTCTGGCCCAAAGAACCCAAAGGACTTGTTAAAGAAAAGACGCGTAAGACGTCACAAAACAGACAGATAGACAGACAAAAATTTAAAAACTTGATTTTTTTTAAATAAGTACCGTAGATATACTTTTAAATGCATTTAGTAAAAAACTGTTATTTCAAACTACAAATACACTTTAATTCAATTTATTTATTTATATTAAAATAAATTGATTTTATTTTAGGCATAGCTAAAGGGTGTAAGTGCACTTTTTCACCTAAAACGTAATTAAAAATATTTATTTTAGAAACAACTACCTACTTACTTAACTAAATAAAATAATCTATAAGAATTTATCGATTTCAAAATAAATAAAAAACTGAACTATTTCCATGAAAGAAAACCTAACGACGTTTAACATTGATTTCTAATTATTTGAAAACAGTGAAAATGTAACGAAAAAAAATGAATTAAGAGAACAGAACGGTAGGAAAAAATACTTTGTGACTCGAGAAACCATTATTCTTTGATTTCAATATAAATACTACGCCATATAAATATTATTCAGTTAAATATTATTATATTGTGTATATATTATGCAGGATAAATGAAGTTATTTACAGTTTTCAATAAACTTACTTAGTTTAAGGGTGTAAGTGCACTTTTTCACCTAAAACGTAATTAAAAATATTTATTTTAGAAACAACTACCTACGTACTTAACTAAATAAAACAACCTGTTGGCTCTGCGATCGCCTCTCCCACCGCACACTCAAAAACTTGTACAATCATTCTTGCAAGACAAACATTTATTGTGACTGCTGTGTGCAGTGTTTGGCAATGAAATAAACAATAGAGGTATGAAATTAGCTTACCTCTATTTAAATGCGGAGCCTTGTGAGAAGTCAAATGACTTAAAACCCAATAACTTCCTGATTTAAGTTTAAATGCTGTCTTAATTTATAGAAAAATTGATGTTGCTCAGCGTTGTTGAGAACGAATGAAATCATTGGAATGATGCAACAGTTCAAAACAGGTCTTAGCAGCAGTAGAGTGAAACGAATCTGCAAGCAGGGGGAGAGGTACTCGTGACCTTTGACACTGTCAATGAGGTGAGGGACTAGGTAGGATGAAACGAAGCCGCAAGCAAGGGGTAAGTGAAGGCTGTTAAAATCATTAGGATCGGATATGAATGGGAAATATCGCGAGTCGCAGTAACCTTATCAATCAAAAAAGTTTGCCTAGAAACGTCGAGACAGAAGGCTCGCAAAATAAAACAATCCATATTGAATAAAAATAATCCCTACTGAAATAAACAATCCTTATTAGAAACGGATATTATTCACCCTTTCATTGGTTTTAATTTCATTTTCGCGGAACCCTAATTCTTTTTCTATAATAAAAGTAGCCTAAGTTATTCCTTATAACATTAGCTATCTGCCAGTGAAAATTTCGTCAAAATTGGTCCAGCTGTTTCAGAGATTAGCCCCAACAAACAGACAGACACACAAAAATTTTTAAATTGATTTTTTCATATAAGTACCGTATATAATTTTTAATGCATTTAGTAAAAACCTGTTAATTTCAAATTACAAACAGACACTTCATTTTTATTTATATGTATAGATGATAGAAGTGATAACTTCAAGTTTTGTGATGTTATTTCAGGGATTAGTTAGACGAATAAAAAAAAATACAAGGTGCTGCCGTTGATTGAGTTCGAATAATAGCCAGAGATGGAGATAGTACTTAAATTTATATTACAAGAAAATAAATATTTACAGTTAAAGTTTACACTAAAAGGTAATAATGCGGTTAAATGAAAATTACACCCTTGAAGGTGCTGCGGATTGATGCGAACAAGACCTTGCGTCCGTCCGTTGCGTTTCAGTTTTCAGAGAAGTCCCCGTACCGGTTCCAAAAAAGTTTCCGTTGGGGTTGGAAAGCGGGAAAATCTCTCGCACTCAGTTACAGTTAAGTGAGGAGTGTGGGAAACATACTCCCACCCTATATCCGAACTAGTTCGGATATATGGGAAGTTTGTGAAGTTTATGAACAGGTCGTTTAAACACTGAGTCTTGGTTTTCACAGTTGCAACACGAACCAGTCCGTCGTTGCCTGGCACTTGAAGAACTCGAGCCATTGGCCATGTACCAGGAGGACCCTCCTCTTTGATCAATACGATGTCATCTTCCTTCAAGTTTGGTTGTGCGTCCTGCCATTTCTTGCGAGGTTGTAAGGAGGAGATAAATTCGGAACTCCACTTCTTCCAAAAGCCCCGTTTGATGTTCTGTAGCAACTCCCAACGATCTCTGTGGTTGGAGCTTGAAGGAAGCTCCTCTGGAACTGAAAGAAGAACATCACCTGTAAGAAAATGTGAAGGTGTGAGTGTAGATATGCATTCTATGTCAGAGTCATTAACGTAGGAGAGAGGCCTGAATTTAGTAATCCTTCGATTTGCGTGAGCAAGGTTGTTAACTCTTCAAAAGTTAATATGGTTTCTCCCAATACTCTCTTCAGATGAAATTTGACGGATCGAATTCCTGATTCCCAAATACCTCCAAAATGTGGTGATGAGGGTGGAATAAAGTGCCAATCTATTGAAGATTTGGATAAGTAGTAAGAGATGGCTTCATTAGTTGGTAAGGAAAGCCATAACTTCCGTATTTCGTCAAGTTTTCGACGAGCTCCAACAAAATTGGTTCCATTGTCACTATAAATGTGGCGGGGAGCCCCACGACGAGCACTAAAACGACGTAGTAGTGCAGCTATGAAGGAATCAGTTGTTAAGTCTCCGACTGCTTCAATATGAACAGCTTTAGTTGCTAAGCATACAAATAAAGCAATGTAACCCTTTGTAGATTTAGTCCCTCGACCTTTGTTGCATTTAATCAGTACAGGACCAGCATAATCAATACCGCAACTGAAGAAAGGTCTCTCCAGCGTGACACGGTGTTTTGCAAATTGCCCATCAGCTGTGGTGTTGTGGTGGAGGTTTTGAATTTGTTACACTTTAAGCATTTTCTAATACATTTGTTAATTAATTTTCTACTTCCTACGATCCAATGGGACTGTCGAAGAACGTGAGCTAACAAAGTCGGCCCAGCATGTAAATGAGCGATGTGTTGTTCCTTGATAAGGAGTTCACTAATACTGTGCTGAGAAGGAAGTATGATAGGATGCTTGGAATTGAATCGAAGCTGGGAATTTTGCAATCTCCCTCCCACCCGTACTAAACCATGTTCATCTATGAAAGGGTGGAGGGAACGTAATGGACTTTTGGGTGGCAGAGAAATCTGTTTTTTAATGCTTCGTATTTCTTCCTGAAAGTAAAAACCTTGAACCCAACGAATGATGGTTTGTTCAGCGGTTTTGGTTTCCGAAAAGGTAAGTGAAGTAGTATTAATATGGGATGAACTGATCGATGATCCTTGAGATGCTATCTTTTTGCAGTTTTTAATAAATCTTTAGCAATAAGCAAAAATGCGAATTACTTTGGTGAGTGAAGAGTAATGTTCGAATAAACCATGAATTACATCATTTGATGTGTGAGTAAACAGATTGAAGATGGAGACTGATTTTTGTTCCGCTTTTACCTCATCCGAAGCCTCATCGCAACTGGATTCAGCCTTGGGCCAACTAGAAGTTTCTAGCCTTAGCCAGGGTGGTCCTTGCCACCATAACTTGCAATCAGGTAAGCATTTAGGATCAATACCTCGGGATGCAATATCTGCGGGATTTTCCTTAGAAGGCACATGTCTCCAATGCTTTGTAGGTAGAACTTCTATAATTTCAGATGTTCTATTTGCTACGAAAGTTTTCCATTGGCGAGGATGACCAGACAACCAGGAGAGAACTATTTTAGAATCCGTCCAAGCGAATACATCAAAGGTATAATATTTTAATGTCCGTAAGACCGATTTAAATAGCTTCGATAGTAAATGTGCACCGCACAACTCCAATCGAGGAATGGAAACTTGTTTGACAGGGGCTACATTAGTTTTGGATACAAGTAGTTGAACCTTTATTTTGCCGTTGTGTTTCTGCCGACAGTAGATTGCAGCAGCATAAGCTAATGAAGAAGCATCTGCAAAACCATGCAATTCTACTATGTTGTCTGCTGTAAGGATGACCCATCTGGGAACAGTGAGGTAGTTGATGGCATTAAAGGCCTTTTGAAACCTAAGCCAATCCTCTGTTAATTGTTGTGGAATGGGAGAATCCCAATCTGTTTTTGTAAGCCAAAGTTTTTGATAAAAAATCTTCATGAATACTGTACAAGGTGAAAGAAGTCCTAAAGGATCGAAAATTTTGGAAGATTCAGATAAAATACGTCTCTTTGTGAGTGGTGGTGTAAGTTCAAGCGATGGTTGGAAACCAAAAGTGTCATTGGATGAATTCCAAAATAAGCCTAGTACTTTAGAACTTTCATTAGAATCTTTGGAAAATTCAACTCGTGCATCATGAGAACTATGTTCTGAAAATTGAGCGAGAAATTCGGTGGAATTAGAATTCCATTTTCTTAAATGAAATCCGCGAGTACTCAAAACATGAGCAATGTCCTTGCAAATGGAGATTGCGTTATTTGGCGTATCTGCTCCTGATAGTAAATCATCCATATAAATATCTTCCTGTAAAACTCGGGAGAGGTTGGGATTATCTTTATCATCGAGAGCGATTTGCTTAATACACCTAGTGGCCAAAAAGGAAGCTGAGGCTAAACCGTAGGTGACAGTTTTTAGCTTGTATGTGCGAATGTTTTCACTAGAGTTATTTCTCCACAGAATTTGTTGGTATCTCTGATCTTCATCAGCTACTAAAATTTGACGGTACATTTTTTCAATGTCCGCTGTAAATACAATTCTAGGAATTCTAAAATTAAGCAATATTTCAAAAATATCCCTTTGTAATTTGGGACCTACTCCTAGCAGAGAATTTAATGACGTACCATTTGTAGTTTTGCAAGATGCGTCAAAAACTACTCTTAACTTTGTTGTAGGGCTGGATGGCTTGATAACGGCGTGATGCGGTAAAAAATTCTGATCTTTGGAAGTATGGGATCTGGAATTTACTAAGCTCATGTGACCTAGCGATTCGTATTCGTTCATGAATTCTTTGTATTGTTTTCCAAAATCTGGGTTATTTTTAAATTTCCGCTCCATTGCTAATAAGCGAGAAATTGCTGCGGGTTTTGAGTCTCCCAATTCTGAATTTGATTTATAAAATGGAAGTTTTACAACAAAGCGTCCATCGGAATTACATGCATAAGTATTTTGAAAATGTGTTTCCACAAATTGCTCTTCAGAAGTTAATAATTTATCTTTTACGTTAGGAATTTCTTCTAATTCCCAAAATTGCTTTAATTGATTGTCAATATTTGTACCATTAATGTGAAGATTTAGCATTGAATTTGAGTTTAAAGACTCAGTTAATTTGCCTGAAATTAGGAAACCAAAAATGGAATTTTGAGCGATTAAATTACTTTGAGAGCAAGTAATTTGCCCAGGAAGCAAAATAGAAAAAAAAAAGTAGTCAGATCCGAGAATCATATCGATATTGTTTGAGATAAAAAATTTCGGATCCGCTAAGCAGGCATTTTTTAAATGAGAGAAATGTGTTTCGTTTATTTTTTCCGTTGGTAACGGAGCAGTTAGTTTTTCCAAAACATATGCTTTAACTGTTAGTTTGACCTTGGGGTCATGTAACGATACTAAATCTATTTCAACACACCCTCTAGTCATCGCGATTTTAGAATCTTGCAATCCTTTAATTTGAAATCTAGCGTTTTTTCTTTTCAGGCCTAGCAGTTTTAAACATTTTTCCGAAATGAATGTTGATTCACTTCCGCTGTCCGCCATAACTCGAACTTGACAGTTCTCCCCCAAAATATTTTTAATGTTAACGCTTAAAGTTGGTAATAAAGAAAAACATGTTTGTATAGAGTTCACGGAAGCTGCAACTTCTTTGTTTTGATTAGTATCATTTCCTGTCTGGTTTTGACCTTCAGCACGATGAGATTTATTTGCTGACATTGCGAAATTTTTAAAATTATTATCATGTAATAGCGAATGATGCTTTTTCTTACAATAGTGGCAAGTAAAAGTTGAATTACAATGTGACTCAGTGTGCCTATCAGATAAACAGTTCATACATAATTTTTGTTTATTAACAAGTTGTATACGCTTTTTAACAGACATTTCTTTAAATTTAGAACATTTGAAAACAAGATGATTCATTTTACAACAAGAACATTTTAAACTATTGTTAAATTTCGATTTATTAATATAAGGTTGTTTTTCATGAGTAACGCTAACATTATAAAGTTCTAAGTATGTACATCTGTTATTTAAAAATTCTATAAATGCTTCAAATGTGGGAAAATCAATATTATTTGAGAATTGCGCCCATTCTTGGCGCGTTTTAGGATCAACCTTTTGTAACAAAATGTAAATCAACCATACATTTCTAGACTCTGCTTTAGTATCAATAGATTTAAGACCTCTAATTACTTCGTCGGAAGTGTCTGCTATGTTGCGTAAGTTGTGAGAGTTAGTATCGTTAAAAGAAGGTTGTTCCATGAAGGTTTTAATGAGTGAAAAATGATTTGCTTCTTTTTATCATAACGAGCTAATAATTTTTCCCAAGCCTCGTTATAAGCCGTTTCAGTAATGGGAATATGCTTAATTATATTTGCTGGTTCTGACAGCAATAAACCTCTAAGATATTGAAACTTTTGTATATTCGATAAACACATATTATCATGCACTAATGATACATATAAATCCTTAAATGAAGGCCAATTTTTATAATCACCAGAAAAACGCTCAATATTAATTTTTGGCAACTTAAAATTGCTAGATTTCATATTTGAGACATTTTCAAAGACATCAGAATTATCATTATATACATATGTTCTCACAGATAAATTTTCTAAGATATTCTGTAGCTTGGCTTTGGTTTCGTAATATTTTGTTTCGAATTCTTCCATTTCAGAGGATTCGATAGGTAAAGCAGCATCCGCTTTATCAAATTCCGTATAAGTTAATTCAAGTTTCTCTAACTTGTTGCGTATATCATTTTTGTCAAAAGTTTGATCATTTTTATCAATGAAATTTATAATTCTTGTAAGTGCAGCCTTCGCTCTGCCGCGAAGCACTGTAGCCATTTCGGCATCCATTAATTGATAAAACGAAATATGGATGGAATGAATCAGTAAGAGAAACCAAAGTCAAACGTTGAATGAAAATGTAAAATAGTACTTATCTCTTGTTTCTCTGAATCGTTGACGAATGTCGTCGGTGCCTCCAAATGCTGCCGTTGATTGAGTTCGAATAATAGCCAGAGATGGAGATAGTACTTAAATTTATATTACAAGAAAATAAATATTTACAGTTAAAGTTTACACTAAAAGGTAATAATGCGGTTAAATGAAAATTACACCCTTGAAGGTGCTGCGGATTGATGCGAACAAGACCTTGCGTCCGTCCGTTGCGTTTCAGTTTTCAGAGAAGTCCCCGTACCGGTTCCAAAAAAAGTTTCCGTTGGGGTTGGAAAGCGGGAAAATCTCTCGCACTCAGTTACAGTTAAGTGAGGAGTGTGGGAAACACAAGGGGATATTAGTATTGTCATATAAAATTATTTATTTATATGTCTGTAATAAAGTAATGTTTTTTTTTGCGATATACACAATCATATTTGTCAATTAATTGCATTCTAAGAAGGAAACAATAGGTTTAGGGTAGCTGAAATAGGTTTTTTTTTAAAATACAAATTATCTAAAAAAAAACTCCGTCTAGAGTTGTTCTGTACTTCCTCATACTTTCATTTGTATCATTTGACATAATTAAATGAAATTTTAATTTAAAAAATCTATACTAAAGGCTTTGATTTGTCTTTTTTAAAACTTACCTTAACACCCCCACTTAAAATAATAGGCGATTTGTTCAGAAGAATTGATCCGGCTTCAGAGTTGGCAACTAAATTTTTGTGAATGAATTCGATATTTTTTTTACTCTTTGATTTGGTGAAATATAAATTTTAACCATCATAATTATCTGTCCATTTTGCTGCACAAATTTCTCCTATACATGATTCATTTTAAAACCAAATGATTCAGTAATAATATTACGAGTAGTATTGTTAAAACAAACTTACGAGCGTTACAAACCCAAACATAATAATTCTTGGCTACTTAAAACGCATCATTCAAGTTCACTCTCCAGCTAAATGCGCCTAAAAAAGTTATCACTTCAAACATTTATATATTAAACGTGTATTTTTAAATCAAGTGCATTTTGCCAACCTTATGTGTGTTATTACTGTTGACAAATACGTACATTTTAAAAGAAAAGAGGCAAAATGTGCAAATCGGAGAATTGCTTGTCATATGGGTCGAAGGAATGCGGTCATTAGAAGATGTTGACAGGAATGAGTGGATAATGACAGATTTCAGCGTCATGATGGTAGCGGTTGACCTAGGGTCCCAGCAGATAGGGAGGACAGATTGAGGATCAGACCAGCTGTCACAGCGCCTGATTCTTCGTTATCAACCATCAGACGCGCGACCCGCACACGAGTGTCCATCATGACCATTCACAGATGGCTGATAGAGCGAAATTTAGGCTCGTACCAGCCAATACACCACCTACTATTCACGCCTGCACACTGTAAATCAATATTACAGAGGTGCTTGACTCGATCAGGTTGGTACCAAGCTGATTGGGGACGTATAGTGTTGAGCAACAAATCCCGTTTCCAACTGTGTCGCGACGATAATCGAAAACGTGTCTGGAGACACCCAGGGCAGCAAGCCTACTATTGCACGTTACACATGCGTTATGGTCTGGGGTGTTATTTCTTTTGATAGCTGGCCCCCTTTGGTTGCTATTTACGACACACTTACAGCACATTGGTATGTCGACGACATTCTGAAAACTGTTTTACTACCGTTTCTTTTGCAGTACCCCTCGCCTTATTTTTCAGCAAGATAATGTCAGACCATATACGGTACACATGTTGCTATGAACTGTCTTACAACTTGTCATACACTTCCTTGGCCAGCCAGATCGCAGATCTCTCTCCAATCGAGCATATCTTGGCTATTATGGGAAGGCGACTGCATCTACCAGGAAATGTTGATGACCTGGTCCGACAGTTTTAGAACATTTGGCAAGAAATACCACAGGAGGTCATTAGGGTGCATTGACACTCGATGCCATGTCGTATGACAGGTTGCATCCAGACTAGATGTGGGTCAACACCTTATTGAGATCGTTACTTTGTAACTATGTAACTCTGAAATTAATCCTTCAATTTTTCTGAAATTTTAATCAGTTTTTATTCTATAAATTATTTGTCTACCGACCAATTTTTGTCTCAATCGGATAACTTGTTCTTGGTGCGTCCTTTGTTTTGTTATAAAGTGTGCATATGAACGAATCATAATATTAAATGGCAATTAATTTTTATTAACTATCATCAAAATATCGTATTATCATCCAAAACAATCGGGTAAAAAATTTCACTTCAGCAAATGTTTTAAAACGTTAAAAAAATCTTTATAGTTTTGAGCCAAGTCGCTAAAAATGAAGGCAGCATAGCTGTATCTGTAATTCCTTAGATAATTAGTTTGATTCAATTGATTTTAACGAATTATAATTAAATTAATGTATTGTCTCCCAAAACAAACGTGTACAGAAAATTTCAATTCAAATGAGTTCTTTAAAATGTGAGAAAAATCCTGTTCAAGTTTTTTTTTGCCACAAGTCGCCAAAAGGGTCGCTAAGTCAACAAAAATGATGCCAAAGTGGCTGTATCTATAATTCTTTCAAAAATTAAGTTTTAATCAATTAATTTTTATTCTATATTAGTAAATTACAGCATTGCCATCAAAAATAATTGTGTATATAAAATTGCAGCTCAACTGAGCGCTTTAAAATATATTTTATTAAATATTGAAAATTTAAACAAGATATATGGAGAGTGGAAACTCTCTCTCTCTCTCTCTCTAATAGTAGTACAATCTAGATATATATTATAAATGCGAAAGTTTGTGAGGATGTTTGGCCGTCTTTGACGCAAAAACAACTGAATGGATTTTAATGAAATTTTACAGCAATATAGCTTATACATCAGAATAACACATAGGCTATAATTTATAGCATAGGCTATAATTTATAAAGATATTGTATGAAGTGTCCAAAATATAACGATATTTGTCAAGTAAGTAGGAAAACATTCTGCCATCTGCAAGCAATTCTGGGGTGTGCTGCAAAAAATGTCCTCGACAGCATATATCTATTTTTTGTTTGGGAAGAAACCCTTTTTGTTTTGACTACGCAAGGCGCTCGCTTCAATGAATTCCTGTTATCAGCATAATCCCTATTTTTTTTTATTTCAGAATAAAACTCAGTTTTGAAGGGAGATGCTGTTATAAATCTCTCTTTATTTGAATGTTTTTTTATGATTTTATTATGCACATTTGGTATTAAGAAATTGACCTTTTTTCAAAATAAATGCTTTTATCGGTTCTGGTACTTAAAATAAATAAACTTTCTCTTTCACACTACATCATTTGGACAAATTTCCAAAATTTGTTTGTGGTTAGTAGTTAATTATAACGCTATAATTTTAATTGAATAGGCAGATATTGCATTTTTAAGTATAAACATAATTATAACTACTGTACTGTATTTTTTGGAGTGAGTGAGTGAATATTAACGTCGCACTGTTCAGCTACACGAGGGCTTTTGGAAACGGACCACGTAATTTTGAACCATGGTCAAGTGACGTGAACGACACTTGAGCTGGCACCCCCTTCTAATAGCTACCACACCACACCGACTTAGAAGGAATATTCTACCAATACTTAGCAGGAACATTCTTTTAAATCCTCTCTTCCAAGATAAATGGCAGTACTGGTTCTAAGATGAGTATTTTAGCGGATAAGGCTAATAGTTTTATAACAGAAATTGCGTTTTCAGCGGATTGCGATGATTTTCATTTTTGTTCCGAAATAGAAGTTAATGTCAAAAGCTAAGTGTCTTATTTTTATTTTTTTTGTTTGTGAATGATGTCTTTATAGGAAATGATTTGACTTTTTATTTTAAGTGGACAGTGGGTATAATTAATTTTTACAGTTGAATATCTTTAATTAATTAATTAGCTCTAACGGATAAAATTTCCCAAATTGGAGTATTTTATTTATCTATATCCCTTAATTTTCAATGTAGTGATACAAAAAAAATTATTGTATGAAAAAAACTGCAGTAAATCATAATGCGGTGGATAAAGTATTAACATGCATCGCTTCCTTACACGACGGGTCTTACAAAGCTCTAATAAAGCTCGAGCTATGCCAACTTGACTCTATCGTTAACATTTCGCTATGTTTTTTATTGAATCACCATTATAATTTAAGAAACAGCGTTGCTTGCGAATATTACAATTTTAACATAAAATAAATACAACAGAAAGTAATATTAATGCATTACACTTTCAGATATAAATTATTTACACTAAATTTTAAGCGTTCATTACACAAAACTTTTAACAATGTGTTACTTTTGCTAAGCAGAGATCAGCTTAGGAAGGTATTTTCAAAAATCGACCCTCAAGAGTGATACTGGGAGTTATAAATAAAAAAAATCTTTTTTATCAGCTATTAGATCTACATACTTAACAAATGTGGTATTTTTCTTTCTTTCTTTTTTTTTTGTTTAGCTGAGATATGCAAAAAGAATTTTTTGTTTAATTTGAAATTCACGTAAAATTAACTCATTAAAAACTTCTTTATTCTTCAATCTGTGCTGTTTAATTTTTCAGTTTCCCTATGCGAAGAACGGGTATACCAGCTAATTGAATTATAAAGGAAATTAAACAAAAAATACATTGTAATTATTATATAATTTCAATACAAATAGTCACATATTATTTTTATGTTTATAAAAACATTGCTTTATTATTTATTGAATAAGGAAAAATTAATTTAAAATTACACTCATGGACAAAAAAATTAGTGCACCAAGAAATAATTGCCGGATCGTAACAAATCGAAGCATAAAGGTACGTGTCGGGAGTATGAAATGATTAGAAATGCAGCGTGATTGAGCATTATGTATAGTCGGTAGAGGGCGTTAAACGTCCTTCTCCATGGAGTATTAAATGGGCAACCAAAACTTGTTAGAATGTTCTGAATCATTTACAAAAAGCTGAGGTAGACATGCCATTACGGCGTTTTCGAAGACAGTATGAGCAGCTGTCGCAGTTTAAGAGGGGAATTATCGGCAAGATGGAAGCTGGGTGGCCATCTAGGCTAGTGACCCTGTAGTTAGACCGCTCTGATTGTGTTGTGAGGAGGTGTTGGGACCAGAGGATTCAAGAGATGGGATTTACACGAAGACCTGGCACAGGATGCCCTTGACAGAACAATCGTCGAAAAGACCATCTCATTGTAAGAAATGTACGTGTACAGCCAACTGCTTCATCGGCCGCCCTCCAGGCACAGGTAGCACCTTCACTAAGAGCCTCTGTGTCTTCTCCAACTATATGAAGGCGCAATGCTGAAGAATATTTGGGATCGCGGTGCCCATTATGTGTGCTGCCCTTTACGCCCGCCCATCGAGGCCTTCGTTTAGAGTGGTGCCACGCACGAGGAAACTGATCTGCAGCGGAAAGAAACTAGGTCGTCTTTAGCGGCGAGCCCAGATTCAATTTCAGCAGTTATGACATTCGTGTTCGTGTGTGGAGACCCCGTGGTGAATGTTTCAATCCTGCCTTTGCTTTACAGTGACACACCGCTCCCGAAGTTGGTGTGATGATATAAGGTGTCATTGCCTACAATACACGGTCACCCCTAGTATTGATTCATGGCGTCATGACAGACAGCGGGGTATGTCCATGACATCCTGCAACCACATGTGTTGCCACTCATCAACGGCTCCCAGGAGCCAGTTTTCAACAAGACATTGCTCGGCCTTACACGGCAAGGGTATCACAAGACTGTCTCTGCACTTTTACTACCCTTCCTTGGCCTGCCCGATCCCCAGATTTGTCTCCAAAAGAGCATATCTAGGATCATTTAGGATGGCAAGTTGGGCTTTTCACGAGTTTGAACGAACTAGAGACAAGGTTACAGAAAACATGGAATGAAATGTCTCAAGATATACAGAACTTGGATGCTTCAATGCCTGATCGTATCGCATCATGCGATACGATCAGGCTATGGGCTAGATGGCTATGGGCTCATCATGCTAGAGGGGGTCCAACAGGGTATTAAATCCTTCGTTCTTTTGCCTTTTTCTCTGAAATAAATGATTCTTTTTCTTTGATTTTCTAATCATTTACTTATATCAAAGTAGTCATTACGTATGTAAAATTTCCTTTCAATTTGACGACTCCTTCTTGGTGTGCTAATTTTTTTGTCTATGAGTGTATGATAAATAGGATCTTGAATGATATAATTAAGCGGATTCACTAATGTGATTGGTTCAAAAAATCAAAAAAAAAATTTTTTTTTTCATAAATTGCTTCTTTAACATGTCTAGAATACGGTAATAAAGAGATTTTTTAAAATTCTAAGTCCTTATAAAGAAGCAGCTGTTCGTAGCGCTAAATAAAGATTTCCATTGTTTTAATCGGTTTTCAAACTTTTTAAACGCGTTTTTCTCAAAACTGTGTTTTTCAAACTTTCCTCAATATTACCTCAAGAATGGTTTGACCGAATGACTTCAAATTTATAGGGTAAACTCAGCATAAATATACGCACCAAATGAGCTACTATCATGCGAAAACTCAAAATATTTATATCTTTTATAACAGAAACATAACAAACAAACCCATGAAATTCGAAACTTTTTCTTCTGACGTCTACCAAAAGTCCAATTTTCGATATTTTCAATTGAGTATAATTCATTCGGTGCATTTAAGCCTATAGATTTAAACGCTGTTATTTATTTTTTTTATTTCAAATAAGCCAATCAGCCGGAATCGTGGAGGAAGTGAGTGTCCTTTTTTCGAGGTTGGTGTGTTTAGAGCCCTATAACTCACTCACTTTCTATTAGATATATTTGGTTAAGAGTTTATATACATACTCTTAAGATTCTTATAAATAAACATTAAAAAAAGGAAAAGCTCTATCTCTTTATTGGTCGTCATAAAAATTTCCTAAAAATGCTTAAAAACAGGCTGTCACATGGGTGAACCCCCTTAAGTGTATTAATGACATTAAAAGTATTAGAAGAATATCCCGCACACAGGAAATTTCTTTTTAGAAACAATTACTGAGATAACAAGCTAGAATTTCTACCTGAGATGCGTCAAGGAATCGAACCTTTTCATTCTCCCTCTCCACTCAAAAGACTTAAGTTCTGACGACAGAAAGTTTCAAGCTAAGTGAAAAAGCCGATAAGAAGCCACAAAAGACCGCGTCAAGTTGTAAGGCGTCGCAGCTGTCATCGATAACATCTGGAATCGAACACTTCTGCATCCTCTCAAAAGAATCCCTTCACTCAATTCATGGAATGAGATAAGGTGGATCAAAAAGGTTTTATAACTTCTTGAAAGATTTAAACACCCTCAATTTAATAATTGAGTTCGGCAGAATTTCCGAAGCATAAGGAAAAACTAAAAGAAAAATATCAGGATTTAATTTTATGTTTCGTAGAATACTTGTAGAAAACTTTTATCAGAACCAAAGAAGCAGTCTAAAATGGTTTTTGACAATTGACCAAGATTTTTGGCTGTCAATTTCGATATATAGGAGCATTAGACACACTTCCAAAGCTACTTGAATCATCAGAGATATCTAAATTGAGAATTGAATCTGTTAGTACATATATTAATACTTTTAGGTACTTAAAATACCATTTTTGAAGGAACTTCAAAATTTGACAGTTTTAATTCTATTTTTCGTTGTGAGATCCTTATTTTCTGATATTTTTCCATCTTTTTTTCAATACCTTCACTATTAGCGCACACTCTCTCTATATATTTATATGCCTATTTTGTTCAAATTTTCAAACGTTAATAAAATACTTTTTATTCATCCAATCAAGTTCAAATAAATTTTTTAAGCTTTTAGTGGATGACACTTGATGTTAATACATTTTTTTCCAAATATTAATTTATTAATTAAATTTTGTGCTTTAATTTTAAATTTATTATGCGTTATTTACCTCGTGGTAACAATTAGCTGCAACAGATGGCGCCAGTACGTTTTTCTAACAAAGTAGGAATTGACGTTAAAAAAATTTGTATGCAACTTGTTTCAAATCAAATGATATATTTTTTTATACATTTGCAATGATTATATAAAATCGGAATCTAAAGATTTTGAATGTATATATCTTGAACTTTATCTGCAATAATTTAAAAATACTTTAGTTATTTAGTTGCATGAATAGAAAGTATATCTCTTTCGATCGCCTTTTGTTCGACTTTTTAAGCTCGAACGCTCTAATGGATCTCGGCTGATTTCTCCAGACTCCGGAGGATTAGCAACCGTTACAGGAGTAATATTATTTAAAGGGCAACTCTGAGGCTACAGCATAACATTCAACTGTAAATTTAGATACTAATTTTAAAAACAGACTTATGAAATCAGATATAACACAACTTTTTCCCCATTTACTTAAGTGTTTCGCCAATAGAATTTGAAATTTCTCTGTAAAATAATTTTAAAATGAAGAGATTACTATAAGATTACAATTTTAATAATTTTTTAAACTAAGAATTGTTAGAATACTAAAAGAAAAATTAATAATCACAGACATCAGAAAATGAACTGATGGTTAAATTACGCGGGGAAAAAAAAGCTTTAAAACAAGAATTTTTAATAAAAGGATTTATACGCAATTGGACATATAAAACACATATTGAAATGTTAATAACATGTTTTGGAAGATGTTTAGACTTGTGGATATTTTGTTTAAAATATGCGTATTCGATACAGAAGAGCGTATACATGTGTGCAAGTGCACTTACATGCTCTTGAAAAAGTGTACTTTAATTTAAATTCTTGAAATGCTGACTTCTACGTCTTCTCTTTTTTTTAACTATTCCTTTTGTCCTTATTTTACCCTTAGTAAGGAAAAAACATATTCATCACAGGAGTGATCTCGTGGGGCACAGAGTCACCTCAGGCGCACGAAATCGTTAATTCTGGGAAAACAGTTTCTAATGACCTTGAAAGTATCTTTCTATATGACAGTCTTCATGGGAACTAAAAGGTATTTCTCACGTATCTCCCTATTTGTTGGGTGTGTCAAATTGTTTCTTACAATCTTAAGGTACTTGTTTTGACTAAGTTCTCCTCGCGACCACTTTTGTAAAAATATTTTTTGTAGACAGGCTACATTTTCTCTATGGAATGGCTTAGGGGTTTTGATAGCTGTGCTGTACGACTCATTATGGCTTATTACTGTAAATGACCAGAATATTAAAAAAAATGGGCATCTGTGATCTCTATTGAAGGAAGTTGAAACTGATCAAGCAAGAGAAAAACCAACTGAAATATTGCGTATTAATCATGATAGCGAAAGTAAATTTGAAAAGAAACGATGAACAGGAAATCTTTGAGCTGAAAGGAAAATTTTCAAATGATACATAAAGGACTCCATCAAGAAAAATGTACAGCCAAAAGAGTGTACCACAAAGTAAACTGCGTCCTTTTAAAAAGACACAAGCACACAAGCAAGGAAAAGTTCAACATGTTATTTGTCGAACATCAAAAGTCAATAAAACAACAATAACTTGAACAAAGTATGACAGTTTGGCCTGAAAATAGCATTCCAGTAATGTTAAAGAAAACTGTCTGCGCGCGCAATTTTTGTGTTCTTTATTAAAGCCTAGCACATTTGAAGCATTTTAGTTTAAATGGATTTGTTCTCATATTATCAAAGAAAAATGAAGTCTTCAAAAGTAGGTAAGTATACTTTCTCTATCTTTCTTTATTACGATTTCTATCGTGGACAATAAAAATAATTATAAAAAAAGGATTGGAGGTGACTCACAGACACCCCGCGCAACCATTAACTTAAGTATCGAGTGTGCGCCTTTTTCCCGTGTTAAAATCGTAATGACTTAGATAAAAAATAGTTAATGACTAGCTCTTACCCTCTACTTGGTCCGCGTGGAATTGAAGAAAAAAGTGTTCGTGTTCACTCTCTCTCTCAGTTTACGAAAACTTCATAATTCTGAATTCCACATAATGAAATATCTATGATAAGTTCAATGTCATTCTTCTACTTTGTTAATCGATATGCGAAAGGCAGCTTTGTGATATTAAAGGCGAGATGCGCCTGACGATGGTGACATGCGTGTGGGCTGCGCGCCTTTTTTTATTTTATATAATACACTGGTGTGCAAAAATTCAGGACGAGACGGTTTTTCAATATAACTTTGTACAAAAGCTTTCCAAATCAACACATTTAATACCGTAAGATCCCCAATACGTAAGGACATGTGTAATGTAAGCAACACTTACTAAAAGAGAAATCAGAGGGATAAAAAGAAGCTTGATTGAAAAAGTAGCATGGAGCGCAATGCGACTGAAGGCCAAAACATCCCTGTGATGGGTGTCCAGCAAGAAACATCCGGTCTTTAGTAGGGGATATGATCTCCCCTGACAGCTAGGCAGGTTTCACAGCGTCTGCCCATGCTGAGAATGAGGGTGTCAATGAGTTGTTGAGGCATTGCTGCCCATTCGTCTTGCAGCGCCAATCGAAGCTCCCGAATCGTTACTGGTGGTAAGGTACGAGCTGCCAAGCGTCTGCCTAGAAAATCCCATACATGCTCCATGGGATTGAGATCCGGAGATCGTGCCGGCCAATCCATACGTTCAATATCCTCACTCTCTAAGAGCTGTTCGGCAGCTACTGTGCGATGACATGGTGCATTGTCGTCCAAGAAAAGGAACTGCAGACTCATAGCACCTCTAAAAAGACGCACATATGGAAGAAAAATCTCGTTACAATAACGGGTTCCGTTGACTGAACCTGCGTCGAAGATGTGAAGGTCTGTACGACTACCAAGCATGATGCCTCCCCAAACGAGAACACCGCGACCTCCATACCTGTCCCTTTCAATGATGTTCTAGGGATGATTGCGGCTTCCCCGCTCTCTCCAGATGAGTATGCGATGAGAATCGCTACTCAAACTGAATTTGCTCTCATCTGTTAAGAGTACTCGTCCCCATTCATTGTCTCTCCAATTCCGGTGTTCCCGGCACCACAGAGAACGCCTTCTCCGATGGGCAGGCGTTAAAGGTACACACCGTACAGGGCGTCGTGCAAACAGACCACCACCGTACAGTCTTCTGGCCACGGTAAAACGCGATATCGGTCGTCCAGTCGCCTGTGTCGTGTGTCTAGCGATTTCTCCCGCTGTCTGCCGCCTGTTTCTTCTGGCCTGTAAGACAATGCACCGGTCATCTGCGGGTGTAGTTCCTCGTGGACGACCACTACTGAACCTCCGGATAGATGTTCCTGTAGTTTGAAATTGTCTCCAAAGTCGTGAAACGATGTTGTGAGCAATTCCGAACTCTGCAGCCACACTTGTCACACTGCGGCCTTCCTCCAACTTCCCAATGATTTGATCTCGGGTAAAAGCATCCAGATGTCGTCTAACAGATTGATTATTCGCTATATCTCGCTGAGGTAGCAACTAGGTGTGATTTTAACTGCTATACGGTGTGCAATCTCTTTGCCAGAAATACTGATCTTACACCGACAACATGCTTTATACTACTCAGACACTCCCCCATTACGTCTACCTGCATATCTGCGCATGTGCTACCGTACATCACCTTACTTAATCTCCTGATTGGTCTTTCTGTCCACTCTGCCTCATCGTTCAGCTGATATGATAATTTTTCGACTTCGTCCTTAATTTTTGCACACCAGTGTATATACTTCCCTATTTGAATCGGATATTGTTAACTATTACATTGGTTTTCTTTTTTTTTTTTTTGTGTGTAGCCTAAGTTACTCATTATAACATGAGCTATCTGCCAGTGAAAGTCCCGTCAAAACCTGTTTAGCCATTTCAGAGATTAGCCGGAGTAAATAAACAGACAGACAGAAAAAAATTTTAAAAATTGATTTTTTGATATAAGTACCGAATATACTTTTAAATGCGATTAGCAAAAAACTATTAATTTCAAATTACAAACAGGCACTTGTTTTATTTTAGTCGAAACTCTATATTATGAATTTCGATATTGCGAATTTTTCTACATAGCGAACTTTTTTCTGGAACCATAAACATTTCATGATTTTCTTCGTAAAATAACCTCCCAATAGCAAAGTACATTTTCTATATAACGAAATTTTCTCTTGCGATTCAATTGTTCGTCTCCCTATTTTTAAAATAGTTCAAGACATTTCAAGTTGTTCTCTCTTAACACATTTTATGGTGGTCATAAGTCTTGAACTGGCTTTATTAGGTGCCCAACTTGCAGAGGGAAATAAAATTCTGGACGTTTCATCCAAGCCCCTATTGTCCCTTAGCCCCTATTGTCCAGTTCACTGAAAACATCTGCGATATCCCCTTCCACCCTCAGTAGAGTTGTCTCGTGTCCTTGAACTAGTTTCCGTTCATTTGTAGTGTTGATCCTTCGTGCGGGTAACTTTATTTTTTACAGCCCGAAAAGGTCAAAACGTAAGGACTAGAGCATCAAGGAAAATAATTTAAATCTTCAGGACGCGGATAAAGGCGTCAAGAAACATTCCTGGCAGTTTTTCTTTCTTTTGTGATAGGTAAGATATGCAAAATAAATATGTAGTAATTTTAAAAAGATGTGATTAGTTATACCTTTTTTAATATATAGTGTTCATGAATCTAAAATTCGTTTTATGGGGTTTGTAAATGAAATCGAAGGATGAACCTCTACATAACGAATTTTCCATATAATGAATTTTTTTTCAGGATTTAGCGACTTCATTATGTATAGGTCCCTCTGTATATGTACAGATAAGCTTCGATATAGTTTCCTTTTCGAGATCCAAAGCCAAAGCAATATATTTACAGTTATATACTAAGATAAAACATTCCCTGGAACATGCTTTCGAGATATTTTGAGTGCTATTTTTGCATTATCGCAGTATTCATAGGGCTCAGTTACCACTGCTGTTTAAGAAGCTGCCAACTGCTCCACTCAAAGTAATCCGCTCTCTTTCTCCATTTACTGCACCTTAGTCATCGGTTTCTGTGGTAAGTTTTTCTTTCTTTTTTTGCATCAAGTGACCTGCTTCATCAGTCTTTCTTCTTCAAATTTCTGCTCATTTTTTCCTGTCTTTCTTTCAGTTTCTCTTATAAAATAGTATTTCCTTTACTCCTGAGGGGCTTTCTATTCTAATTCCTTGGTAAAGAGTCCATCACCTGATTACTCGAATATCCTGAAGTCGATCCTGCTACTTGCATCTGCCAATGAGAATTCCTCCCCTGGCTCCAGACAGAAAATCCTTTCTTAATATACTAATGCATCTATGAACAATCGAAACTTTTATTTACTATTTATGCTTATATATATACATACACATATACATATACACTGCTGGCCACAAAAAATGCAACACCAAGGAGGACCAGAGATATCACAACGAAATTTATTTGGCAGATAACATGCCAAACAAAGATCAAACGATTAAAATGACAGCCTCTTGTGATCTCTGGAAGATGACAAAATCAATAGTAAGCGTAACCACCATCTTTGAATATAACCGCTGCCACACGGCTCAGCATAGAATTAAAAAGGCTTTTGTTGTATCCTTGGGGTATAGCAGTTCCAGCGAATTCCACATATTACCAAAGTCGTCTGGTGTGGTAGCTGGGCAGTTTTTCGGCAAACTAGGACCACACGTTTTCGATTGGCGATAGATCGGAAGAACAAGCAGGCCAAGGAAGCAATTCAATTTGATGGCTAAAGAAGAAATCTTGAGCATAGCGTGCCACATGTGGTTGTGCCTTATTCTGTTGAAATATGGCTGATGTCAAGCGCTGAATGTATCGGGGAACCACGGACTGCAACACCTCAGAGATGTAGCGCTGAATGTATCGGGGAACCACGGACTGCAACACCTCAGAGATGTAGCGCTGAATGTATCGGGGAACCACGGACTGCAACACCTCAGAGATGTAGCGCTGAATGTATCGGGGAACCACGGACTGCAACACCTCAGAGATGTAGGGCTGAATGTATCGGGAACCACGGACTGCAACACCTCAGAGATGTAGCGCTGAATGTATCGGGGAACCACGGACTGGAACACCTCAGAGATGTAGCGCTGAATGTATCGGGGAACCACGGACTGCAACACCTCAGAGATGTAGCGCTGAATGTATCGGGGAACCACGGACTGCAACACCTTAGAGATGTAGCGCTGAATGTATCGGGGAACCACGGACTGCAACACCTCAGAGATGTAGCGCTGAATGTATCGGGGAACCACGGACTGCAACACCTCAGAGATGTAGCGCTGAATGTATCGGGGAACCACGGTCTGCAACACCTCAGAGATGTAGCGCTAAATGTATCGGGGAACCACGGATTGCAACACCTCAGAGATGTAGCGCTGAATGTATCGGGGAACCACGGACTGGAACACCTCAGAGATGTAGCGCTGAATGTATCGGGGAACCACGGACTGCAACACCTCAGAGATGTAGCGCTGAATGTATCGAGGAACCACGGACTGCAACACTTCAGAGATGTAGCGCTGAATGTATCGGGGAACCACGGACTGCAACACCTCAGAGATGTAGCGCTGAATGTGTGACAAATCTATACGGAACTTTATCACTAACCTTCTGAGTCGTCTTTTTTAGGGAAATTTAATTCCCTACCTATTTCCAATCAGCTCCAAAGAGAGGACAGGATTCCTTGTTATGCAGATTAGATAAAGTATTTAAGTTAAACGGAATCGTAAAGTTAGAACAGTAGGAGAGAGAGATTGAGGCAGAAAAGTATAATAGTGAAGTTAGAGATTTATAATTGAAGATTTCTTGGTGGATAATTTAATCTCTGGAAGAGTTGAGATTCAGGGTGGTAAATATTGATTTATATTTAAAGTCTCATCAAAGCTTTATATTAGAAGTGAGAATAAAGTTAAATGTTCAATAGGAACATTATTGAATATAATTCTGGGATCTCTTATCGCGGTAATCTCTGCGTGATCGATATTATTATTGTTAATTAATTGGATCATTAAATATTTAAGTTAATTTAAAGGAAAGACCCTTATTAAACCTCATATAGCTAATTTAATTTATTTGTTATTAAAAGTATTTGATTCTATTTGGGAAAGATAATCAAATAAAGAAAGTTATTTATAAAAATGGCTACTGGCTCTTATCTGACTCCTACTTATTCTCGTTCTCAAAGTGAGGTCCAAGGGGACCTTCACAAATGTATCGGGGAACCACGGACTGCAACACCTCAGAGATGTAGCGCTGAATGTATCGGGGTACCACGGACTGCAACACCTCAGAGATGTAGCGCTGAATGTATCGGGGTACCAAGGACTGCAACACCTCAGAAATGTAGCGCTGAATGTATCGGGGAACCAAGGACTGCAACATCTCAGAGATGTAGCGCTGAATGTATCGGGGAACCACGGACTACAACACCTCAGAGATGTAGCGCTGAATGTATCGGGGAACCACGGACTGCAACACATCAGAGATGTAGCGCTGACTGTTCAATGTACCGGCACTGCGTACAATAGGGATAGGACAGTGAAATCCAATACCACCCCAAACCATGATACTGAGTGCAGGACCATTAAAATGTAAATATTATTCTTTAAAAAATGCAATTTGTTTTATTTATATAAAAATAGCTACAGTATAATAAGAATACATTTAACTTCATAAATCAACTTACTTCTAGTAACAGGAGAAGCTGTTTTAGAAAATATCATGCCCAACGTAAAGCTCAATTAATATTTTTTACAGAAATGTTTTTTATTTTCATATGCTTATAATTTTAAAAATTATGATTATATTTTAAATATTTTACTTTTTTTAAGCTTCAGTACCTTACAAATAATATGTAAAATGTTCGATTTATTTTTAATTTTAATTTCAAAGAATTATTTCAATTTGAAAATTGTTTATATTTTCTGCCCTCGAGACAAAGTTGACACCTTTGAGAGCCTTATAAGCGATGAATATTTTAATATAACATTATACGAGGGTCACTCTGAAATTTTTGAGGCATGTGACTCGGTTTTTAAAGTTATACTTACAAAATTTTAGGAGTGTTCAAACTAGTCTCCTCCAAAATCAATGCACTTTTGTATATGAATTTTCCACAGATTAAAGTCCTCAAACCATTCATTTCTTGGAATTGATTAAAAAAGGCATTTATACATACAGTCCCATCAATATCTTCTGAATGAAAACGGCGACCACGCGTAAGTTCTTTTTTAGATTAAAAAATAACCAAAAGTCATACATATATATATATATATATAGCTAGATTCTGAGAATATAGTGGATGTTCTATCACTTTAATTTGTTTATGTTTAAGAAACTCAACTCAGTTGTATGGGAAGATGCATTGGCATGAAGAAGCATTAGTCCCGTAACATTAACTTCTTGAAGAATTTCTGGAAGACATTTAATGGTATACCAGTTTGCCGTTACTATCTTCTGTCCTTCCAACTTGATGGCTTTGACCGATCCCGTAATTCTGAATCAAACGACATGCATTGCTTTTTTCATTGCTCTTTGTCTTTCACCATAGTTGGCGTAATATTTGCTTTCTTGAAGTGTTAGAACGTCAAAAAATGGTATGTACGTTTCATCACCCATTACAATTTTAGAACTGATGCGGTGGCTGCCATCATTTAACAATTTAAGGGTTTCTTTACTGATTTTGACACGCTCTCCTCTTTTTGGTGCTCAGTTAATTATTTTGTGAATTATTTTGTGTATGGCTACGGATCCAATGTTTAGTTCCTTCTGGAGCATTTAGTAGATACAGCGATTATCATCCGCTAACATTTTTCGTATGGTAGACATATTATCCGTAATTACTGCCGAACTCAGTCTTCCAGTATGTTCTTCATCTTGAAGAGAATTGCAACATCTGCAAGGTTCTTTAAACCATCTGAATACAGTAGAATGACATGGAGATACATCACAAAATGCTAATTGCAGCCATTAAAAGCATTCCTCTTGATTTAATTCAGCTTTAAAATTGTAGAAAATTAGTGCATGCTAATGTTATGTTCTCGTGTCAACTCTATTTTCTCTTCTATCTAAAATTTATTCTACGATAAACAACTTGAAGTAAGACAGTAAAAAGTCGTCTGCTGTGTTAAAATAATTTTTATTTTCCAATTAAATCGTTTTTTCTTTGTAACTTCTCGTCCGCGCTTATCTCAAAAATTTCAGAGTAAATCTCGTATTCGGTGTTGAAAAATTCCTAAAATCATTCTCAGATTTGTCCAGTGTGGAAGTACCCTGTATTTATTTAAAATGTCATTTATGGTTATAATGAATGGTGTATTAACGAAAATTTGATTCCATACTTTTGCACACCGGTACACTGTCAGAAACAATAATCGAAGTATGAGAATCCTTTTAAATAAAATCATTACTTTCGTATAAAGTGCTTCTCTTTATTATTTTTAAATTTCGCAATAACATGGGACCTATAAAGGGAATCAAATAAATCCTCTTCTCGATAGAAAAAAGTCTACATTTTTTTTACTTCTTTTTTTATGGTTGTAAATAGTCAGTGTAATCATTGTTATTCTAAGTCAGGTAACATTTTAGATTTATTCTTTTCAGTTACACAACTGTTGTTGTTATTGTTGTCGTGTCCTTCCAAAAGCTTACACAGCAGACCACACCAAGATGGACCAGAGATATCACAACGAAATTTATTTGGCAGATAACATGCGCTGTACAAAGATCATACAATTAAAATTACATTATCATTACGTGTGGATGATGACAAAATCAGTAGTAGTGTAGCCAACATTGTTGGCTATAACCACTGCCACACACCTCGACATAGAATCAAAGAGGCTTTGGATATATCCCTGGCGTACAGTAGCCCATGTGGATTCAACATACAGAACATACCTTCTAATTTTCAAGCAGGTGGGTCTAATAGTTTAAAGACGGAAATATTTATCTAATGCGTCCCTTAATCCCCATAGTGCCCCTTGGGGGTCACTACTGTCAAAACTGTAAATAATTATCTATAATGTTTCTTAAGCCTCTGCAACGCAATTGGGGTGGGGAGGGTAATTTTCACAAAACCCATTTTGCAGCGGCCCTCTACTCTATGAAAGAAGCATGTATACAAAATTTCAAGATTGTACGTCTATTTGTTTATAAAGGGTGTTTTTTGAGAGGTATAGAACTTTAAATTGCAATAAAACAACGATGTATTATTCGATTGACATGAATGTTTTTTTATTCGAAAGATAATCTTGTGCAATTACATTCTAAATATGATTTCTGGCATAGTACTGCCACGGCTGGCTCGGATGTAGTCCAATCTGGACGTCCAATTTCCGATGACTTCTTCCAACATTTGTGGTTAGGCGGTCACCAAACGTGTCTTTCAATAAATCGATTGTGGCACGAGCCGTGTGACATGTTGCGCCGTCTTGTTGGAACCACAGCTCTCGGACATCATGATTGTTCAATTCAGGAATGAAAAAGTTAGTAATCATGGCTCTATACCGATCACCATTGACTGTAACGTTGTGGCCTTCATCGTTTTTGAAGAAGGATTCCACCAGCCCATAAAGCGCACCAAACAGTCAGTTTTTCTGGATGTAACGGTGTTTCGACATACACTTGTGGATTAACTTCACTCCAAATGCGGCAGTTTTGTTTGTTGACGTAGCCATTCAACCAGAAGTGCGCTTCATCGCTAAACAAAATTCGCTTATGAAAATCGACCATTATTTTAGAAATAAAATTGCACAATTTGAAAGCGTTGTTCAGGCGTGAATCTATTCATGATGAATTGCCAAACCAAACTGAGAATAAATCACTTGACAGTTGTTAAATCGGTCGCCATCTTGGAAAGTAATGCCAACTTAAACTTCTATACCTGAAAAAAACACTCTGTATAAATAAGGATATACTTATCTATAATCAATAAGGATATACTTATATATCCCCGCAACGCCCCTTGGGATTTTATTTTCTCCAAATCCTTTCTAAGTGGATCTCTACTGCGTGATTTCTGCAGTGAATTTCAGGTCTGTAAGTTTAATAGTTCCCTAGATAACGTGATGAGTCACGTTATCTAGGGTGTAAATGTGCCTTTATTTCTTATTATGTCAGAATGTATTTCGTCTGTTTTAGCAAATCAATAATTTTATAAAATAATCTTTCGTTTTCGACCTTTCAATAGGCTCGCGGCCACCTCGTAGAGTTATCACGCACCCCTAGTGGTACGTGCCTCCCAGTTTGAGAAACACTACATTACACATTTCATTATTAAGCTCAGAAAATAAATTTATTGTTTCCAGTAAAGAACTGCATCAAAAACTGTACTGGAAGTACGCGCTTGATTGTTTTATCAGGTTTGAAATAGTGCTAAGTAGCTAAAAATAGTGCTAATCAAACACCGTAAAATATAATGCAGCCATACTGTTATCACCCAAGAACAATTCCCGGCAGACCACTATATTTCTCATTCGAGCTTCCAGGGATTTATATTAGCCACTTTTTATTATTATTTCTCATTCAATGGGTTAATGTCATGGCTTGATTAATGATTAAATTTACAGCCCCAGCAGTCCTGCGATGTAAAAATACACCTCCCTAAGCTTCCTTAAAGGAGTTATTTAAATAGACTATTGAAGGTAATGACCGCTTATCGCTCAATTCTACTTAATTACTCTGCATAAAAGTCACGTGAAACTTAATGTGGCTTCTTCATGTATTTTAACTGAGTCAATCTATGGCATGAACAATATCTTGAACAGACCACTGGTGTTAAGTGGGAGCCAAATATTGAGAGGTTTTAATTAAAGTAAAACTAAATAAATGTTATCCATGCAATAATTACTTGTAGGATATATTCTTATATATATATATATATATAAACCCATAACAACCGATAAAAACTAACGGATTATTTCCTCATTGCCACCATTTTTCCTACAGACGCGTGTATGTGGTGTTTTGAGGAGGGGGTTAATAAAAGGCATAAATAAGAAAATAAGAATGTCATTTTAGATTACCCTTCTCACTAAATTTCTTTCCACATACATCACAGACAAAGGGCTTCTCTAATGTGTGGTCATAGTAATGTGCTTTTAAATTATGCTTATGACTTAACTCTTTTTTACAAACATCACACTTATATGGCTTTTCTCCTGTATGAATACGATAAGATTTTAAATGCACTTTCTTACTAAATTCCTTTCCACACACATCACATTTAAGTGATTTTTCTCCAGTATGAATACGACTATGTATTTTGCTTTAGATTCCTTACTGAATGTCTTCTTACATACTTCGCACGCATACGTATTTTCTGCAGTATGGATTACACGACTTTTCACGAGGTTGGTATTCTGATTGTATCCATTCTCGAATCCATAAAAATCTTAAAGATCTTTTCCGACATCAGAACGACGAAACTGATTTAGATTTAAATTTTCCATCAATTTATTTTCAACCACTTCAAATCTGGATGTAATTTTATTATAATAATAATTATGAAAATGATTCGTTTTGTTATTTAACGAAAATGCTGAACTTTCAGATTGCACAAATGTTTCGTCAGAAGGAATATAATTCTCCTTAAGTGACGAATTGGATGCAGAAGTTTGATTGTGAGTTTCAAGTCCATTTTCAGTTACAGGAGAGATATTCACTTCCTTTGGATGAAGACACGCCTTGCCGATGGAATTATACTCCTTGTAAATAACATTTGATCTACCGATGGAATTGCCAACTGAATTGTTACCTTTCCAGTGTTGCTGTGAAGAAGCTTTCTTCACCATTGAATTGCTATCATATGCATCGATAACAGCTCGTTGATTTGCACTGGATTGTGGATTCATTCCATGTTCAACAGCTTCAATTTCACTGCATTCATTAGCTGAAACATTAAGCTGATTTTTATTGAAATGTTGATTCATTTCACAAGTACTTAATTGTACTGAGCTGTAATCAAAGAACTCTCCAAAATGATTTCTATAAACTTGCGGATTAGTTCCTATTATTTGTTTTATTCCAGACGATGTTAATGGGTGTTTGTCGTTGATCTGTTGAATATTCCCATGTCCAAAATGTTGCATTTGACTGTATTTGGATGCAGATGAGAGATTGTTGAATTGTTTATTCATTCCATATGCATAGATTTTCGTTGGGTTGCATTCAATTGATATTAAAAGTTGATTTGTATTGATTTCAGAATTCTTGCCAGGCCTGCAGGTTTCCTTTTTTTCCGTATTTCATAGACAAATACAGTTCATTTGTATTGTCTTTTCAATCTGAATAATATCTATACTATGAAGCTTCTGGCTGTGCCCTGTGCAGTGTTTGGAACAAGATGATGGCATTGCAGTACTTTCAGCGAATGCGCCATGATGAGTTGTTTCTTGATCACTGTAATCATAAAGATGATTAAAAATATCTCTTGATGAGTCCGTCCATTTATTAAGGGTAAATTGTTCTTTGGAAGAATTTTTCCATTGTCCATTTTACAAGCAGTTCTGAAATCCTTCGAAGAGTTTAGTGATCCCCATCGTCTTTGCTGATCACTGGCCGAAGTTCTTCACCATGTTGCTGATATTTATGGCTTAAATGTTGTTTATAGGCTTTAAACTGCAGATTTCAAGATTCGCACAGATATTTTGGAGTTGACTGATCCATTGATTCTTATAAAAAAGAATTTTCTATTTAATTTCTTAAATACGAATTCAAACTTAAGATAAGAACAATTTCACAAGGAATGAAGCACTGACTTAGGTGAAATCAAACATATGCATGGAAAAAAAATATTATTTTAAGTAGAGTTATATATGCTCGAATATTAATTGTTTATATTTTTTGGTTTAAATAATAAAAAATTAAAAGCACAAAAAAATTTTGGGTAAACTTTGTAATTTATAGCATAAAAAACAAAATCCTACATCAACCATAAAAATTCATTCACTGTAACGAAAGTCTGAGGTTAAAACCCCCGGCCACTGAGCTAAATATAAGAAGCCGGTCGAATGCGAAAGGAGTAAAAATGAAGACGCGCTCGATGCGGAAATGCTTTTTTAATTGGTCATGCGGCTTAACGTAGGATTTCAGCGGGAAATATTTTTTAGATGATAGGGTTTTGCACAGAATGTAATGAATTTATTGTGCAACATAAATGCTTATTTCTACTCCACTTTCTTATACGCTTCAATAAAAACCTATCAGTTTGCTTTAATTTTGAAACGTATGATATAAATATAAAAGATTTGATAATAACTTGTGGCTGACATGTCATGAGATCAAGCCTCTAACCGCTGAAGACCCACGATATAGAGGGGCCGATCCTCGTCAAACTTGTCAAGGCTCAAACATCCTCCCTTTGGTGTGGTAAGGAAATTAGAAGTGATGCCAGCTCAGATGTCGTCCTCGTCACTCGACCAGGGTTCAAAATGATGAAGTCCGTCCCCAAAATCCCTCGAGTAGCTGAGTAGTGTGACGTTAATAATCACTCACTTGTTATAATTTAAACCTAAGAAATATATTATAAAATCCTTTTTATAATCATGTTCAGAAATTTTTGAGTAAATTGATAATTATTAAGTAAAAAAAAATGTAAGAAAAGAGTAAAAAATCTATTTTCGATAAACTATTAGACCAAGACTTGTTGAAATTTTATTTCATATTGTGGTCTCCCATTTTTTCTCTATGACACCACCTTTTCATTAAACGACTCAATAATTAAGACAGATTTTTAAAATGCTATGCCACTCTTTATAATGTCTATTCTAGTTAAAAGTAGATAAATAAAGCTTATTTTTAGGATAAACTTTATGACACATTACATCCCTAAGACTTTCTACGGGCTGTTCTATGTACTTCGCGATTTGGCCATGAAAAGGCAATGACATTTTTCCTTTTTTTAAACCATTTCAAGTGCGGATTATTTTTTGAAAGTAAATCATTTAAAAATAATCCTTACTACTAATTCATTAATTATAATTCTGAATTCGAGTACAAATTTAAATTATTTAACATAATTAAAAGAAAGAAATTCCTTTTTTATAGGCTACGTAAGATTTAATATTAAAATACAACACCCAAATATTTTCTTCGAGCCGAAAACACGCGCTCTGTATCTTTATATTTAATAAAAATCGAATATAATTTTGGTGAAAGTTCAGAGTTCACGTAAATATCATGTAAATGATCAAATCTTTATCCCTAATTATTTTAACGTATTTTCCCTGAGGTATACCAAAGCAGACGATTTAACCCAGATGAATCAAAAACTCTGATACCGTGTCATCTTTTTTCGAATCAAAGTTGGATAGAGAGAGAGAGAGAAATTAACATCGCACTATATAGCTGCACCATGGCTATTGGCGATGGACCTTGTAATTTTGAACTAGGGACGAGTGATGAGGACGACACCTGAGCTGGCATCCTCCTCTCCTAATTTCCACGCCACACCAACGAGAGGACGCTTGAGCCTCGACAGATTCGGGGACCCCCTTTCCTCGGTGAGTCTTCAGCGGCACAAGGCTCGAACTCATGACACGTCGGCAACAATTTCATGATCTTAAAAACAACTTAGAGGGGGAAATGGCCGTGGTAACTTAGTGTTCAAGGTAATGAACTCCAGGCCGAAGTATCATGAGTTCGAGCCCAGTACCACTGGAGACCCGCCATGTAGGGATGCGATGCTCGTTAAATCTGTCGAGAGCTCAAACGACCTCCCGTTGGTGTGGTATGGAAATTAGAAGATCAGGATGCCAGCTCAGGTGTCGTTCTCGTCACTTGACCATAGTATAAAATGACGAGGTTCGTCAGCAAAAGCCCTCGAGCAGCTGAACAGTTTGACGTCACTCACTCACCTGAGGAAAAAATTAAGCGTGTCAAAGAAGAATTGACATAATTTGCAACTGCCTCATAATTCTGATTAGACACTGAAACTACCTCTGAGTAGGGAGATGGAATGTAAGGTTTCCCGATCGTTTTGAAAAAATTTGGAATTATTAATTAAAATTATAAATGTCTAAAAAATAAACAGTATTCTATCCAGATTGTAAGTCATGCATATTTTGACGGGCTCAGAGAGGTGGCACCGAAAGAAGAGATTTCAAAAAGGATCGATCCACAGTTCGGGATCTGAGCCCACGCATCATTAACACGGATTGGAAAAGTTTTCTTTTTAAAGTGATTCCAGGAGCTTCTAGCAAGCTTCTTTGTAAAGCAACTATCTCACTGCTAATTGTTTTCCAAAACTTCAGTAATGACTTTGATTAGGAAGTTTCTTAAAATCTTTCCTGAAATTCATAACCATAATGACACGCTTTGCCGTGGGACCGAAGATGAATTCCTCGAGAAAATTCTCTCTAAATTCTCTTTTTCTTTCTTAGACAAGAAACGCTTTCTTGTAATGTTTGAAAAATGAGTGAAGCCTTTTCAAAAATATCCCCGCTTATATTCTTAAATAAACAAGTTCAAAAGAGAGCGAAGTCTGAATTTAAAAGGAAATATTTTCTAGGTAATTATAAAATGATAATATGTAGACTAATTCAATTATATGATGTGTTTAAGGATTCATATTATATCAACTAAAAAGCTTAAACTTTTACAAATATTTTATCTAAATATAGAAGTGCGACTCACACTCATTATCAAATCCCTGGAACTATTAATCCTAAAAACTCGAAATTTTGTAAACATGCTTCTTTTATTGAAATGGGGATCCGCTAAGAATGGGTTTTACTCAAATCAACTCCTAAGGGGATTACGTGACTTTTAATGTAAAAGTAAAAATCCCGTTTTTGAACCATTAGACCAACCAATTTCAGAGTTGACAAACACATTTCTTTTGTTAAGTAGGGATCGATTAAAAACAGGTTTTACAAAGACTGAATCCCAAAGGGTTGTGACAGCACGTGTTAGCATTCCATGCAGTTCTGCTACATCACACGGCAAAAGGAAAGGGGGGTGAAAACTGGGGTTTTATTTAAAAACGAATCTGTCGGATAACACGGATAACAAGCAAAGAATAACACTTGCTGTCAATAACGTTGAGAGTACCCTGTCGAGTAGGTTAGGGGCAATAACTGGACTATCCCATGAATGTATGCCTTTTGATCAACAGTTCACGTACAGAAGACTTTTAAGATCTACACTATTAAAATTCGTAGGTAAACAAACGTATGTACGTCTATCTTCTCACGGACCGCAAGACGCAGAAACTCACCAAAGGTACCAAAAGATCAGGGATGATCCTAGGAATCCGTTTTTACCATTTATATTTCGATATTCCAATTAGTTAAAAAGATATTAATTAATTAAAAACATTAAAATGCATAATTAGTGCTATTTCCACCCCCCAGGGGCAAAGTTCAAACTCTCCCACCATTTTTTTCAGACGTTTTTAAAATACGATCTAATTTTTTCTATGAGACTCAGATAAAAATTAATTACAGAATCGGAAATAGCATTTATTTCGCCACGATACGGTATAATTTATTGTACAAAAAATGATATTTTCTATTTTTTACGATTTTTTTTAAAATAAGTCAAAACGATACATTTTTATGAAAATGATTTCTAAATCGTTCCGCTTGAATTTCCTTTCACGTTAATGAAATCATATTCTACACTAACAAGTTCATGCTTTTCTCTTTTACAATCAGTCATTTAAAAATTAAATGCCAAAAACTTTTTTTTGCGATTTTTAAAAAAAATACTCAAAATTTTATTAAAATACTGAATAACTTCCTTGTTTAAAAAAATAATCTCACAAAACTTATTTTCGTGTGTAGAAAGTTATTACCCATAATCTGTACATAAATAGAAAAAATTACGGTTTCTTTTTAAAAAAATACCGTTTTTACGAGATTCCGTTAAAACAGTATTTTTCTTAAATTTCTTATTTTAAAATTACCGTTGTTTGTTATCGATGTGGGAAATTTGGAAACTTCAACTTAAAAATTAACTACCTAAAAAAGGAAAGCTTTAAAAAAGCATTCGTAAGATTTTTAGTGCTTTGTGCATGCGCGTGGGGAATCAAGGAACTCCAGTCTTCACGTTAGCGACTTTGCAGTTTAGAACTAAGTCGGGTGGAAGGAGGGGGTTGTTTTCAAGAACTTAAGACTGTGGAAATTTCCCCGTGTTATGCTCGCTCCTTGCCGGAGTTATTTATAGAATCATTTCCTTCATTACGGATAATTGTTTTAAAGTGCAGGCTTTTATTGAAGTTAACTTCATATGGCACGATAGGGAGAAATTTCCGTTACGCGTTACCAGTTACGGTTAGCGATGAACGTAAGGTAGAAATGAATGTATCTATCTCAGACAAAAAATAATTACAGAATCGGAAAGATCATTTTTTTCGCCATGATATGGTATATTTTTTTAAACAAAATAATGATATTTTCTATTTTTTACGATTTTTTTTAAAATGAGTCAAAATTGATGCACTTTTATAAAAAGGGTTTCTAAATTATTCCCTTTAAGTTTCCTTTCGAGTTAATTAATTGATATTTTATTCTTAACAAGTTCATGCTTTTCTCTTTTAGAATAAGTTATAAAAAAATTGAGATCTTTTTTTTTTGCAATTTTTCAAAAAATACTCAAAATTTTTATTAAATATTTAATAACTTCATTACTTATAAAAATAATTTTAACGAAACATTTTTTTCCATATGTAGAATAGTATTATCCGTAATCTTTTCAAAGATTGAAAAATTAGATTAAAAATTACGGCTTTAAAAATTTCTTTTGTGTTTTTGTCTATGAGCCCTGAGCTAGCCCCCTCTCCTCATTCAATAGCAGCTTTAACAAGCCTTTCCTCTATTAGCTTTGCGATACATAATTTGTTTTGTTTTTACGTTACCTAGCAGTTAAATTATAATCAATTTTATGAATTAAAAAAAATCGGAAGTGAGTCTTTAATCTAATCGAAGTAGGCATTTAAATGGTTCAAAATCTGTCAAAAATTAGTTTAAAGAGAGTTCGTTGGATATACAGTTTAAAAATTCTTTTAAAGAAATAATACAAACAATCTATTTTTTTTTAAATTTAGTGGAAACACATTTCTTCCAATAGTTTGGCACTAAAAGATTGTGTTTACTAAATTTTTTTTCAATCGAATGGAATTTCTAAATCCAGTTTAAGAAGTGAGTTTTTAAATCATATATATGCTTTGGCGTAATTAATTTGATTGTTGTGAAAGTGTTATGTAGTGCTTCATTAATTTGTATTTTAAGACTACAGTGGGCAGTAAAATTTTTTACAAACATACCCCAAATTTTTACTGGCTCTATGTAACTTATAACTAAAATCATATAAAAAAATTGGTGCGAAAAAATTAGTAGTTTTTAAAAAAATTAAAAATTTAAAAACGTTCCATACATTCTGTTTTTTTTTAATTTCTTATTTTCACTTGATTTAACTTCTTTCAGTAATTCTTTACAAATGTATGCATGCAATGTAATGTTTTATATGATAATTTACAAAATATGGGTAAACGCAAATTTTTATATAAAAATTACAAGAATTTTAATGATTTCCTATACATAAAAAAACTTAATTTCTTCTTTCACCCTATCACTATTATTACAATGTATCCAGGAATTTATAACTATACATTGGATAAATACTTCTGGAAAGTTTGTTTTGTTATAATTCGACAAAAATTGCAACGTATGGAACATTTTGTGTTTTTGTTGCGAGCAAATTTTTGATTCTGAGAAAAAAAAAAAAAAACATCTTTTTTTATTTTAAGGGAAATTAACTTATTTTTTTAAAAAAAAAAATTAATGATATAAATATAAACTTAAAATTGAAAAACACTAATATCATAAAATATAAGATAGATGCAGAATATATATATATAAGATTCCGCAATATTTTTATTGTGTAACAGTCACATTTACACGTAATATACATATATAGTGATAATAATTGAAATAAGCAAGAACATTCTAATAATATCTAAAGTAAATTAGCAGAATGTATTTCATTATTATTTGATCAACCAGATAGTATATTATGTATTTCATTAATCACAATGAGTAAAAATAAAGTATTTCAATGGGATTAAATTACAAAAATTCAACATTTTTGAGAAGAATTTTTAATTTTTAGAAAAACAGCTATTTTTATTCTCAAGGAAAATAACTTAGTTTTTAAAAACAATTAAAGACATAAATATAAATTTGGAAAAACACTAATATCAGCCAAAGAAGTTAACTTCGAACGCGTGTTCACACTGATACACGCTTTCTTTTTTTTATAACTGTGATACTTTTCTACACACATTCTTTAAGAATTATTTATGCAAGATCGGTGGAATGAAAAACCGTATAAATAAAAGAAAACTCTGAAGTATATATATATATTTTTATACATAGTATTATTTTTTTTCCAATGATTTTATAAAGTGAATGCAAATAAATTTCCACACAGGCTTTTTACCCTTTTATTCAAATATATTTTAATCTAACATTCAAAAATAACGCATTAAAGAAATTAAAAGTCTTTTCAATAAACAACAGGGAGAATTTTTGTACAGTGGAATAAAAAATCTAAAAATTCTGTTTTTATAAAACAACGAAACTTTGCATATAAATAAATTTATTTAAAAAAGGTTTATTGATTATTAAATCATATTTTAGAAAATTAATTTGTATTTTAAAAAATAAAATAATTACTGTAATTATATAAATAATATATATATTATACTTCATAAATATAATTTTTAATAAATAATACATTTTGTAAATTTTGTTACAACAAATATTAAGTGATATTTTATATAAAAACTAGTTACAAAAAGTTTTATAAAATGAAATACAATATGTAATAAATAAAATATTATATAAATTATGATAATAATACATAAACATATTACTAAAATGATGAATATGTTTGTTTTGTATAACATAATTTTTTTTTGTCAGATACATCTATGAATGATTTACTAAACACAGTGGAATAAAAAACGTTAAAATTAAAATGAAGTATCAAAATGTTTTCATCAGATTAGGTTTTTTTCTTTTTGAATGTTTTTTTCAGTCTTTATAAATATATATATATATATAAAGGGTGTTTTTTAGAGGTATAGAACTTTAAATCGCAATAAAACAACGATGTATTATTCGATTGACATGAATTTTTCTTTATTCGAAAGATAATCTTGTGGCATTACATTTTAAATATGATCAAGCAAGGCGTAGATTCGTCGAATGGGCCCACAACGAGATTGCCGTTGCTCCCAATTTTCATAAGCGAATTTTGTTTAGCGATGAAGCGCACTTCTGGTTGAATGGCTACGTCAACAAACAAAACTGCCGCATTTGGAGTGAAGCTAATCCACAAGTGTATGTCGAAACACCGTTACATCCAGAAAAACTGACTGTTCGGTGCGTTTTATGGGCTGGTGGAATCATTGGTCCGTACTTCTTCGAAAACGATGAAGGCCATAACGTTACAGTCAATGGTGATCGGTATAGAGCCATGATTACTAGCTTTTTCATTCCTGAATTGAACAATCATGATGTCCAGGAGCTGTGGTTCCAACAAGACGGCGCAACATGTCACACAGCTCGTGCCACAATCGATTTATTGAAAGACACGTTTGGTGACCGCCTAATTTCACGTTTTGGACCTGTGAATTGGCCTCCAAGATCTTGTGATTTAACACCGCTAGACTATTTTCTGTGGGACTATGTAAAGTCATTGGTCTATGCGGATAAGCCACAAACGCTTGACCATTTGGAAGACAACATTCGCCGTGTTATTGCCGATATACGGCCACAAATGTTGGAAAAAGTCATCGAAAATTGGACGTCCAGATTGGACTACATCCGAGCCAGCCGTGGCAGTCATATGCCAGAAAGTATATTTAAAATGTAATGCCACAAGATTATCTTTCGAATAAAAAAAATTTTAATGTCAATCGAATAATACATCGTTGTCACCAAACGTGTCTTTCAATAAATCGATTGTGGCACGAGCTGTGTGACATGTTGCGCCGTCTTGTTGGAACCACAGCTCCTGGACATCATGATTGTTCAATTCAGGAATGAAAAAGCTAGTAATCATGGCTCTATACCGATCACCATTGACTGTAACGTTAGATAACTATACTAAATAGGGAGAAATAGGCACAGTAGTACAATAACAAACTCCTGGCCTTAGGAACCAAGATTGCAGGTTTAAACTAGTTTTAGGGCTAGCCAACCTTCACCTGTAGTTTGTCATACTACGTACCAAGAGGAAAGGAAAGAATAACATTTGTAGGAATTTAAACATTATAATAAAATCACTAAACTAATAAAATATAATTATAAAATTATAGCCTACTAGTATTCACATTACAGATTTAAATTCGATACAAAACGTAGATAGATATATATAACTAGATACTAACTAACGTAACTAGATATATATATATATATATATAGGCTTCCCCCACACTGTTTTATATATGTATATATATAGATATATATATGTTTAGTCAAACATTCAAACGTTCAGAACAAAGCGATCGTTTCAATAGCCTGCTGTAAATTTTTCTTTTATTTATTATTTGATTTTAATATATATATATATATATATATATATATATATATATATATATATATATATATATATATATATATTTAAAAAAAGGATTATTTCTATTATTTCTATTACTAAATTTATTCTTTGTTAATTAAAATGTACATCATCTATTATTTTGTATCAAATTCCATTTTAGAGACATTTTTAAGCTAACTATACGTAACGATTGATTGATTCATGAAAATCTGAAATCTATTTTATTATTTTAGATTCTTAGAAACTATTATTAAAAAATGATGAAAGTTTTTTTTTTTTTTTGCTTTACACTTAGCTTCAGAATCGTTTTCTTTTTATTGCTTCATATTAATAATTTAATATTGTTTTTTATAAGTCATACATCAAAATTTGAAGCTATATCTTATCTGAGAGGTTGAGGGGAAGACAGAACAATAATTTTACTCTAAAAAAAACCGTGTTATGCCGAGCTACAGAGACGGGAAATAAACTTGTTTTAAATCAAATAAAGTGGAATGGAACAAATTTCGAAAAAGGGAAATTTTTTGACGAAATTTTAGAAATGACTCACATTGTGCGCGTACAAACACACACAGAAATGCTGGTATCACGAGGGAAAGAGAAAACCCAAGCAACCCCTGGCCATGTAGCTAGTATGTAAATAAAACTTGGTTTCTATATTCTTCCATGTGCTCTTTTTATCTCTATTCATTCTAGTTTTTTAACAGAAGTGCTCCTAAACCGTGGAGAGAATTATGAATAACCCTATGTAATTAAAAAAAATTATTTTTTTAATGTATCTTCTTTGCATTTTATATCAAAACAATCCCCTTTTATTTTAAATTTTACATTTGTTTCACTAGAGTTTAATAAAGAGAACGATTTGTAGAGTTTTATTCAGATTACACCGATTCACACTTTTAATGATTTGTTCCACAAAGTCCATCTCACTTCTTTGTTTCTTGTTTGGATTCATCTCTGAGACCAAAGTGAGTTCTCCGAAATGCTGAGTCCGTTCCTGTTGCAGAAGCGGAAGGGAGTTAATTCTCTTTTTCTCGCGGGTGGCTGGTAAAGTTCATCACGAGGGGTGTAGTAAAAAGACTCATCCAATACATTTCGGAAAAAGGGCTAAGAAAGGATTACTTAAGTCTGTACAGTACCCTTTTGGAAAAATTTTTTGGGAACAGTTAAAGTAAAACAATGTATGTTATATATTAAGATTATATTATTAAGCTGATTCTGTAGGTAAACAGTCAGTTTGACCAGCCATTATTTTACAGTTCTAAAAAATTAGGAATTTTTTTTGAAGTTTTTTTCAGATTTTTATAAAATACTCAATTTTTAAAATTTTTTATTCATTTTATAAGTTATTTATGTTTCTTAGATTATTGCAAACAAAAGTTAGTATGCATTTAAAAATCTATATTCTCTTGTTGATTTTTAATAATTATATTTCTAGGAAAACCTGGAAAAAATACGAAAATTTTTAAAATATAATTTTTAGCATTTTGTAGAAAAATAACTAGATGTCTCAGCCCTAAATCCATAACTTTTATAGAACATGCATTTGGGAGTATATACAAAAAGTTTCGAGGCTCTATCTTGAACAGAAAAAAAAGCCTTAGCGATTAGAAAACACCTATACCTTCAAAATTGAAAGTCTGAGAAAATCTCATCTAAAGTTTGTAAAGTCATTAAAAAAAACTTATAATGCCCGTAAAGCTCTAATTTTTAATATAATGTTTTCCAATGTATGTTCTACACTAAAACATTATTTTTAATTAAATATGACTGAAAATAATACTTTTAATTCAAAATATATTTTTTGCTTAATATCGATAGCATTTGTTAAGACAACAGTTTATTCAGCTTAATCTTAACCCAATATTTTCACAAAAGTTTTGAAACACAAAGCATTTATGTACCAAATAATAATGATACTAACTTAAGCTAAAATCAGTGAGGTTTGTTCATAAAATTTAATGTTTTATAGTTTTAAATTGGGGCAGTTTAGGAAAACCTTAGCTCTTGTCGTACGACATTAAAATACTAAAATATAGTACTCCAATATGTTTAGTATAATGTAGTTTGGTACATCAAGAAAATATATTCACTTATATCTGCAATATTTGAATTCAGAATATTTATATTGGGAAATCTAAATGCAGTATCAGCTGACGACTGACTTTTAGATACGTCTTTTTCAGTAGTATTCCATCTCTTCGAAATATTGTTTCTCACAGCAACCTGAGAACACTTTGGCCATAGCATTTTCTCGACAAGAAAAATTAACGATAAAGCTTTTAAGTTATATGAACTATTTTTAAAGCAAAAATTGTGTGTGGCCATGAAATTAATCTTAATTAATTAATATGAGAACTCAAAAAACTGAAAACACATAATCAAGCAGAAATGATTTTAATAATGAAAATTGGAATTAATAACCATTTCACACTAAAAGCTCAAAATATGTGTTTTAATAAATTCAATTTAAGAGTAGAAAAATACTTTAAAATGAAACCGAAACCAAAATCATAGCTCATAAAACTTCCTATATCTTAAAACTAATTTGCTAACAGATCTGAAATTTGGTGGCAAGCTTCTCAATGATATAGGCCACTAGAAAATGCAAAAAAAAAAATCAGTAATTATGAAATTTTTAGGGTACTGTGCGCCCTTAAAGAAAAAGGCCTCATCTCAGCTGCTCTGGGAATGAGAAGGAATGCTTGAAACAATGGTAAAGTAAATGGGCAAAATGGTATCCGCCATCGGTCATAAATTTGTTTATTTACTCTGATCGGAAATCACGCAGAATACATGATGCGAAAATTGAATTTTAGTTTCAAATTAAGTTTGCTTTTCAGCTTTAAATATATAGATATTCTCATTAAGTTCGATATTCAAATATTCCTAAGGAGACAAGATTTGGAAATTAGTAACTCGGGACACTATATATGTAATTTTTAAAATAATTTTTATTAACAAATATTTATTATAAATATCATTGTGGTTGAGGGGTATGTATAAGTCAAAATACTTATATAAATCAAAATAAATTATTGTAATAATAATATTATTAATAATATATATAGATAGATGAAAGAAATGCAATATTGCATCCTACTTTTCTCAAATGGGCAAACGGGGCATCTTTTGTGTAGATAAAGTTGCGGTTAACAGAATATTTCCCTAGTAAAATAAAGATTAATGATCACGCGCGATGTCTTGGAGACCTCAAGACCATCCTGAGAGTTAAAAATATTCCCACGACAGAAAATTTTTAAAGGAAGAATAAGTAAATATACATATAAACAATAAATGAGAACATAATGCAATAGAGGAGAATAAAACAGTAATTACCTCCATATCAGTAAGTAAACAATCAATATCTATGAGTCATTCATATACGCACGAGTTATAAATATTAATGAATGTAAATGAAAAGTTGCGAATGTGTAAATGCTAAGTGATGAACCTGAACGCAAAGCTCTACTGTCGTTTCGAATAGCAGAGACAAATCTCAAAAGAGAAATGTGTGAATTAAAGTTTTTCAATTTCCATCGAGTAACCTTTGATACAAAATGTGTAACATTTTGTCGGGTGAACATCTCAACCGTTGACTCTCATCTACTTTAAAGATACGAGCTCTACATTTCGAGAAACATCCATTAAAGTCAACTCAAAATCATACATTTTGCAACTCTTTGATCTTCGAAGGGATTCTTGAAAAATATCGCGAATACCTATTCTAACAAAATCTTTTTTTTTCCTTTTTGTGCGTCATTTGATTGTCATCCTTCGAGGAAGTGAGGGTCAAGCGAAATCCAATAAGGACGGTGGGCGGTACCTCATCATTATTTAAATCACTCCCACCTGCCAATGAATAACAATGAAAAAATAAATCGCAATCATCGGCTTTTTTTTTTTTTTTTTTGCTTTTCTTACGGGACGTTAGATATGACGTCATGAGAATGGAAGAATCAAGAACGCAATGTATGGAAAACGGTACATTTACGTGTTTTTTTATTTTTGTGGAAAGAACATAGTGAGTTTTTTTATTATCATACAAATGTGGCTCGGAAGGAATTCTTTTTTCTGAACACAATTTAATTCAAATTGTAAAAAAATAGTGCTATAATTGCAAGCTGAGTTTTCTTCTCAATAAATTAAGTTGCTGCTCTTTTTAATCCAATTTTTCTATCCCATCAGAGCATTCAAAGATGGCCTTTCTGAATAGTCCTATTTTTGGTACACAATCCTTTTAGGATCATTGATGGAAAGTGAATCTTTTTACGTAAATTACTTATGTTAATTATGTGTTGATCCATTCTTCTACACATGGGATGCATGTGATATTATATTAATTAGCTATTAAACAAGTATGTGGGCGTTGTAAATCGCAGGCTTGTTGTCTGCTTCATTATGGGATATTAATCCACTCTATGATAAAGCATTGATTTTATAGCAATCTAGGTAAGAATTCGACCTGCGAAGATTTCGACATATATTGAATTAATAAATAAAAACTGTATAAAAAAACAATATTTTTATTGATTTTAAGCCAAAAATTCAGTAAAAATTAAATGCAGCACCTTTTTCTATACATTAAAATGTAATCAATTAACAAAATCACCATTATTTCATTCAAAGTCAGTTAAACAAACAAACAAAAAAGTGTTGGGCAAAACATAAAAATAAATGAAGGTAATTCAAATAATATAAAACATTTTTAAATACACATACTATAACTAAAGTGACAAAAGTAAACAAAAAATTATTTCTTTTAACACTTATTCAAATTCAAGCTTTTGAGCATATTCGAAAACTTAAGATTTTATTCGTTTGTACATGTTACCGTGGACGTTCACTGTAATCATAACCCAATAGCGAAGTTCTGCTATTTTAGTTTTAATCTCGTCTTTTTACAGTTGTCTATGATGAAAAAAATGTGACCCGATATCGCAAGGATAAGGAGAGAGAACAATAACTAATGACAAAAAAAATCTTTAAAATAAAGATATTTCCTTCAGATATATACTTGTATCCATTCGAAATGAAACTCATCCATTTGGAAGCCATCAAGGCGAAATAACTCCACAGCATCCTCATAACCTTCCATTTAAACTTTTCTGGACATCGAAACGTCGTAACACAGACGTAAAGGAAATGTTTTAGGTGCTTTAGAAAGCACTTTGCCCACATAACTCATCGCATAGCCCTCTCGCACAATGGGAAGTGCTGAAAAAAAACCCTTTTCTCCGCGTTAAAATTTCCCTGGTATTGTTTCTAGTCCGTATATTTTAAGGCGCAGTAAGAAGTTTAAATCGCTGTTTCGAAGTTATTGGAAACATATTTCTCTTCGCTATTGTTTCCAGAAAGTGCTCTGGTGTGGTTTATTTTTGTAATGTGTTCCGGAACAAATGTGTGTGCTTTCATTTCGTTTCTGTAACTAAGGGGGATTTTGGTCAAGCTCTGTTTTACTTTTGTATTCAATACATGATTTACGACCCTTGCCCAATACCATAACGACTCAATGGATTTTTGAACAATTTTGTTTGATAAAACCTCCACTTCGGAGGGCATTTTATGAATATAAATGGTACCGTTAAAGCTCGAAAGCCGTTAATAAGTGCAAATTACCTAGTTAATGTGCAAATCAATGGCGTAGCTACCGACGTATCAGCCATATCAATAATACGGTGCCCTCAAGCTGCAGGGGTCCTAAAATGTGTCAAAAATGTTCCTCCCTTTCATATATTTTTTTTATTTATGCGATCATTCTTATTTATTTTTCAAAAAAGTCCCTCACCAAAGAATTTTGATTCAATTCTCGGTCAGGACTAGCTACGCCAATGCAACAGATTAACTGATTCACTCCACTAAAGTGTGAAATCCAGAGTTGTCCGCATTTTAACTAGGTAATCTTCACATTTGCGATTTCCGTATCGTTCAGTGGCCACAGTAGCCTAGTGGTCAAAGTAATGTTCAGCATGTCCTGAGTTCGAGCCTAGTACCGCTGAAGATCCGCCGTGTAAGGGAGCGATGCACGTTAAATCTGTCAAAAGCTCAAGTGAATGAGTGAATATTGACGTCCCACTGTTTAGCTACAAGAGGTTTTTTAGCGACGGACCTCGTAATTCTGAACCATGGTCAAGTGACGAGGATGACACCTGAGCTGGTACTCCCCTCTCCTAACTATCACACCACACCAACGGGAAGACGTTTGACCTCTCGACAGATTTAACATGCATCACTCCCCTACACGACGGGTTATTAATGGTACTGGACTCGAACTCATGACATGCCAGCCACGACCGGATACCTTGACCACTAGGCTACCACGGCCACATCAAAAGTTCAAACGTCCTCCTGTTACTGTGGTGTGGTGGTTAGGAGAGGGGATGCCAGCTCAGGTGTCGTCCTCGTCACTTGACGATGGTTCAGAATTACGAGGTCCGTCGCCAAATGCTCTCGAGTAGTTGAGCAGCGCGACGTTAATATTCAATCAATTCCGTACCGTTTAAGTTCAAACGTTAGTGGTCAAGGAAGCGAGCTCGTGGCCGACATGTCATGAGTTCGATCCTTTTGCCACTTAAGACTCTACGTGAATTGGAAGCCGCTGTACGTTAAATTTGATGAGGCTCAAATGTTCTTCCTTGGTGTGGAAATTAGGAGAGGGGTGGCAGCTCAGGTGCCATCCTCGTTACTTGACCATGGTTCAAAATTACGAAGTCTGTGAACAATAACCCTCGTGTTGCTTTATAAAACACGTTAATGCAATTTTCACTCACTCACCAGTTAAACTGTGGATCAATTGTTTTCCGTACTTTAACTAGGTAATCTTCATATTAGCTGTTTCCGTATGGTTCAAGTTGAAAAGTTTACTTCTTTCAATTGCTTTCTGTTCGAAATTTTGATTGAAAGAACGCTGACTCATCCAAGAGAAATGTATCCTTAACACTTAAGGAAAGAGTGGCAGAGACAGAAAATGTATTCCATAAAAGCCTCCTTGAAGTAATTTGTACGAGTAATACACTTAATTGCGACTTCAAAGATCTTCTGGAAACAAATGAAATGCTGAAAAAGTCCCATTTTACAAAGTAAAGCTATACATTCCGATATAACAATCACAACCTCGGTAAAAAAAATTTATAGTTCACTAAATCACAAAAAAAACAACAACAGAGGGTCTAATTTTTAAACTTTGAGCTCAATTGAGTTTTGAATTCAATGCTTGCAAGGAGAAACTTTCAACGAAAGATGTCCCTGCTGTAGAAATATCTTTACGTGAAACAGCCATCAAACATAACCTTAGAACCACACAGAATTTTAAAAATATGGCTTCAAATCTAAATATATTCCCAATAGATATGTGGCCGCGGTAGCCGAGTGGTATAGGTATCGGACCGTGGCTTGCTTTGTCACGAGTTCGAGCCCAGTACCACTAAAGACCCACCGTGTAGGGCAGCGATGCACGTTAAATCTGTCGAGAGCTGAAACGTCATCCCGTTGGTGTGGTGTGGTAGTTAGGAGAGGGGGTGCCAGCTCAGGTGTCGTCCACGTCACTTGACCATGGTTCAAAATTACGTGGTCCGTCGCCAAAAGCCCTCGTGTACCTGAACAGTGCGACGTTAATATTCAATCAATCAATCAGTACCCCAATAGATATGCTGGTAGCAAAAGCAAAATGCTATACAATTCAAAGTGTCACGAATCTTTACTATTAAGTATACAAGCATGATTTTATCCTATGTTTCGCACAAACTCATTTCCTTAATTTTTATATGTTAAATTGATAATAATGTTAATAATTATAATAAATTAATGATTATACAATGATTTTAATAATATGTTAAAGATTCTTTTCATTGTAGTATTTTGATGGGTCGATAATTGATTATATACATTAATTTGTTGTTTGCTTCTAATATTAACGGGATTGTATTATGTCTGTTCCAATAATTGTAATAATATTTTAAACCGTTTGATTCTTTGTATGTAGTTATTCAATTGACTGATGATTGATTCTATCAACTAATGTGTGCTGATGGGTTTTTTCTGTGTGTATTAACTCCATCCCTTAGATATAAAAAATAAACAAGTAAAATTAAATTTAAGCATACAGAAGCGTTGCTGTTCCTCCACTAAAGATCTTACTTTCACTTTAACGAGTGTCGAATAGGTAATGTTCAGATTATCTGGGTAATTCACAGATTACATAAGTAATTTGAGAAATGAAAAATTTTTCTTACTTTAACCCTTTCTCTACCGCAATATGATTTACTGCAGCTTTTTTCATACGATAATTTTTTTAATCACTACATTAGAAATTAAGGGATATACATAAACAAAATACTGAACTTTGGGAAATTTAATCCGTTAGAGCTTATTAATTAATTAAAGATATTCAACTGTAACATTAATTATAAGCACTGTTTACTTTAAATAAATAGTCAAATCATTTTGTAAGATCTTTATTAACTTACAAAAAAAATAAGACGCTTATCTTTGAACATTAACTATTTTTTCAGAACAAAAATGATCATCTCAATCCACTGAATACGCCGTCAGCTGAAAACGTAATTTCTGCTATAAAACTACACTGCTGGCCACCGTAAATGCAACACCCAGAAAGACAAGACATAGCACAACAAAATATTTATTTTGTAAATAAAACATGTTGACCAAGTATCAAGTGATTTAATTTATAGACGTCTGTGAAGGCTACGTCCTGCCATAATCAGTAGCCAGAGTAGCCGCCATTGTTGAAGATCACCGCTGCCACACGCCTCTGCATTGATTCAAAGAGACTTTGGATGTGTTCTTAGTGTACAGCAAACTAAGCAGTTTCCCCACGTTGCCAAAGTTGATCTGGTGTGGCAGCTGGGGGTGTAATCTGGGTCAATCGTTGAGCAACCATGGATTACATGTTTTCTATCGGCGAAAGGTCTGGAGAGCGAACCGACCAGGGAAGCAAATCAATCTGGTGATTGACGAAGAACCTTTGAACAATGCGTGTCACGTGTGCTCGCGCATTATCCTGTTGAAATATGGCTGTGGCCAAGACCTGAAGGTAAGGAAGGACAACTGGCTCCAACACCTCGGAGATGTAGCGCTGGCTGTTTAAAGTACAGACAATGCATCCTAGGGGAGTGCGAGAGTGATATCCTATACCGCTCCATACCATAATACCCGGTGCAGTACCAGTGTGGCAGTGCATAACGCAGCTGTTCAGCATCCTCTCTCCACGTAGTCTCCAGACTCGAATCCAACCATCGTGGTGTTGCAAACAGATGCGTGACTCGTCAGTACAGTAAAGACAACTTCATTCCATTCTGCCACCCACGTCCTTCTTTCATCGCACTAATGGCAGAAGAGACGTCTGTGGTTCCGAGTCAAGGGTAAACCCCAAGCAATGGACGTCTTGCGGACAGACCACTCTGCTATAAACGGTGTCGAATGGTACGCGCAGACACTGAATGATGCGTCACAAACTCAATATGCTGTGCTATGCTTCGTGATGTGACTGAGCGATCCGTCACTGCCATGTGCACAATTTTCCTGTCCTCACGGGAAGTGGTGTACTGAGGAGGATGCGATCAACCACATCGGTCCATCGTACTCTCCTGCATCCAACGGTCACATATCCGCATTATAGTTATTTGGTTTCATCCAACATGACTACTGATTTTCCTGAAAGATAATCCACAATATCTCGGTAGGCCACTATCCTTCCTCTGTCGAACTCAGATACTTGTATAAAAGCTCATCGCTGTTTTCTACGAGACATAACTGATCGTTTTTTGAAAAAAACACAATTGCCGAAGTTGAAATCGTCAAAATCTCCAAGCCTTAAATAGCGCTTTGAAGTGGCGATACAGGCGCGCGTGATATGTGTCTACGCTGAAATTCTAATCATTTGCATATCTCCCCTCCGGTAAAGCACGTTGTAAATTTCATATTATTTGCATGCTTTCTTCAGGGTGTTGCATTTACGGTGGCCAGCAGTGTATTTGCCTTCCCCGCTAAAATGCTCATAGAACACGTGCTGCCATATATCTTGAAAGGGGGAACTTAAACGAATATTGCTGCAATTTATCGTCCGAGTATTCGTAAAAATGGTTATTCTATGTAATTTTTAAGTGAGTGGTACTTATACGTACCGTCCGTAGATAAAGGGTTAACAGATCACCTTAGTTAATGTGCAGATAACCTAGCTCTAATTTTCAAATAAACTAATCTCTGAACGGTAACATATAGTGTTTTTAGGCTATTGTTATGTATGTTCTATAGCATCAAGCTTTTGATTGTATTGAAAAGTATTATCATTATCCTTTTTCGATTTAAAAAGAAAACAGGAATAGATTTATCAATTACGCACCCCTGTAGTAATCCCCTCTAAGTCAACTAAGATCTCGCTTTTAGTGGCTCTCTACTCAACAATAGAAACTTATCAGTAGAACTCTTAATCTAAGAAAGTCTAAGAAAATGTAAACAACAATGTATTAATGGTTAAATGTATTCAACAAAATTTCAGTTCGGGTTTAAATTGATAAAATTTGAAATACTGCATGAAACTTTTAAATTCATTTTTTAGCGATAACAATAAAGTGTCTCGTGTAGCAGAATAATTACAGAAGTTTAAAGCGGCATTCACACCTAGGCTGTCAGCTTCGAGTGTTGAGTGTCTAGCTAATCAGAAACTTCGTCTAAGGTGATATGAAGTCTCTGATTTGTTCGACGCTGACAGTCTTGGTGTGAATCCAGCTTAAGTGAAGAGAGAAATCACAGTGAAAAGAATTTAATATTATATATACTCTACATTCTATTCCTCTAACTCTCAACCGACAGGTGCTTCTCCACATACTCTTCTCCTTTTCAAACCAACTCCCCAGACGTCCCATAAAATAAATTCGACTTTTTTTAGAGTTTCGAACCAATTACCTGCCTCTAATCGAATTCTGTTCCCCATAAAATAAACAAACTCTTGTTGGAATTTAATTTTTTACGGGCTATCAGACCCGCTTTTACGACTGCCCAGAATTATTTTTTTCATGCTCTTTTCCCTTTAAATTAAGACGCAACACAGGGTTGAGATTTTAACTGTCAGTGCGTATTTACAACCTGCAACCCTAAATGTTTCCCATTCGGTGAAGAATCATTAGGGGCGACTGGCCCCACTCCAAGAAATTTACAGCTTCCTTTTCTCCATGAAACTAGAGCCCTCTGAGAAACATAAATCTGATATTTTTTTTTCCTTTCCTTTCTCGTTGTGGTTCGATTTTCTGTTCTTTCGGAGGGGAGTTTTTATTTCTGTGCCGTGCTTTTTGAAATAGATCACCCTCTTTATTGCACAGACTCGGATATATAGATTCTGTTTCTGTCCTTATTTCACATTTTTGAAGTAGCACCATTACAATGCCTTTTGGAAAACTTTTTCTTTGAAATATCTATATATTTAATTCTTTCAAAAGGTTTTTATTTTATTTATATTCTCTTTTTTTTAGTTTTATTTTAAAGCTATGCAAACATTGATGTCTCTACTAAGACTGTAATAATTCTTAAGTGTAGGAACAATAGTAGTAAGTAAAATTCCAAGTTTTTAATATTTATAATGTAAAGAAGAACGTAGCATTTTCGAAATTCTTTTTAAAATACACGGATTTGATTTTAATTTACGTCGAACTCCGAAACAACAGGGGGTTATTGGCAACGGACCTCGTAATTTATTATAGAATCAAGGACAAATGACGAAGGTGACATCTGAGCCGTCAACCCCTTCTCCACACTTCCACAGCACTCTATATGATCGATTCATGGGGTCGAGTTCTGGTGCCATAGAAGAACCGATGTGTAGAGGCTGGAATTCCCACGTGGTTGTTGCATGGAAGTTTGGAAAGTGTCGGGACAACTCATGTGATAAATGCCTCATTTGAGCAAGGTTCCAAATGACGAGGTCCGTCACCAATAGCCCTGGGGCAGCTTTGTAGTGCAAAGTTAATATAACTCCTTCCTTCTCCGCCACTTTTAAGGTATTTTCTGTTCTCAGCTCTCTAGAAAAATAGATTTTTTTATAACGAAAGATATTCATGAAGCCCAGTGGCTGAGTGGTTAGTGCATCACGCTTCCACACCACAGGTTCGAGGTTCAAATCTCGGGCTGGGGAAGATTGACTCAGGCTTTCATCCCTTCAGTGGGTCGATAAATGAGTACAAACCTTGCTTGGGAACGTATCACTAGGAGTATCGTGTCAGACTAAACACCTGACCATGACCTCATGCACTTCAGGGCCCAAGGTTGCGTATACTGAGTTGGGCGCAGTAGACCTTGGCCCTCATGGGCAGTTATGCCACCGAGTTAAGTTAAAGACATTCATATCAACTGATGGGATTGAGTCTCAGCTTTTCAAAAACTAGTGTCATGCGAAATAATGCGAATAGGAATGTTTTGTTAGCGACGCTGAATGAAGCAACACGAGGGATGCTAACGACAGACCTCGTGATTTTGAAACTCAGTCATATGACGAGGTTGCAACCCCATTCTCTAAACTGCCACACCATTCCAACGGGAAGACTTTCAGCATCGACAGATTGAACGAGCAACAGCCGCTCTAAAGGTGAATCTTCATCGGCAGTAGGGCTGGAATTCTTGACACACAAGCCACGAATTCATGATCATGACCACTAGGCTACCACGGGTACTTAATCGATATCATGGAAAAATCAGAGATTGATGTTGTATGTCACAACGTATAATTAAGCAGTTTATCACTCTACCATTTGGATACAATATTTTCTTTATTTGCTTCGGTTACTAAATTCAAATGAAGTGAGAAATCAAATCAACTCCAGTGTAATACATGTGATTCACTTTAAAAAATTATTGACATAGGTTCAGCATCAGGGGGAATAATTTTTATGGGTTCTCAACAGAAAGAGGATCTTGTGTTTTTTTAGTGATTCTCAATACAATGTTCAGCCATGAACTTTCTGAAAGGCAGGATCTCTCAACTGATGACACTCATTAAAAAAGGAAACCTTAAGGAATTTATAAAGACGCACTGCAATCCGAGGCCTCGTTTGACTAGCACTGGGGTACTCAACCATTTTCTTTACCGTTGGGCCACATACATAAGACAATTATTTCACGCGCGTCGCAACATGAGGATTAAGGGTCAAAGATTAAGAGTTGGGTGAACGGTATAAGATCAAGGACATTTAAAATGCTGAAAATTGATCAAAGTATTAAAACACATGATTTGGGATTTTATTTTAAAACTATATTAAACTCTATCAAACTAAACTTGTGACGGATTTATCCGCGTCCTTTCATTAATATAATCCACTTGGGAAATCTTAGGTCTATCAATTCGAATTTATTCACAATCAACACTCTGAAGAAAATACCTTGATGATGTACATTAGATCAGCTATATATAGTCTAGGTATTCAAGCTAGAAAGGGGAGAATGAGAGAGTGAGAAGTGATAGATTGCTACTGTGATCAGCTATTCTCTGATTTTATAGCATATTTCGAATATTGGATAAATGAAAGAACTACACTACAGTTAAATTAGTGATCGGATAATCTGGAAAGTAGATTCTCTCTCTCTCTCTCTCTCTCTCTCAATCTAGGATTAAGGGGTCGATATTCAAAGTCTTCTCATAGTTCGGGTATCTCGTTATTAATCCACATGTTGCTTAATTTGAAAACAACTCTTCTCTTTGAAATTACTTGAATTGTGTTGATAATTGCGTTGCTAATTGTGTGATCAATAAATAAATTGTTTTTGGATATATATATTTTTATATAAAAATCTTCTGTGCGTGTGTTTGTCACTAAATTCCTCCTAAACGGCTGGACCGATTTCGATGAAATTTTTTGTGTGGGTTTAAGTAAATTCGAGAATGGTTTAGATTCACAATTCGATCCAATATCGCAAATAGTTAAAAAGATATTAATTAAAAACATTCAAAAAATACAACTCAACATTCACCTGCATTGTTGTAACAACGCTATCGTTATAAACAAGTAATATAAAAAAAATTTAATCAATTCCTACTTAGATCAACCAAGAAAAAATTTATTTTAGCTACTTTTTTATTAAATAGTTGCAATTAATATAAATATGTATATACATATGACAGAATCACAACATTAAGTGGTAATTAAATTTTATCAATTATCATTAAAATATCGTATTGTCATCCAAAACAATCGTGTATATAAAATTTCCTTTCAGCTGAACGCTTTAACACGTGAGAAAAAAAACCTTTTCAAATTTTGACATCATTCGCCTAAGGGGTCTCTAAGTCGCCAAAGTGGCTGTGTTTGTATTTTTTTAAATAATTAGTTTTAATCAATTAATTTTTATTAGTTGTAATTAAATTATTGTATTGTCATCCAAAACAAGCATGTACATTACATTTCAGCTCAATTGGGCGCTTTAAAATGTATTTTATTAACGATTGAAAATTCCACCAAGATAAATAAATAAAATATGTATAGAGATCATGAGCTAATAGTATGAATTGAAAAAGACGTAAGTTGGCGTCGAAAATTGATTTTCAGCCAAACTGGCCAAACCCGGTCTTTGTTGTTACGAAAATGCAGACGATTCACGCTTTTTAGAGTTTTCAATTAATATTTTTTTTAATAATCTTTATATATGTAATTCTTCTGTGTGTGTGCATGAAACTGAACTCCTCCTAAACGTCTGGACCGATTTTGATGAAAGTCTTTGTCTGTTCCAGTGGACACGAGAATGGTTTAGATTTATAGTTCGGTTTAGAAATGTGTATTTAATTAATTTTTTATTTATCAATTGTTGATCTTGGAATGTTTTACATTGGATCCGACAGACTGCGTTACGATCGCAGTATCGAATCTTCAAAAATCTTTTATTTTGAATTTAAGATGCGTCTGTCGGGTCCTCTTGTCTATTCTTCCGTCCCTTCCCCTTATATCTGTAGGAGAGCACAAAAAATAGGTTTCTTGCATTTTTCTACTCAGTTAAGGAGCAATTTCATTCACATTCTGAGCCTCTTGCTTGCATTCTACTGACATAAAAACAAAGCTAACATGTACTTGGATAGTTTTTTTTTGTTAAAACCTCACTTATTTTTACTTGAGGTAACAATTTATAAAGTGCGGGTTGGTAGCACAGAGTTTTTACTGAATTTCGGTCTGAAATCAGTGTTATTTGTTTTTGTAAAATTATTCAGATTTGCTTGTGTATTTTTGTTTCAAATGTATTCAAATACTTTTTTTGATTTCATTAAAAAAATATTCCAACAAATAATTGAATTTATCAAGGAGTGCAACGGAAGCATTCAAGAAATTCATACATTTATCCTTAACAATTTCATGTGTTTTTGAATATATATAATTTAACAAATTTTACAGGAAGCTTTAGTTACCCCTGCATTTTGTGACATTACCAACCACCGAAAAAACATTTTGTTGTAACAGCAAAGATTTTTTTTACGAAAAAGCCAATTTATCTCGTCTTGAAACAGATCCTCAAGAAATAGAACCATTGAAAGATTTGTGCTTGGTGGCAGAGTTACAAGAGCAAAATTATATTTTTTAAATGTAACATTTTCACGACAAACCAAGCAAGTTGTGGATCCATATTTGTTTTTCTCAACAAACCAGTCATGATCCAATCGTCTTGAAACAGCTTATACTTTTTAGATATTTTTCGAAGACATGAGGGTCAATTAATAATTAAATTCATCCTCAAAATGGTCGCTACTTCACTGTTATTTGTTATCACTAAACGTTACAATTACAAAAAGAAAAAAGTTAGCTCGCATTTCTCGTATCAGCACGACATCGATAGCAAAATTGATATCTGTGATTGCTTGATTGATAGAATTTCTTGCTAAATCTTTAAGGTATCCGAATAGGTTGAAAAAGTGTTTTTAGGTGTTTGATGTTTGGTGTTGTTTGGGTCATTAGCGAAAAAAATTATTTATTGAGGAAGAACTAATATATAAAACTAGAGAGTTTTTTAAGTTCTTTTTATAGCATTTACTTTATCTATATATATATGTATATATAACTAACAAAAATATTTCTTTTAATTCGTTTTTTGGGGAATGAACTTTTTATGATAATTCGTGCACGAAAAACGGGATATCTTCTAAATAATCCAATCAAATGCAATGAAATTTATAACATATATGCTATGAGCCCTTCAGAGTGTAGCAAACCGCAGGTTTTAAGACAGCTACATTTCATCACATTTTACAGCCATTTTCAGCTTAGAACATGCAGTAATTTTGACGAAAAATCAGGACCATCAAATTTAAATGCTAATAAAATATTTATTTCTTAAACTAATTTTTATCCTGCGGTTTGTGACACTTCAGAGGGATCAAGAATTATATCAATGACGTTAAAATTGCATAATGTACAATTTATTTTTATTTATCACGTTTTTCTTAACTTGAAAAATTTTGTTAAATTTTCCTAAAAATAATTTTTTTTTTCAAAAAAAAGGGCGATACACGCTAGTTATTTAATAATTATGACTTTTTAAGCCTATTTATGTTCTTTAAGACAATAAAATTATTCAGAGAATCAAGTTTTGAAAATTTCATCTCCGAACCTAGTCGGATACCTTAATGCGTTGTTTTTAAATAATTGAATTTGTTGGTACAACGGGCAATGATTGGGCCTCTCGGTGGGCCGCAGGTTGAGCATCGCTTTTCTATTGGTTGAAGAAAATCGAATTTACGGGATCGAAGAACTTTTATCACAGTGTTGAAGAGTCGCCAGTGAAAATGGCGATGATTTCCGAAAACATCCACTGAGTATCGCTGTGTCGAAGGTCTAGTCAGTTTTTCCGAAACGTATTTTTTTACTACTTTTTATGTGTTATAAATGCTTAGTGTTTAGCGCATCACTAATTTTGACCTATTAGCGCCAAGCCATTTTCTAAGTAATACATTACTTAGTAGTGCCGTGCTGCCATCTAGGATCGATACTTGAAAGCTCAAATGAAGAAACGCGAGGAGGAATGTCTTCATATGCAGCGGGTTTTGAACGGTTTTCCGTGGCCCCTGGTGGTCTCCACCGTTTTTCTTAGGGATCCACGAAATTCTCTCATTTATTGCTAAGATTTTACTCTCTTGTAGACTCAAAGGCACCGTGTTAAAATTGTCCTAGACTAGACCGTGTCTTGTTAATTTTCTGAGGGGAAACAAGCGGAAGAAACATTCTTCTTTTCCAATTTATTTTTCAAGTTATATTAAGGGGTCACAGGGGTGTTAAATTCCTCTGTAGGTCTGAAAATATAAACAATTTTTAAACAGGTATAATTTCTTTAAATTTAAGCTAAATAATTCGAATCTTTTACACATTACTTATAAAGGAATGGGGCTTCAGAAAAGTATAAAATGTTTAAAATATAATCATAATTTTAAAAATTATAAGCATATGAAAATAAGAAACTTTTCAATAAGAAATATTTATTAAGTTTTGCGTCACGCATGCTATTTTCTAAAAGAGTAGGTTTAATTACTAGCTATATATAAGTTGAATTATAAAGACAAATGTATTCCTAATACTTTGTAGCTACTTTTATATAAATAGAATAATAACTTACATATTTTAATAAATAAAAACTATACATTTTTAAAAAATATTTAAAAAATTGCAATATTTTACAAATATTTTGAAATACAAAAGATATATAATACTAAAATTAGGTAGGGTTTAAAGAGTATGATGCATTGTGTGTGTATAATTCTATAAAGTTTTATACATCAGAGGCTAATATTTTAGAAAATAGCGAGCGCAAAGCAAAAAATACTTAATATTTATTATAGAATTTTCATATGCTTATGACTTTTAAAATTATTATTATATTTTAAACATTTTATACTTTTCTGAAGCCCCATTCTATTTTAAACAATTCGTAAAATATTCGAATCATTTAATTTAAATTTAAAAGAATTATACGCGTTTGAAAATCGTTTATATTTTCAGACCTCTAGAGAAATTTAACACCCCTGAGACCCCTTAACGTCACAATGTAAAGAAACACAAAGGCTATTGGGGACGGACCTCGTCATTTTGAGTTTCGATCAAGTGATGAAGTCGGCACCTTGGTTGGTAACCCTCTTCCAAACTACCATACGACGCCAACGAGAGGACTGTGAGCTCGATAGATTTAACGTGCATTCATCCCCTCTACACGGTGGGTCATCAGTTGCACCAGGACTCGAACCCTCAACACACTGGCCATGAGCTCATCCTCTTAACCACTAGGTTACCATGGACACAATTTGCTTCTCCAGAGCCATGTGTTTTGAAATATTTTTCTTTCAATTCAAACTAATCCAAAAAATGAAAAGAAAAGATTCCATAAAAGAAAAGAAAAACTTAACTCTTTCGAATTCAATATTTGATTTCGTCCTGAATACACTGCTGGACAATTGCTAAGGACGGATAACACTATCATCCATAGCAACCACAAAATGAAAGGAAGCAAAATGTGGAAAATTAGAATAAGTGCGGGATATTAGTAAAAAGAAGTATGAGTATGCAATTTTTTTTTCACGTCTGTTCATCACGTGATAGCGTTCATAAGAGCTTTAAAGGTTTTGACGCGTGTGGACAGTTGTTGTTTCAAGTCAAAGTTTTACAGGAAAGATCTAATAGACGAATTTAAAATTTTTGGCATGTCTTCCCGACATCACATAGATGATTTTATGCGTGGCCGAATTATTGGAAAGATCGAAGAAGGGCGAAAAATAACAGATGTTGCCAGGGAGTTCGACATCACTCACAGCGTTGTTTCACGGCTGTGGAAGTCATTTAAAACTACTGGAATGTGTAGTAGACGGCACGGGGGCGGTCGTGTTAGAAGTACGACGCCTGCAGAAGACAGATATATCGTCTTATCAGCAAAAAGGAACAGGCACACCACAGCTCAGCAGGTGGCAAATCAGTTTTTTGCTGCCTCAGGAAAGCAGATCTCCCGAAAAACTGTTGCCAGACGTTTGAGAGGAGGAGGGTTATACGCACGCAGACCTGTTGTGTGTGTCCCATTAACCAGACAGCACCGTACTGCCCGTTTGCAATGGTGTCGTGAGCATCACAATTGGACTGAACAGGACTGGGCATGCGTACTATTATCAGATGAGAGTAGGTTCAGTCTGTCATCGGATGGTAGACGCCAACTGATCTGGCGCGAGAGTGGTACTGCTTATCGTCCAGAAAATATCCCGGAAAAGGACCGATATCCGACATGCAGTATCATGGTGTGGGCCGGCATCATGATCAATGGCCGCACGCGCTTACATGTGGTTGCGAATGGGACTATGACGGGCCAACGATACATTGATGAAGTTCTACTTCCTCATGTTCGTCTTTTCCATGGTGCTGTCGGTGATAAATTTGTTTTTATGGACGACAACGCAACATGTCATCGAACACTCGCTGTTCAGGATTGTCTAGACAGCGAGGGTATTCAATGTCTCGTATGGCCAGCGCGTTCTCCAGATCTAAACCCCATTGAAAATGTATGGGATGCTTTGGGGAGGCAAGTTGCTGGTCGAAACTATCCTCCGACAAACAAGAACACCCTCATCTGTGCACTCACAGAGGAATGGGATAAATTTCCTCAACAGCTGCTGGATAATGTTGTGCAAAGTATGGTACGACGTGTGGAATGTTGCATCACACTCCACGGTGGACATATCTTGTACTGATACCTTTCTTTAAGGTGCCTGCTGACTTTTAGATACATTGTTCCATTTCTCCGTACGCAGATCAAATGAACATTTTTTTTTTCTTTCAGATGTTTCACAGCTTTTGTACTTTCCAGAACAATAAATATTCTTTATTCTAATGTCTGAACAGTGTGGCAACTATATTTTATCCTACTAGGCCTCATGTCTCGCTTAATGTTATGCTACATAGCAATTTGTGATCCGTCCTTAGCAATTGTCCAGCAGTGTATTTGTCCTGTTTATTATAAAAATAGAAGTTTTTGAATAATGAAGTAAAATTTAGTTCCTATTATATATGAGCACATAGTAAATTGCTTTTATTTACAAACCTTTTTTTTAATTTAATCTGTTTTATTTGAAATAAAGCTTTGGTAGAGAAAATAAACATTCGATCTATTCCAACGAATACTGTCTAAGCAGGCACACAAAAGAAGGAAATAACATCTACCATGGTTCCGAAACCAAACTCCTGACAGCTAGTCTATGATCAAGCGCATTGAAAGCGAGCAATTAACTTCTATCCCCCCCCCCCTATTTTGTGGAGGTAACCAGAACCCCTTATTGGGCATTCCCCTTCCAATCCACTGACATCTGATTAAGTGGAAAACAAGAGGAGGGCGTTCCTCTGGGACAATGCCGACGGAACATTTCGAAATGTCTCCCTCGTTTCTCCTGAAGTTGCACGAGTCACGGGAGTATCTTCTCCAGACACACCATTCTTAACGTCTTAAAACTGCTATTTTCATCCTTTAGCATAGATTTCTAAAGGTGATAGACCACGTTTGAAACCGTAATTTTGGAAATGCGTAAAAATGATTTTTTTAAATATTTAATGGCAGTTGAATTAGGATATACATAAAAAATTAGTTTAGGAATATGATTATAAGGAAAAATTATTTAAATTCATTTTTGTTCCTTAAAGAATTCAGAAAGAATGACATATTTCCAAGCCACACTCTTCTTTCATGAAGCGGGCTTTTATAACCAGAAATAGTTTGTCTGTATATAGTTAAAACTTCTATACTGAGGTTAAAGTAAAATTTTTTTAATTCTCATTTATTTCAGAAATTCATTGAAATAATAACGGGATTTTTTTGTTAAAATTTCTCTATTCTTATGTACTAAATCAGGACTAAATCCACTTCTAAATTATATATTTTAAAAATCCTAGTTCAGGCTTTGTACGGAAGTTTTTCAGCTATGTGTAGGGCAAAATGTTATTATTGCAGAAGCAATTTTCAAAAAAAGAGAAAGTTTTGAAAATATGTAATTTTTTGTATTCTTTTTTGCCAAAGAAAATTGCATTTAAATATTATATAATTTTTTTCTTGTAAATATATTCTTAAGATAACTTTATATGTATATTCTATTTCTAATGACACTCAATATATCCAAAAATTTATCCATTTTTACGCTTTTATCAAGATCACAGTTTCGAACACAGATATAAATATTTCTGAGATTCGTCGTAAATTGTTTGAATTAAACTATCATTTTTTGACCTATCAAGGTTTGGCATAAGAAGAAAGGCCTAAGCAAACAAGTTAGAAATATTTAGACTTGTCAAATAATTAAAATATATTTGTACTAATATGTCGTGAAATTTCAATTTTTTCTCTGATATGATTAACTGTGCAAATTATTTAAATGATACATTATTTTTTTAGGTATTTTGAGGAGTGAAAATTTATATAGTAAAAAAAACACATACTTCGTTTTCGATAACTAATTATGGACATATAAAAGGAATAATGCATGTGGTCAAGTTAAACAAACTTACTTATTGTGAAATCGATTTAATGTTTGTTTCAAAATGATGCAAATTCACGCGTGCGTGCGAGATGGATTTTGAAATGGAAACACACACGGCATTAAAACATATTTTGTTTTCTTTTCTTTCTCCCAAGGGCGTGTACAATTTTAATAAACATACTGAAAATATTGATGTTGACTACTAAATTACATTGGTAATTAATACAGTATACACTAACTAGAAAAAGTCTGCGTTCACGTACTATTGCTTACATGAACAACGAAAAAAAAAAGTTTAAAAACTAGAATTTTAATTTCTTTTAATAATATTTTATCTAGTTCACTGTAAGCATTCAGAATAACAAAAATAAATTTAATTTGCCTTCACAGATTTTAAAATAAAAACATTTTTGTAGCGATATTAACAAAAATCAAGTAGAAAAAGTCTGCGTTCACTGTTTTAATATTAACTATAAAAATTATTTAAAAAGGGAATAATGAGCTATTTAATAGCTGGTTGGATAATTTCATCATTTGAGAACCTTCTGAAGTCGTTTTGGCATTAAACTAACAAATGTTGTGGTTTCTTCAGCGTTTATCGTTTCCAATTGGTCCTTAAGAACACTCTTCAGCATATCCTATCCTTACTAGATACATTGTGTTGACGAATCCTACGTTCGAGCAAATCTAATAGGTGTTCAGTAGGATTCATATCAGATGACTGCGGGGACACGTGCAGTTGATTTGGGACATTATACAATAGCCAAAGCTTCACAATCTCAGCGGCATGTTTAGAATCATTGTCGTGTTGGAAACGAAACGATTATCCTAAAAAGAGTTTGGTGGCACTTTCCTTTAAATTGTTTTTTAGGACATCAAAGTAATCATATTTGTTCATAATTGATTCTATATATTCCAACTTGCCAACATCATTGCTCACCATGCACCCCCACACCATGACTCCACCGCCACCGTGCTTTATCGTTGGTACAAAATGCTCTTTTTGAAGCGTCGTGGAAGGTTTTTCCATACTAATTTACGACCTTTTATGCCGAAGAGGCAAAATTTTCCCTCATCAGGGAATATCACAGTCCTCCAGAATCACAGAGGCTTATGTATATGATCTTCTGCAAAAGCTATCCGCTTAAGCCGGTTGGTCAATGAAATATAAGGCTTTCTGCGAACCATACGACTATGGCATCCGGCCTTTTTAAAGATTTTTCTTGCAGTATCCACCCAAATATTTTTGTTAAACTTTTGGAGAACGTTTGTTGCCATTTAAGTTGCAGTCAAACATGGATTTTTTTCATCGTTGATGTCATACTTCGTTTTTCTCTTGATTGTGAGTTTAGATGGACGACTTAAACGAGGTTAGGAAATGTGAACTCTTGTAGATTTAAAGTTATAAATAACATCCTGGATAGATGAATACTGCCGTCCAAATGATCTGGTTATATCCCGACGACTTTTTCCATCTTTTCACATTTTCACGATTTTAAGCTCACTGATACTAATTTCCTTCTTTTTATTTTCCATGTCCTTGAATTGCTTCGTATCTCACAAAAACGTAACAATTATTGCGTCAAAAGTTTCTTAAGCTATTTTACTTGATAACTGAATGCAAAAACTCTGTTGACCTATTACCTCCGTTGATAAAAATTCATGGAATCAAGAATATTCAAGTAGTGAACGCAGACTTTTTCTGCCAACCATTTGTGTGTTTTCTACAAAAATCCCGTTATCCTAAGTAGTTTTAATTCAAAATTAACGAATTCCTGCATGCTAAATATTTAAATAATAGTAAACAAATTCATGAAATTTTGTAAAAAAAAATTATATTTCTATTAAATTTTACCTTTGCTGTGTGATTTCTTATTAGGAAACACAGACTTTTTCTAGCAAGAGTGTATATATTCCTTATCTTTATATATATAAATCTTCTGTGCGTGTGTATGTGACTAAACTCCTCCAAAACAGCTGGTCCGATTTTGATGAAATTTTTTGTGTCTGCTCCAGTGGATTCGAGAATGGTTTAGATTCACAATTCGGCCCAACGGAAAATGTTTATTTAATTTTTTTTTATTTATAAATTGCTGTTGATCTTGGGATGTTTTACATTGGATCCGGCAGACTGCGCTACGAGCACAGTATGGAATATTCTAAAATATTTTATTATAATTTCAGTTTGTTCCGACAGTTCGTGATCAAATTCAGGAAAATATTTTGTTACTTCGTGTTATTTTGTTGAAATAAATCATGTGTTAATTAAATTATTACATTAAGATGTAATTATTGTTTGAAGAGTTTTGAAGTGTGCATAAAAAACTATACATTCTGCAAATTTAAAGTCCAAATGAGAAGTGAGTATTCTACATGATTTTCTATTAAATTTACACGTGAGTTGATCAACAATTATCCTAACCTACAAATCTCTTTGTGTAGCTAATTGATTTCATAACATATTATTAAACTCTTTTTTATTTAAAACTATTTCTTATCGGAAATATTTATAAAAAAAAGGTAAAAATAAAATTACACAGTATTTATTTATAATTTGATACAATAAATCTTTTCAGTCCTGTTAATTAAAATTTCATCTTCAATAAGTTACTCATATTTGTTATGTATTATTTTTACAGACAGTGGCAGATTATATATATATAAAGTAATTAGAGGTCTCACGTGGTAAAAGGTTTGAGGCCCATGGGCTCAAGAATCGAAAAACTAAAACAGTGAAAAGATTTACTGACCTCTTAAACTCTAAAAAAATTGTATTGCTAATAACAAAACTCAACTGCTGAAGAAAAATCTTAACTGCATTTTAAAAAAATTAAAAACCTTACAAAAGAGCTTACAATTTTGTGCTATACAACTTTTCTTCTTGATTTCTCTATAGCAAATACAATTAATTTTACCGTACTTATTTTGTCCAAAACATCTTGTTCTATATTTAGTATGACCATGTTGTTCAATTTGTCTTCCATCATAGTACTTTAAAAGTTTCTAGTGGGGAGACTTCATTGTAATTTTTTCTATTAAAAATAGTAAAAACTCGTCAAATTTATATCATCAAAATTAAAAGATTCAATATTGTCTTTGTATTTTATTTAGTTTTAGTGTAGCTTTCTCCTTAATTTCAGGTAATAAGATCTCGTCAAAAAATACAGTAACGTGTTCTATAATAGTTTCTTATATCTCAGCTCTTTGGGATAGTTCTGATGTTGTGCTATTGCATACGACATGAAAGGAATTCAATTTGAAATTTTTCCTTCTTTCAAAAATTCATAACCAACTTTTTTTTACTTTCACCGAAAATATGTTTTCCTCATTTGTTGCCAGTTAATTTTTAAAATTTTAGACATAAACTTGCTAGCAGCAATTATTCTCTGGAGTATGGTATTCCCAATTATGGTCTTTAGGAAAGTTTCAATTTTGTCCATCTACGTCAAAAGAAAAGTTTCCAGCATTGTGGTCTTCTTTTTTCTCATTCGTATCACGGATTTAAAGCCAGGATCACTTATATTAATCTTTATCCTACATTCAACTAGCTTGAAATAGTTTGCATTGAACTAGACCAGTGTTTCTCAAAGTGTGGGGCGCGCCCCCCTGGGGGGCGCGATGACCCTACAAGGGGGGCGCGAGCGTATCGAAAATTTAAAGATTTTTTTTAAAAAAAATAACCGGAAAGAGAAGTAAAACAAAATGCTTTCTTCCATAATAAAAAAATACACACAACAACACTGACATAATTTATGTTTATTATCTGGCTTTTTTCCGTCATCAAATAGCTATCTTTGATCCCAAAACCAAATTAAAGAAAAAAAACATTTTGTTTTATTTGCTGTATTTCCTCTATGAGAAATTTTTTTATTACGTTTTAACATAAAAGATTACTCGTTAAAAGAAAAAACGAAACCCAGACCCTGAGAAAAATTCTAAGAAGATAAACATTTCACCACTGTAATTATTATTGAAATACTGTACATTAGTTGTAGAAAAAGAAAAGGAAGTCATGATTCACTTTTCAGCCAGGCTGCATAGTACTGATGGGGGGCCGCCGGTCCCTAAGGATTACAACAGTAATTTTTATATATGCCCTGTTGTTGTTTACAAGAAAAGGAATTTCTGGGAGCGCCTCTCACCCCACCGAAAAGGGTGACGCGTTTCCCACGCCTGGAAGAAGGCAATATACCCATAAATACATCATGGTATGGGATGTTTTTGGGAATTTCCCGCGTTTTGGGGTAGTCATCGACCGCGAGAGGATATCCCTCCGCTGACTCCAGTCCAATCAGAAAAGCTGATTGTGTTTCGAAAAAGAATCCTCTCCAGAATACAGAAGTAAACCGCCGCGAAATATAAGCGCATGCACGACGAATTGAGACACTCTCTGACACAAATTTTATCACCGATTTTGGTCTAACGACCCTTTGACGAACACCGAGATTGGAGACTCTCGAGAATGGCAACACCAAGATTCCTCTCTCTCTCTCAGATATTTAGTATTTAATATAATTTCAATCTTATTGTAAATAAATTAAGTGTTAATTTAAAGAACGGCTTTTTAATTTAGTGTCCTGTTTTATTTGTCTTTAAAAGATCTAATGTTTAAACGTAAACTATAGTGTGACGCCAAATGATAAATTAGAACCTGGGTATTATAAAATGGATAATAAGAATAAATTATATTAACATAAGTCAAACAGGCGTCACATTAGTACGTTTGCTAATCATTTGATTGACCTTCAATCTTATTGTATGGTTATTATCAATATTAGTTCCCTCCCATCTTTTATGCATTTGCTTTTCGCTTAGGGAAATTGTAAATAATTGAGTTTTGCGATATTTGGAAATAAATTGATTGGTTTAACATTTCTGTAGGATAATTGAAAAGTATCTGATTTGCGTCCTTTATGATGGTCTTGTACTTTTGAATCATTTTAGTTCAGTTTTATTGGATTTTTTCTCAAATCATCAAAGAATTGAATAGTCATTGAAAGATGGTGTAAGTATACTTTCTATAAATTAAAATATTCACTAGAATTTCGATTTGTATCGTGTACAGTAAAAATAATTCTAAACAAATGATTGGGGTGACTGAGTCCCCCCGCACTACCATTAATGTTAGTATCGAGTACGCGCCGGCTCCCGGGTTAAAACATTTGAAGTCTTCTCGCTTTAAATGTTAAAAAGTAACACAATTATTCTTCATCGGAATTTTATATTCTTTTTCATAATTTAACATTAATTCTAAATGCTAATTGTGTGAGGTTTAAAATTACAGTTCTTTTAAACAGTTATTTACAATTATAGCATTTATCTAAAAAAAATCATTTTACATTTTTGTATACAATGTAGTGCACACAGTTTTACTCTCCTTACAGTTCAGCTATTATATCAAGAATAATGTTTTATTTTTTTAAAAAATGAACTCGTGCGAAGAGTCGGTGTTTCAGCCAGTATACGTTTAATGTATCAGTACTGAAGAAGGTATTTTATAAATAATTTCTTATTACTGAATTTGGCCGCGGTAGCCGAGTGGTATAGGTATCGGATCGTGGCTTGCCTTGTCACTAATTCAAGCCCAGTAGCACTAAAGACCCGCCGTGTAGGGCAGCGATGCACGTTAAATCTGTTGAGAGTTGAAACGTTTTCCCGTTGGTGTGGTGTGGTAGTTAGGAGAGAGGGGTGCCAGCTCAGGTGTCGTCCACGTCACTTGACCATGGTTCAAAATTACGTGGTCCGTCGTCAAAAGCCCTCGTGCAGCTGAACAGTGCGACGTTAATATTCAATCAATCAATCTTATTACTAAATTAAGAACAAGTTTAATAATTATTAGGGACTTTCATGGGCTTGTCTTGTAGAGGAAAGTTTTTCAAACGAAGGTTTAATATCAGAAATTGACACTTAAAGAGTTATTTTTTCTATATTTAGCTGAAATCTATATTTTGTTATCAAGGCATCCACTGCAGAAAGTACGGTTTGAAAAAGGTAGGATGTTGAAAATGGTAACAGTAGACGAAGTGCTTTTGTTTTCAGTACAAATAATTCCTCATCCACCTCTACCCCAAATTCAAAGAGCGATTTATTACAAAATTGCCTTTTAATTTTTCACTGGATGTGAAATCTATGAAGATTTCTTCTTCGGAAGTTGAGAGCCCTTCTGGAGTATCTCGAAATAGATCCCTAATCCACTCGTAACTTGCTACCAAGCTGTCCTCATCCAGAAAATACTTTTTAAAATTCTTTGCCAACATAGCTAAATGATTTTACATGTTTTAAAAACAACTTTCACAAGTTTTTCTACAGATTTGTAAGTTTTAACGCATATCGAGCTGGGGCTTTTTTTCCATCATTTACTTCAGTAGTGGTAAATCCAAAATTTAAGTATTTTTGAGAAGATCGCCTTGATTTAATTTTCGGAACCATGCTCGTTCGTCTGTGTACTTGTTGATTCTTTATTATGGTCGAATGTTTGCTTACGACTTAAAAATGTATGTATGATATTGTTTTAATCTACTGCCGTAAATACTTAATTACCGTGAATTACAATTAATGTGTAAATTTAAAAAATGTACATTCAAGCTAGATTCGGTAGCTATAGGAGTATCGAATCGACCAAAACTGACTGGAGTACGAAGAAAAGCAAGCATTTTTACATGTTTTGCGCAGACGTCCGATAGGTTGCCCAGACTCACGCAAACGTACCCTATAATGCCAGATGTGATGGATATGATAGAGAGCGACATTGACTAGACTATTTTTCTAATGACATTTGTACTTTGAGAAATGAATGCTGAAGGAAATAAATCTTTAATTAAATACATCATTTTGCGATCTGTTCCAATTTAAAAATTAGAGAAAGAAAAATAACATAATAATAAGTAAGTAATATGTATTTTAAGTAATTTTCTTAAAATATATATTACTTAAAAGTTACATGTACACAAAATTTAATATACTTATCGTATTAATTTATACGGTTTATAATTAAGATCGTATTGTAACTTTAGCGTCTCTCTCTCAAAGTGCATTTTTATTGCAGTCAATACATTATTGTTGTACAGGGGGGCGAGACAAAAATTATGATTAAAAATTGGGTCGCCAGTATTGAAAGTTTGAGAAACACTGAACTAGACACATGTCTTATCACAAAACATAATTAGTAAAATACACTGATGGAAATAAAAATCCTACCACCAAAAAGGGGAGTTGTGCCATATCAAATACATTGAGTAGGGGTGTTTATACATCTAAAAAAATGTCTTTAATTTAAATTTTGCGTTAGTTGCATAAGTGTGGAGCCACTTTAAGGATGCGAATCAAATTTACACGTACTATAAAGTTCGTGACTGCTATTTATCGTTGTGATTTTACGTAGTGCAGTGTTTCTCAAAGTGGGGGGCGCGAGCATATCGAAAATTTAAAGATTTTTTAAAAAAAATAACCGGAAAAAGAAGTAAAGCAAAATACTTTCTTCCATAATAACAAAAAATACACAACAACACTGATATAATTTTCGTTTATCATCTGGCGTTTATCCGTCATCAAATAGCTATCTTTGATCCCAAAACCAATTTAAAGAAAAAAACATTTTGTTTTATTTGCTGTATTTCCTCAATGAGAGTTTTTTTTTACTGCGTTTTAACAAAAAATGTTACTCGTTAAAAGAACAAACGAAACCCAGACCCTAAGAAAAATTCTAAGAAGATAAGCAATTCATCACTGTAATTATTATTGAAATACTGTACATTAGTTGTAGAAAAAGAAAAGGAAGACATGATTCACTTATCAGCCAGGCAGGATAATGATTTGCTGATCATTTGATTGACCTTCAAACTTACTGGTATGGTTATTTCTACATTAGTTCCGTCCCATCCTTTATGCGTTTGTTTTTAGCTTAGGGAAATTCAAAGAGCGATTTATTACAAAATTGCCTTTTAATTTTTTACTGGAAGTGAAAAGATTTCTTCTTCGGAAGTTGAGAGCCCTTTTAAAGTATCTTGAAATAGATCCCTAATCTACTCGTAACTTGCTACCAAGTTGTTCTCATCCAGAAAATACTTTTTAAAACTGCCAACATGGCTAAATGATTTTACATGGCTTTAAAAACAACTTTCACATGTTGTTCTTATTTGTAAGTTTAAACACATAATGAGCTGGGGCTTTTTTCCCATCATTTACTTCAGTAGTGGTAAATCCAAAATTTAAGTATTTTTGAGAATATTTGCCTTGATTTAATTTTCGGAACCATACTCGTCTATGTGCTTGTTGATCCTTTATTATTGTCGAATGTTTGCTTACGACTTAAAATGTATGAATGATTTTGTTTTAATCTACTGTCGTAAATACTTAATTACCATGAATTACAATTAACGTGCAGATTAAAAAATGTACATTGAAGCTAGATTCGGTAGCTACAGAAGTATCGAGTCGACCAAAACTGACTGGAATTGTACGAGGAAAAGCATTTTTACATGTTTTGCGCAGACGTTCGATAGGTTGCCCAGACTCACGCAAACGTACCCTATAATGCCAGATGTGATGGATATGATAGAGAGCGACATTGACTAGACTATTTTTCTAATGACATTTGAACTTTGAGAAATAGATGCTGAAGGAAATAAATCTTTAATTAAATATATCATTTTGCGATCCGGTCCAATTTAAAAACTAGAGAAAGAAAAATAACATAATAATAAGTAAGTAATATATATATTTTAAGTAATTTTCTTAAATTATATATATATATATATATATATAAATTATATATATATTATATATATATATATATAATTTAAAGTAATATATATATATATATATATATATATTACTTTAAATTTTCACATACACAATTTAATATATATATCGTATTAATTTGTACGGTTTATATTTAAGATCGGATTGTAACTTTAGCGTCTCTCTCTCAAAGTGCATTTTTATTGCAGTACATACATTACTGTTGTAAAAGGGGGGGGTGACAAAAATTATGATCGAAAATTGGGTCGCCAGTATTGAAAATTTGAGAAACACTGATTTAGAGAGTTGATGTTAGTCCACAATGACTTTAAGAAGATGAAGAAACCGTTATCAACAACTTGGTGAGTTTGAACGAGGTTGAATATAATAGAGCTAAAAAAAGACGGATTTTCTTACCACGATATTGCATAAAGACTTAGTAAGAATGTATCCACTCTGAATGATTTTTAACAGAAGTGGTCCTGGGAAGACACTACCTCATGAAAACTATGGTCCAATCACGCATGGGTCACCACTGACATAGAAGACAGCCATATTAACTACATTGCTGGGGAACGCAGCGCATATACAACTGAAACTACGATTTTTTTCGACACCAGAGTGACACATTGAACTGTAAAAAATTAAAGATTCGTTTGAGAAATAGTTTCCAGCCAGACGACCCGTAGCATTCATATCATTAACTCCAAATCACAGGCATATGTGACTTCAGTGATGTCCCCCTGAAGGCCATTGGAAGGCGGAATGGAGATGTATTGTGATCTTCGATCAACACTGTTTCTGTCTTGGTTCCAGTGATGCAGTGGCGTAACGGAGAATATTATCCCATTCCCTCTCCCGTAAAGTCAGGATTTGGACCTCAAGTCGTACTTGACGCAGTCAGGCTATGGGCTCCCTAGGTTAGATCAGCGCCAGTAAACAACTTTTCTACGGCCTAGACACACTGGGCCTGCATCTAGAGTTATGGCATGGGGCGAGAAATGTTCTTTGATTGCACGAGTACTATCGAAGTTAATTTATACACTTTTACTGCAAACATGTAAGTCAGTCTGGTAATACAAACTGTTGAAATGACTTTTATAAGCATCATTCGTGGGTTGTTTTCCTACGGGATAGCGTGACCCTCACTCTGTTGTAACCCAACATGGTCTATAGAAACTCAACGTGTTACTTTGGCCTGCTAGATTGCCAGATCTTTCTCCAATCGAGCATGAATGGTACATCATTGGACGGCAAAATTAGCGCCATTCACAGCCGGAAGTAAATAACCTTATGTTGACCAACCAAGAGCAACAGGCATACAATTCTATTCCACAAACTGATATCCGGTACTTGTACGACCCATTGTATGCGCGTTTGCATGCTAGCATTTAAGATTCGGGTGGTTACACCGGTTTTTAATGCACCATCATTTCACATTTGAAATAGATCTTCTCGCGCTTATTAACCTGTGTTTTTGAAAGTTCAATCAAATAAATATCTTACCTAAACAAATGTATTGTCGAAGTTTCATTAATCTACAATAATTTTTTCTTGGTGTTGGTTTTTTTCCCCATCAATGTAAGGAGGCGTTTCTCAAAATGTGGAGGGCGCCCCCTAGGGGGCATGATATCAATATGCGAGGGGGGGCGCTTTTATTGAAAAGTTTAAAATAAAAGATTTAAGATCAGTTTTTCCTTACTGAAAGGAAACAAAACAAAATACATTCTGACATAATAAAAATTATATACAAATTCATTCAGATATAATATACTTATAAATGTATCAGTACTTAACAACGTTTTTGAAAATTAATTTATCATTACTAAACTACAAACAAATTTAATAATTACTAGTGCTTCCCATGAGCTTGTCACAAAATTCAATATTTATCTTAATAATTTGTATGCTTTATAATTAATGTCGTTTCTTTAGCTCCAAAATACATTTTTATAACAATCAATGCATTGTTATTGTACAGGAGGGAGCGAGATAAAGTTTGAGAAGCACTGGTGTAAAATGTATCCGAGAATAACTAAGCACAGCTGTGAACTATAAATGAACTTGTTTAATTTGAATAATATTCGTTTGTTCAAAATAAAATTTGTGCATAAAAAACCCTGCAGAAATTGTGTACGCATTACAACAATACAGATATATAAAAGAAAGATGGCTAGGGCTGCTACATGACTCAAATCCGTGGAAATCATTGGGGTTGATCTTTTTGTTGAACGTTGAATTTATCTCAGTAATCCATGAAGCTTGGAGCCCCTACTGGCGCTAGGGGCCCCTGGTGGCCATCAGGTCCGCCAGCCACTTTAATCCGCCTCTGTTTACGGAATTTTATTTTTGCAGCAAAATGCCACGTCTTCGCGGAAGAGCAAGAAACATTGGTCGACGTACTCAACACGTGCATTTGGTTCATGATTGTTCGATTGAATAGAACAGCTGAAGAACTCTCAACGGATAACGCAAATTTAAGAGATCAAGTTGCAAGTACACGTGCAAATGTAAATTCAGAGAAACGTCGTGTTAATGCATAAGACAACGAGAGGCACGTCAACGAGCAACCAACGCACACCGAGAACGTAATCAGCAGTGGATGCAAAATTATCGAGCATTGACACGAACATCATTTAATTGTTTTGCATTTGAATATGAACCTGAAATAGACTATTCGCCACATGAACTAATCATCATCGTTAATTTGGACATAGAGTGTCAACATTGCCATGCGTTTAAGTACGAAGGTGAATCGGCCTGTTTATGTTGTGCGCATCTGGAAAAAGTTTTACTTCCACCATTAACTCCGCCACCAGAACCATTGAAAATACTGTTAGCTGGAGCCACATCTTAGTCGAAATTGTTTTTGCGTAAAATTCGTAAATTCAATGTTCCATGTTCATTGTGAACAATTTTTGTTGCTCCAAATGATATCATTTGGAAGCAACAAAAATTGTTCATAATGAAAATGGTTGTAACTTTGAATCTACATTAAAGATTCAAGGTCAAGGGAACCATCAAATTGGTCATTGCTTCCAATGCCTGGTGCTGATCCAAAATTATTACAAATCTACTTTATGGGTGATGAGGAGCAACAAGCTAATACACGCTGCGTATACAACCATATTGAGAATATGGAGGAACGAGAAATTGGGGAAATTTTGGAAACGGTTTTTCAAACCCATAACCACAATTGCTACGATTGTTCAACACTCTTTCTAACAGATTGCGAAATGACAACTACGTCATTGTCATTAAAGCAGACAAAGTACCTTGTGCAGAGTACGCAGTACATATAATGTTCCAACTATTAAGTTATGGATGCTGGTCAATCATATGAATTGCGTCTGTCAAACGGTGTAAGAGTAGACATTGATAATCGGTGGGTGGTTCCATATTCACCATTGCTGCGGAAAACCTACAAAACACACACAAACGTTGAGTTACGCAGTTTTTTGAAGTCCATCAAGTGCATTTGTAAGTACATTCATAAAGACAGTGATAAAGCTATATTTGCCTTTCAAAATGTAAACGACAATGATGAAACGACGCGTTATCAAATGGGCCGATACATTTGTAGTAACGAAGCTATTTGACGCATTTTTAGTTTTCCTATACATGAAAGGGATCCTTCTGTTATACATTTGGCTCTTCACCTTGAAAATGGACAGCGCATTTATTTTCCAGAGCAGACTGCTCTACAACAAGCTTTACCTGCTCCAAAAACAACATGTACTGAATTTTTCAACCTTTGTAATCGACAAGATGCTGTTGGTCACAATTTGCAAATACATTAATGTATACTGATGTTCCTAAATTTTTTGCATGAAATCAGCAATCAAAAAATTGGGAATTATGAAAACGAGGCATTCCATTTGCAGGATTCGCCGGCATATTTATGGCAAATACTTTAGGCCGATTATATATAGTTCATCCTAAGGAACGTAAGTGTTTCTTTCTGCATTTGTTATTGGTTAACATTCCTGGACCAACATTTTTCCAATATTTGCGAAAAGTCAATGGAACTTTATACGATACTTTCTTCAATGCGTGTTATGAGTTACATTTATTGGAAGATGATAACCATTAGGATCATACACTTGCAAATGCAGCACTGATCTCATCTCCACAGCAAATTCGTCAATAATTTTCAATAATATTAATAACGTGTTTTCCGTCTCATGCATCTGCTCTGTGGAACAAATATAATGACTCAATGATTTTGCATCGGATTAGAATTACTAATCAAAATCTCAGTATTGAATTTTCGGCATTAATAATGATTGAGGATATTTGCATTCTTATTTCAAACATGCCGCTCCTCCATTTTTGCTTGCCAGCGCCGAACATCCCAGCTGCAGATATCATCAACAGTGATGTTCAACATAAACACCAGGTTGGTATGACTTCGTTGGCTACTTTTTTGCTGATAATGAACAATTGCTTATTGCTGAACAAATGTATATTATCACAAATCTACGTATTTATTACAGCACGACAAGGTGTGATTCTTTTTTCTGGAAGCACCAGGTGGCACAGGTAAAGTATTTCTCATCTCATTGATACTTGCGCGCATTCGATCACAAAATCATATTACATTGGCAATTGCTTCATCAGGCATCGAACCAACCTCACTTGATGGTGGAAGCACTGCGCATTCAGCACTTAAATTACCTTTAAATGTCTATAAAAATCCCGACGCAATGTGTAATGTAAAGAATCATTCAAGCGTAGCTGGTTTTGAGAAAATGCAAAATAATTATCTGGGATGAAGGTACAATGGCCCACAAGCATTCGCCTGAAGCTCTCGACAGGTCCCTGAAAGATATCAAAAATAATACTAAGCTTATCGGTGGTGCTCTACTGTTGCTGTCTGATGACTTCAGACAAACATTACCCATCATTCCCCGCGCGACATATGTGGATGAAACAAACGCATGTTTGGAAGAATCTTATCTATGGTGAAGTGTTAGTAAATTATGCCTTACCATTAGTCTGCGTGTTCAACTTCAAAATGATTCATTAGCGTCGAAGTTCTCTGCACAATTGCTAGACTTTAGCAATGGTAGAATTACATTGTATGAAGTTACACAATATATTCAACTCCTAGAAAATTTTTACAACATTGTAGCTACCAAAGATGAATTAATAAAAAGTATCTTTCCAGATTTACGACATAATGATATTGATCATACATGGCTACGTGAGCGAGCTATTTTAGCGGCAAAAATTTTAGATGTTGACGACATCAATTTCAAAATACAACAGTCACATTGCCTGGTAATGAAATTACATTCAAATCGATTGACACTGTTGTTGATCCTGAGGAAGTAGTCAATTATCATGTAGAGTTTTTAAATTCGCTGGATTTACCGGGAATGCCACCATAAAATTCGTGATTGAAGATTGGCTCAACTATAATTTTGCTTCGAAATTTGAACGTACCGAAGTTGTGTGATGGCACGCGATTAGTCATAAAAAAAACCACAGGCAACATTCTTGAAGCCACTATTTTAAGTGGACAATTTCAAAGTGAAGTTGTACTTCTACCACGGATCTTAATCATTCCTTCAGATTCACTTCTACCATTCAAACGCTTACAATTTCCAATTCGTTTGGCATTTTTCTATGACTATGAATAAGTCACAAGGTCAAACAATGAAGATATGTGGCTTAAATTTAGAAAATCTGTGATTTCTCACGGCCAATTATATTTTGTGTTTTCCAGAGTTGGAAAACCATCGAACTTATTTGTTTATACCCCTCAAGGATTAACGAAATACACTGCTCAAAGCAATTAGGGGAGCACATGATTTTAACAAAAGTAAGCAAAGATGTATACCAATAAGTAACATAAAATGAATCATCCATAATGTAAAGCCTACCAGGAAACGGAAGAAGAAAAGTTTATATGCAAATCAAAGTTCATGACGTCAAAAACCAGAAAAAGGAGATAAGGGCAGAAATCGGGATGTTGCAGAAACGTCTGTTTTATTGCCGTAACTGTGAAATTCGATTGCGCAGTATTTTTTTTTGAGACAAGGTTACTTGAGAATGTCTCAACAACGTGATTTACTGGAATCCATGGCATGGCGTGTAATAGGCAGACTGGAATCCGGGCAAACACAACGTAGTGTCGCGGACGCTGTTGGAGTCGCCAGAAGTGTTGTTGCAAGGCTGTGGAATCGATTCCAAGAAACAGGGAATGTTAGACGTCGACCAGGGGCAGGTCGGCCACGCGCCACTACATCAACTGATGACCGGTATATACAGTTAAAAGCCCGTCGAAACAGAACAGAGAATGCTACGCAGCTGCAAAGACAGTTGCTCTTGGCAACAGGACGAAGGGTGTCCAGCCAAACAGTACGTAGTCGGCTTTGTGAGGGAGGGCTCTATGCACGTAGGCCAATGGTCTGCATTCCGTTGACCCCACGCCACCGTGCGGCCCGAAGAAGATGGGCTGCTGAACATCGAGATTGGGAGCAACATGATTGGAGCCAAGTGCTGTTAACAGACGAGTCCCGATTCAGTCTAGAGTGTGACACCCGACGTGTTCTTGTATGGAGGGACAGGGGCACTCGAAATAACCCCGCATTCGTTCGTGAAAGGTCACAATACAGAAGAGCTGGTTGGATGGTATGGGGTGGAATCAGCATAGGCGGACGTACCGACCTGCATATCATTCGGAATGGCACTTTGACGGGCCGAAGGTATGCAGACGAGATGCTTCGACCTCATGTCATCCCTTACGCTGGAGCCATTGGAGATTCCTTTGTTTTTCAGGATGATAATACCCGACCACATAGAGCTCGTCTGGTGGAGAACATGCTTGAAGCTGAAACAATACAGCGTATGGAATGGCCAGCGTACTCTCCTAACCTGAATTCAATCGAGCATGTTTGGGATAGGCTCGGACGACGCATTGCTGCAAGACCAAGACCATCTGGACTTGGAGATTGCACTTCTTAAGGAGTGGAACAGTATTCCCCAAAGGCTGATCGATAACCACATCGCAACCATGGCAAACAAGTGTGCAGCAGTCTTAGCTGTTCGAGGAGACCACACGCCGTATTAAAACTTATGCATCATGTCTAAACAGTACGTTTTTTAACGTTTACATGTAACCAAATTGTTGCCCTAAATTATCTTTTCATGTTTTTTTCCATATTTTCAAAGAATTAAAGCTTAACTCCAAATTTTTTTACGCCTTTTTTCTGTATTGCGCATTGATACGCGTGTACTATGCATTGTATGCCAATACGTGGCTGTCTCACACGGTTTTCTTCACTTTTTTCTTTGCTCCCCTAATTGTTTTGAGCAGTGTATATTGTACATCCAATGGCATTAAGATAAATTAAGTTTTTGTACAATTTAATAAATTTACCTGTTTTAAAATAAATTTATATATATACCAACTTTTTCACCTTTAATTAAAACAAGTTTAAGGTATTATTCACCCAGGCTTTACATTTAACATCTCTCATAGTATACACATACTCACACGCTAACGATTGATCGAGTTGTGATAACCGTACATGTAATTACGTTAGATATTGTAATAACTTTTAAATAAAACCTTTCATCAAAATGGTCCAGATTGTTAAAGCGTATTCCTAAAAATTTGGAATTTTTAAATTCAAGATATATGTAGAGGACAAAGCCTGTCGGTTCCGCTAGTACAGTATAAATATAGACGTAGGAAATCGGATGTTGCCCCGAAGCAAATATAAAAATCTCGAGGTCTTGAAATAAATCTCATGTGAGAAAACAGCGTTGCAATTTATGACATTGTAGCGGAGAATATAAAAAAAATGATAAGTAATTAAAAATTAAAAAATAATAATTGCTTCACATACTTAAACATTACAGTTACAATTTAACATGAAATATGCCAGAAAAGGTAATGGTAATTACATTTTCTTACATGTTTTATGAAAAAATCGTTGGTAGTACCATTATATGTGTGTGATTTAATTTTAGGGCTGTTAGGATGAGATGGGTGACATAAGGAAGAAAATTATTATTCGCTAGGGCTTCGATCTCAAGTAATGTTTAAGTGTTTCTTAAATACATTTTTAGTCTTGAGAAAGGTTTTTCAGCGAGTATTACTCATAAATTTAGGATATCATTTTAAGAAAAAGAATACGCTCCAGTTCAAAAAAATTATTTTTAAATACAAATATTTTAAATTTTGCGACATCGTGAGGCTGGAAGACAGAATTTGACATCTTTATTTAAGAAACCTGCAACTGCTTTTCCCGAAACAATCACACATTTTGGAGAAAGAACGACAATCCCATTTAAAACCAGTGTTCTACGTCATGAAATCTCCATCCACAACAGTATCTTCGAAACTGCAGCTGTAGTTATCGAAAGAAGGGATAATCAGTCGATCTCAGTGCATACAGATCGCCAAAGCATCCTATAGATGCTCGTAATTTCCAACCATTTCTTAGAAACTAAAACTACTGCATTGTCACTGGTGACCTTAATGTGAAACACAATTCTTTGAGCCATTACACCCAACAAATCGTTGCAGGTTTTATAATTCGAAGATTTTTGGACAGTATCTGAATTTAACTTCACGCACCTCCCTAACCGACACACTTTCATGTAACTCCACATAACCCTTGCTAAAGGCAAGGTCCTGATAAACTCCATTTCCATTGATGAGTTTCACAGTAAGCACAGCCATGTTATCTTTGAGATGAGCTTGGATAATTTTACCACACCTGCCTTCTTGCATCTATTCTTTCCTTGAATGGGGGAAATTCCATGATATTCTTTCCAGCCCCTTTTCTGGCCATTCAATAAAAATTTTGAAGAAAAAAATGAAAGCGGCATAAGTGCCCTCTATTCAAATCCAAAATCAACAAACTCATGGAAAAAATTAAATCCGATCTTAATGCCTGCAAGAACAACCCTTGGAACAACATCCTGGTGCAGTCTTCTACAGAAGATGACTCCATCTATCGAAGAGTTAGAGGCTACAGAGCCTCTGGTACTCCTTTTGCACCAATACTTAGCCCCATGGGCTTAACTTATAGTAAGAAGAGCAAAGTTAATAGGTTTGTAATCTCACTAGAAATCTCGTTCAAAGAACATATAGAACCATGTGAGGATGGTTTCATCGATAAAGTCGAGAAAAGCATCCTAAGTTATTTCAGTCTCACTGAGAGACTCCACACAGTCCCATTGACCTCACCACAAGAACTCGTGAACATTCTTCTAAATTTCGTCAGTAGAAAAAAGTTGCGACTCATTTATAGAAAATATAAAATGATTTTGAAATGACTTAAAACCCTAATAAATATTTCAAAGTTGCTTTTCTAACTTTGCCTTTTGAATTTTTTTAGTAAATTGGAAGACCCTATTAAAAAGTAACTCGGAGGTACCTCCCTTTCTTTTTACTTTACTTGTCTCTTTAGGTATCCACACTAATGAGTCGGGGGAAAAGTAAGAGTTTTAGACACTCGTTTATTTTACCTAGTCACTTCTTTTTTTGTGTGTGTATGGCGTATCTGTTTCTCTTAATGAATGACTTTAATTGAAAGAAGCAACCCCCCACCCGCAAATTAAAAACAGAAACAAAAACATTTCTCCTGGAATGAGTAAAACCCAGAAACACCTTAAAAAAATGACAAGAAAAGTCTTTGATGCTTTATTTTTATGAAGAAAAAATCCATTTAAGAAGGAAATACGGATTTTTAAAGTGTTCGTGACAGCTCCGAGAAAAAGTGCTAGAAGTTGTGTTTTGAAATATCGTTAAAGAAATTTTAAAGCTCTGGAAGTTTTTCCGTTGGATCCTTCGTAAATTAATCTCGACAGATATTTAAGAAACATTTTCTGTAACCCCTCTGTAAACAATACTTTTTTATAAGAAAGAAAATAGATTCTAATTCTTCGTGTGTAGGGACATAAATATTTCACCACCGCTCTAAATAAATTTTCTTATTGAACAAAAGGCAAAAAGAAGATATTTAACAGACTTTAGGATCTATAGTAAAAATTAGCAATTTATATACCTATATATGTGTGTGTGTGTAGTTCCTTAGAATTTTAAGAGGTTATTTATATCCGTGGGAGAGAAAGTTATATTAACGTCTCGCTATAAAGCTGCAAGACGGCTATTGGCGATGGACCTGGTCCTTTTGAACCATATTTTTTTCCTGTAATGAAGCTGCGTATTGTTATTTCTACCTTTGCCGCGACCTAGTACATTCTCAGGAACCGGTATCACTTTTTAGTGGGGCACCATTTAGGCGATACTAACTACCGAAAGTACTTTTGACGCCCAGTTTCTTCCCGAGAGGGAGACACCTGAGCTCTGCCGATGCTAAATTTGCACTTAGAAATTTAAATTTGTGAGAGCATTCAAACCAAACGGACACTCAAGGATTCTTTTTCATGCCGTATAATCATACGACATGGCCGCTGACGAATTTCTACGTTAGGAAAATCCATCGACTTGGACATCCTGCAGCCTTGGGTACAGATGGCCAGGGACAAATCAACTACGCCACCCAGTCGAATTTTTGAACTGTATTCAACTGATGCATCTGAGCTGGCAGCCCTTCTTCTAACTTCCTCACCACTCCAACGGGAGGATGTTTGAGCCACGACAGATTGAACGGGCATCGACCTCCTCAACACAATGGGTTTTCAGTGGCAAATCCGTGACACTTCAGCCACGAGTTCATGACCATAACAACTAGGCTACCAGGAGCATCCCGATAGTATAAATATTATTCATTGATACAGAGAACAGGGAAGAGTTTTCGTAAAAAAAAATATATTTCAATTTTTATAAATAATATTTTCTATCGCGCCGGTTGGGTGGCATAGTTGGTTCGTCGTTATCCGTGTACTCCCAAGGTTGCGGGTTCGACCCCGGCCCTAGTCGATTACATTGTTAAGTTGTTAAGCGTTTAATCTCACGACACCGAATGTTGAAACGTATAGTGAGGGGGGGGTGAATTAAATTTCTTCAGTAAAAAAGTGCGCTTATGAAGGAAGATGCCTTATTGCTTACGACACTGCGAAAACTGCATACACTCGATTTGGAATAACGTTTGCTCAAGACAAAAACGCTACTTGTACGCAGAGACAGCCGAAGCGTTGCTAAGCCTTTTTAAAACCTTTCTTAATGAAGGCCACCCTGATTTTAATCTCTCTCATCCGAGTCTCATTGCTTCCTCATCCCCATGGAATGAACAAAACTTTCATTTCATGACTGGGAGAAGATGGTAACGCGTTTATATTCTTTTACGTCGTTTCCAATATAAACCCATACCTGATATTTTTATCTATTTGAATATCCATGTACTAATTTCTGTTTTGAGTTCTTTCCATTTCAACTTTCATAGTTAGTTAATTCTTTTAATTACACTCCTCAGAAAGGAAATTGAAACACCGAGAAATAATGCAAATTTAAGGAGTGATAATGGTGAGGTGGACATGCATATGAATAAAAAAAAGGAACAGATAAAATAATTATAAACTAATTTAATTCGGATTCATATAATTACACATATTTATAGCTTTTTATTATTTTAACGTTTCGCACATTTTATCCAGAATTGTCTCTTGCGCCATCAGCTCCCGCACTTACTCCTTAAGGATATTGCATTGGATGCTGATCGAGAGCAATCCAGATGCGACCTTCAAGTCTGCGAATATCATTTCCACTAATGCGACCGGCGTTGTTTTGCTGAGTCGTGGGGCCACTAAAGACATTCGGTGTAAGGAAGCCACTACCACGTAAATGTGTCACGGTGCAAATGTTTCGCCTTTTAAGGTGTAAAAGCTCTAAGAGCGCAGTTCCTTACCATCCTCATACATGCTTGACCAGGGATCCCAATTAGGAAGTCCGTCCCTGTTAATCAAAGGGTAGCTTAAGGGATGTTAATTAATCAATAAGGAGTAGAATATCCGAGTAGGTACCGGTGGCCTAGTGGCTAAAGTCACGGAATTGTACTCAGAGTGTTATGAGTTCGAGCCTAGTACCGCTAAATATTCGCCATGCAAAGGGGCTCAATGAACGTTAAGTATGTCGTAACCCTAACGTCATCTAGTTAGGAGAAGGATGTCAGTTTAGGTGTCGTTCTCGTCACTTAATCATGGTTCAAAATGACGAGGTCTGTCTCCAAAAGTCCTCGAGTAGCTAAACAGTGCGACGTTAATTTTCACTCACTGTCACCACAGCCACCCAACCACTCTGGGTCCTTGTGCTGTTTCATCTGCTAAACATACCATTCTTTCGATCAACAGACATTTCGTGCAGTTTATATAGAACCTATATTAACAAATTTAGATACAACGAGTCACGCAACCGCTGACTGCGGTGCCGTAGGGACTGGGTTCGAATCCCGGAGAAGACATAGATGTTTGTAAATATAAAGTGCCTTTGCGACATGAAGGTACTCTGAATAGGCGTCGAGCCGCAAGTCCTCTCGTGTGGTGGGTGGAAGGGGAACAGAGATGGAAGGCCCCTGGACATGCCCTGGGTTTTCTCCCTCTAAATTGGGGTGGAACCGAACAAAATTGTACTGTCACATGCATGGTGCTCAAAGCTAAGGCTAACGACAGGCATAAAAGTTCTAGCCCTTAGCCACGATGAATTTCTCGGGCATCGATCTGACTTCGTCAGGCAGGTGGCATTGGTCACAACAACAGATGCAACGAAGCTCTTGGCACCACGCTTCCCTTGACCGCATTCCGTAAAAAATTATTGAGAAGTGAGCTTGAAATATGTCTACTAATCAAAGTTTGAATGAGCTTTCTTGTTCTTTTCCTGCCTACACCCGGCACGGATCGCGATCGTAGAAATAGACAGCGGAAGTGTTGAATACGACATCGACGGTTCCAGAACTCGGGTACGTATTTCCTTTTGAATTAAAATATAAACCTGTACTGATATTTCTCGACGTACCAACATGACAGAGACAATGCTGGAAGGGATTTAATACTACCAAAGGATTTTAGAATTAATGATCGAAACTTCTTAGCTCACCTAGACCATACCAGCACATGCAACCATTTGAACTGTCAGAATTCAACATGTACCATGATAAAGACCTGTTTCCAACATTTCACAAAATGTCAACATTTCTGTTGATGGGAAAATTGGGATAATTTCTTTAACCTTGTCGTTCGCCATGCGTCCAATTGCGAGATAGAAAGATGTCCTACGATTTTGTGAGAAAGAATAAAGCAAGTTTACAAGTGTATGTTTCGAAGCAAGGAAGAAAGTAGAAAGAGATTCGACCCAGGGCCGTTTTCTTTTCGGAAGTTCTACGTGGAAATATACAAATTTAGATTAAAAGTTATATAACTACATTAAAAGCAAGAAAGAGAGCTTCAAGAAGGCACGGCTGGAACCACCAGAAGAGATTCTTCCGTTTTTGGAATTTATTTTCCAGCCCAACGCTCCTAGTACATCCAAGGATGTTTACCAAGACCAGGGGTATGTAGAACACAGAAGCAAGCGATTTAAAAAAGAACACACTGACGAGACCATTCATTCAATGGATTAGTAAGAGTTTTTAAAGTCAACAAACGTAAACTGAAGAATAAGAATTTACAATTAATTTTATTGTTTTATGAAGAATTCTTAAAAATCCTGAGTACAATGAATGATTTTTTTTAAGTAAATAAACTATGTTGGTATACTAGAGTGAAGTTTTATATTATATATAATGAGTCCTTTTACAAGTTTATTATTTTTGAGCAATCGTAAAATGTCGGTACTTTTTGTTGAAATTTTTATTCTCCTGTATTTGGTTAAAGTTTCATAGTGGTTTATTAACGGAACTCCTAAAGGGCGTCACTACGGTATACTTTTTTTCCCCTGTAATATTTGTAAATAAATAGTTTTTCTGTACACTATTGTATTTATCAGAAATGTTTGAAATTGTTGTTTCCAAAAATTAAAACGCATGAGTGTATTTTTTATATTCAAGTTCTTGAATCGTTTGCCCACCAGAGGGCTTTGGAAAAGTGCTTCCGTCGCCAAAAATCCTCCCAGTGTGACGTTAATATTCACCCACTCACTCATAGAAAAATGCCAAAGATCGCGATCACTCTATGTGTCGGAAAAATGCTTGCAATTGAAAATATACACTTGCCTCTCTAAAACTCTGCGTACAGGCTATCAACTTTCATATTCAAGCAAAGATCGATAATTAAATGAAGTATTTCTAAATCAATACTATTTTTGTTGATCCCTTTAACATCTTAAATTCAAATAGTATAAACAGCAATCACCTGATTATTACATAAAATAAAAAATATATATATTTATAACTTGAAAATGGTATAAATCGTGTGCTTCAAAAGTTTGCGTACACTGGAAAAAACCTTTACAATAATGGATTGTAACTAAAAGTTAATCCTTTTTAGATTTTCTATTCCGTTCTTTCTATAATTCTATTGACATATTTGGCAAGGATTTAACTGGCTTAGTTGTTTCATCTGTGGATATTTTGTACCATTCTTTTATTATGACAGATTTGAGCATTTCCTTGCATGCTATTACGTTTTTATTCATTCGAGTGTATTCCACAAATGCTGTGTTGTGCTTAGGTCTGGGGACTAAGTTGACTTACGGAATTGGTTTGGGACATGTCATAATGACTTCACAATGACTTCACAATGAGAGCCATTTGCTTGGTACATTTGTGCCATTGAAAGTAGAAATCATCATTCACCGCAAGTTTCTCGACATATGCCGTGATATTTTACTTCAATAAGTTCAAGTAACCAATTTTTTACATTTTTGATTCAATACATTCCAGATTACCAGCCGAAAGGCTTCCAGTGCACCCCCAAACATTATGCCACCTACTCCATATTTGAGAGTCGAAAAAGAATTCTATTTCTTAAGATCTGCACAAGAATTTTTGCAAACATACTTTTGTTCTTTTTGATGCTAAATCACAAAAATTACTTTCAATTGAATATATTACATTTTTGCAATAATTATGTGTTCTATTTATATTATTTTATGTTTTTTGGCAAAGATCATTCTCTTAGCTCTGTTCACTCGAGAGATAAATGGTTTCTTGAGAGCAACTCGGGCATGATAGTCATTCTTTTTCAGTTCTCATCGAATTGTGGTTAAGGTCACCCTTTTCTGCAATATCACAGAAACAATTTTAGCTATTTGTGAAGTTTATAGTATTGTAATTTTTTTCACAGAGCATATTACAAAGCAAGATTCTCGAGATGACCCCACAAACGGGTGGTCGGATCTTGGCATAGACGTTGAAATTTTAGTTGATTTGTAGTTTATGAACACTTTTTGAATCAATGAATGTTTCCTGTTAGTTTCAACAATTGCTTTAAAAATTTCTTCCTTTTCTGAAGATCTATGACAATTTTTCTCTCAATAATATATTGATCTATATTCTGTTGCTTGCAATGGAACCACAAAAGCTTTCAAAAATCCTAAATAAATCAAAGAGCAGCTTATAATTACTTAAAAAACGATTTAGTGCAATTATTTTACATTAGAAGGTCTTTAAAAGCTCTAATTTGAAAGTGTACGCAGACCTTTGGCGCAGATGGTTGGTGATTACTTGGTGTTCATTCTTTTTTTTAGGTGAATTTTGTTGCTGTTGTTTAAATAAGAAACTTTTGAAAAATTGCTGACAAGAGTTTTGATTTTCTAAAGCGAGATTTTAATAGTAATTATAGCATAAACACGTAAGATGATTGTCGGTACGCAGATTTTTGGAGACAAGTGTATATAAAGGATAATTCGGGGGAAGACATCAGTTTGTGTTAATAGTACTTTTATGCGTCCATAGATGGCAATTTTGAGCCACTTGTGTGAAGAGTCTGGTCCAATATTGAGTGTGGCTTGTGAATTTATCTGAATTAATTGTCTTTAATTACCCTTATTTTTCGATCTTGTGAGCATTTAAAGTGGTGAGTATAACTTTTATAATATTCCGTCCCTCATATTTAAATTCTATAAACGTACTTGTTATTTTACATAAGGTATTAGAAATGTACGCGAGTAATACGCATCATGTTACACATACGATGCATGTAGAAATAGCCATAGCGCTGCAGCAATAAGGAAGTAAGTGTGTGGTATCTGCCCCCTATACTTGGGGGAAGACGCCTCATAGTTCAGAAATAAATGAAATGAACTTTAAATTTTTTTTCATTTTATTACACTGTATATTATTGTATAAAATATAACTTAATAATTATGCTATAAGGATGGCACAGGGGATCTCCATAGGACGAGTATTAGCAATGTGTAGGGCTGAAGTCGACTACTATAGCTGATGTAGACCATTCTGCCGGAAAATTCGTTTTTTTAGGAAATCCAAGGATCCATTTGCACAGAGTGAAATGTTGTGTAGACTATCATTCGAACCTGTACTGTTTTTATTTTTAGGAAACTAATAATGAAAAAAACATTTTTTTGTTTTTTCTATATAGTTATTGTTATATTTCACATTTAATTTGTTAAGGTTTGTCTTTTTTTATTTACTGTGGCGTTGTTGCTTCTTACTGTATGACTGGTGGCCCTATATATATGGGGAACATGCCAAAATTAAATGGATTTTTTTAACATTAAATTTTTTATTTACTTTTATACTAAGAGAATTAAATTGTATACATAACCAATTTAATATTTAAAACTAAAGGGTATTTTTTTTCATGTTATTTCAATTTTCAATGTACTAATCGAAAAATCCTTAAACGTATGGCAACTTCCCCCGATTTACCTTACAATTAATTTATAATGGAGCAACAATGAGAACCACTAAATTTATTACTGGTAGTAATAGCGATGTGACGCATATGCGTCTAAAAAACTGAGCGCGTTTCAACAAATTGTGAGGGTGCCGTCGGTTGTCTGTATCCGCAGAATGCTACGATTCGACCCTAAATTCGAAGAGCGTGAAAATGGTTAAGTTGGGTATTTATTGACTGCTGTTTGTTCTCTTTGACCTTTCTGCTCGTCATGCTTCCAGATGCGAGTTCGAAATATTTTCTAAGTGAAAGAATGATACATGTTCACAAATGTATGTTTCGAAGCAAGAAAGATAGTATTGAAGAGACAAATCCAGGGGCTTCAAGTTCAGAGCTCGAAAGCTGTCTTAAATATCCAAACTTAGATTAAAAAAATATTTATTACATTAAAAACAGGAAATTAATCTATATTAATAAAACACAATTTAAGCGTGTATTTCACCTCTACCGCCCAAACTAATCAACCCAGAAGTATAAAACTTGGCACATAATTTTTCTAGGTCCTGATGATGTACACTACGAAGAGTTTTTTTTCGAAATTCGCTTTAGATTTTTTTTAATTAAATTTTTAAGTGCTTTTTCCATTTTTTTTTCAACAACTGGGTTTTTTTAGTTAGTTGTTTTAATAACAGTCTAATTTATTTTGTTTATCCATTTGATAATATTCCGAACTATTTTTATATTGAACGCATTTTATTCTTTTACGTAATTTCAAAAAAAGATGTAATTTAATTAATGTTATAATTTCTACTATATTCTAGGTTACTTCATATTTATTTGTTTATTTTATACATGTTTAATTTTTTTTTTATTATTCAAAATTAAGGCTTAATTTTTTTCTTTTTTAGATAACCCTTTGATTTAAATTAATGTAATAATTTCTATTTTAGTGTCACACAGTTTTATGTTTGTTTATTTTCTGAACTGTAATTTTCTTGCTTATAATTATGTAATACCGTGACTGTAAAGTCAATTTTTTTGTCAAAAAATTATTTGTGAACCTTTTTGTAAGCAGAAGTTTGGATAATGAGGTACTTATGTTGTAGAATCACCCCACAGCAAAATTGATCACATGATAATCACACCTTGATACCAAAACAACAAAGATTCTAACATATTTTATATAAAATTGGTCAGATTTTGTCGGAAAATGGCACGATTCGAGAGGTGCCAATAAGCTAAAAAATGATTTGTGAAGCTTTTTGTAAACAGTAGCTTAGATTAGGTGGTACTTATGTATTAGCGTACTTAGGCTACAATCCATCTGTACCCAGCTCATTAATCAGTATAGCGAAAAACTAAGTTATCACCTGAATAATGGTACATTTCAGCAGTATTTCTTGCCTACTTCCAACTGCATAGCATGGCCATTTGGTCAAAAAATAAGTTCTTATGTATTATCGCAGCGTATTGGCGGTATTTTCTGAAACGAAGCACACTGCTGCCAATTCAGCGTGGACGACACATAGGAAATGGCAGTTATTAATAGAGTTGGCAACTATACATAAGTACCAAATCTTCCTATCACATTTCATTTCTTACATATTATCCCAACCTATTGTCGACATTACATAAAATGAAGCGTATGGTTGCCGCAATTTAGCACGTACAACACATGCAAAATTTTGAACATTAGCATTGGTGCGATATAAAATGTAAGTAATAACATTTTTACCCATTGAAAAAGAAAAAGTATAGTATTTTTCCTGATACTTACAACCGCAGTCAAAGTGGCACTTTTTTCACCAAAATTTTTCTTGCGCCATAAAATCCAACACTCACTCACTCATTCACCAAAATTTTTGACTGTTTTTTTTTTCTCATGTTAAACACATAAGAATCTGTTTTGATATTATGGTGCAAATTTTGCTGCAGTGATGCCAATACGTAAGTACCTTTTTCCTTTATCTGCAAAAAAAAAAATTCTATGTTTTTCAATTGTAACTGAAAAGTAAAAAAAGAAAACTAAAAGAAAATGACACTCAATTCAAACAGATTGGAATTAACAGATTGTCAATGTTGCGTGTGATTTAAGTTAAATTTCTACTTATAAAATTTCTTGATTTTTTTCTTATGAGCTGCTTATGGTAGTTTCATCAAAATCAGACCTTAATTAATCTATTTAAAGTAGCTGTTTGGTTTGAATTAATATTATAATTTCTACTATGTGTAAAGCTACTTTTATTTTTATTTTATGTTATACTGCCCATATATGATATATTATAGATTTCACTTATCATTGTATGCACTCATTCATTTGCTCTTTGCAACAAAATTATAATTCTTAATAGACGTATTGCAAAAAAGTATTGTCTCAATTAATTTTTGAGCAACACGATTTATTATTTGTTTCATTCAGTACTGTTGTTGGTTCTGGACTATTTCAACGGGGACATGTTTTATCGGTTTTACGTTAATTAAAAATTTTAGTTCCAACTAATTAATTTTTTTAGTATTGAATTAAACCTAATTTTCTTTTGCACTTTAAAATTCAGAATTAATGCAATTTTTGTCATGTGGCATTATGGTTTAACTTTCCTTCTTAGAATCTGTTCTTCATATAGATTTTTAAAGATTTTATGCATGTACATTTCCATGACATTTTCTTTGGTTGAAAAAAAAGATGATTGATTTTCTTCCTTCATCAGCAGATGCTGATCACTGTTGAACATCATGAAAATTATGTGCAGTTATTTAGACTCGCATTCCAATGGTAAAATGAATAAAAAAAATGGACGATATTGAATAATTTATGATACTAAAAAACAATGCAAAGAAAATATCAGACTACCGTAAAATCCAGCATATAATGCTCACCCATACTTTTGAGCTGGATTTTTTAATGTTATGTTCGCCATATAATGCACACCCTCTTTTTTACGAAGAAAACTGAAATGTACATATGCAATGCTCTCATGTTTTGAAGTCATTATTCCAAGATATAGAAAAAAATAGTATACTTCTATATAGAATTACAACCCTTTAAGTCACCCTTTCATTTCCCATAGCAGAAACATATCACTGCTATTACTTTTCTGTTACAATTTTTATTTATATTTTCATTCATTCATTTCTATTTACCTTTTTAGCATGTTAATTTTCTCTTACATTCAAATATATGTTTTTATGAAAATATTATTTTCTGTGAAGCGAAGTTTCAATGTGAACATTCATTAAAAATTATTTTTAAATTTTGAGTACACTTTTTGGCAATCGCTGTACCCTCTTTAAATTATATTATGCTTGAGAAAAAAGTGAATTTTATTTATTTTAAAATTTAAACCTTGATACCAAAACCACAAAAATTCTAACATATGTGTAAAAAACAAATCGGTCAGATTTTGGTGGAAAATGGCTTCAATTTGGCTGCGGTGACGTTAATACGCAAATACTGATAATAATAACTTATTCTTCAAAGCAAATATCAGTGGATTTTTTATAGACAATCTTCACTTCTTATATATATACCTGCTATTATTCTTATGTTCAAAAATAATAATAATAATCTGTTACACAAAGTTCCTTTATGTTAGAAAAAAATTTATTGCTTTTCTTTGTACACAACGACAAGTTCTAAATCCAGCTTATTGTAACAATAAAGTAGAAAATCCTAGCTAGCAGTATAACAAGAAGAAAATAGTACTAAATTAAACTAATTGCTATTATTGGATTGGCAATATTTGTAAAAAAAACTACCTTCCCTTTATGTCAACAATTGTTATTAACCAGATTTCTACATGTTGCTTTTCGATTGGAATTAATTTTATAATTTCTACTATATGCTAGGTTACTTCGTATTTATTCATGTTTAAAATTTTTATATTTAATAATTTCCGTGAGTGTTTGTTCAGCACTGGTTGTTATAATTTCATCAAAATTAGGGCTTAATGTTTCTGTTTTAGATAATCTTTTAGTTTAAATTAATGCTGTAATTTCTATTTTAGTTTCGCACATTTTTATGTATGTGTTTTTTCTGAACTGTAATTTTCTTGCTTATTGTACTTTCAATTATGTGATATCATGACTCAAAAGTTAGTTTTTAAGTCAAAAAATGATTTAAGCTTTTTGTAAACAGAAGCTAAATTAAGCTAATTGCTACTAATGGTTTGTCAATATTTGAAAAAAAAACTACCTTCAATTTATGTCAACAATTGTTATTAACCAGATTTTAGCATTGTTGCTTTTCTGACCTCATATTTTTTTAAATTAGTAAGTACTCATCTATTATTCTCATGGAAAGATAGTTCAGTTCATTCATCAAGAAGATCTTCGCAGAAACTATGAATGGGATTAAATGCTTAGCAAAATAATTTTCTTTTGCACTTTAAAATTCAGAAATAATGCAATTTTTATTGTGCTGCATCATGGTTTAACTTTCCTTCTTACAATCTGTTCTTCATATAGATTTTTAAAGATTTTACATACGTGCATTTCTATGACATTTTTTTTGGTTGGAAAAAAAAGATTATTGCTTTTCTTCTTTCATCAGCAAATATTATGTTCTCATCATTATAGGAAAACATCAGATGCTGATCTGTGTTGATCAGAGTTTTTTCGCATGGCATCTTGCAACAATTTTGCTTTTAACATTCTTCAAATATATAAATATATTTGTACCATTTGTGATCCAAAAGTTTTTGAGGGAGAAAAATGCAGCTTGATACATTTTTTTTTCATATTTCTCTTTCGATTTCTTTAAAAATCAGTGTTGATGTGATTTTACGTCTCATGCATCGCGGTTTAACTTTGCTTCTGATATGTTTCTCATTCAATTTTAAGATCATATACCTTATATATATACTGTTCATATATGATATATTTCAGTGATCACTATAATCACTATAATTATCATTGTATTTCCTCATTTGTTTGTTCGTTGCAACAGAATAACAAATATTTTTAAATCTAAAGTTTTGCAAAATAATATTGTTTAAAAAATTAATTTTTTAATCAGCAGGGTTTATTATTTCTCTCATTAGGTCCATTATGGTTTTTTTCAACGTAGGTCTGCTTTAGGTAGTTTATTTTATTCTTACTAACTTAATTTTTTCTCTCACTATTGTATTACATCTGAATTTTATATTAAATGTAATATAGATGTTAGATAGTATTACTTCCATTCTTCATGTGATATTAATTTAATGCTACAGAAAATTTACTTTAATGCTTTATTACAATGTAGGCTTATTTTATCTATTTTTTTACAATTTTAGTCTGTGTACTAATTTTATTTTTTCCCAGTTGCAGGCTTCCTAATGTATGTTATTTATATTAATATTTCAAGGAAATAGGTTATGACATAATTTTTTTCTTTTGGTTTATCTATTTCAGATTATTTCACTCATAGTTCCCATAGCAGAAACATACTACTGTTATTACTCTTCTGTTATAATTTTTATTTATATTTTCATCCTTTCATTTCTATTTACCTTCTTAGCAAGTTAATTTTCTCTCTTATATTCAAATATACGTTTTTATGAAATCATTCTTTTCTGTGTAGCGAAATTGCAATGAGAACACTCATTAAAAAATTATTTTTTACTTTTGGATACACTGCTCTGCAATGGCTCTACCCTCTTTAAAATATATTATGTTTGCAAAAAGAGCTCAATTTTATTCATTGCGCTACAGGGATATAACGAACGATTTTCCTTTCTGTATATGCTGTTGGACTATTAGTTTTGTTTGTTGCCATTTTTTTAATTTAATAAATGAATTTATATTTGAAAAAAACTGTATATTACCCACTGTCATTCACTACAAGTTAAAAAATAAATAAAAGCAATGTCCACATATATTATGATTCATTATTAATTGCCATCCTTATTTTCTATGCTTTTTATGATACTTCAAGAATTCTCTAAAGTTACAAAAGTAATTTTAATTTCAAAATATTTTTTTCATTTACATACCACTTATAAAAATATTTCTTGAATATGAATTGATTTTACACACATACGAAAATAATGAACAAAACATAATTAGGCATATATTACTTTTGAAAAATATAATAAAACTGATAATTTTAAATTGTTTTTTTAAAAAAAAAAGATAGTTTAAAATGTTAAACAAAAATAAGATAGACACTTTTATCAATTTTACTTGTAATGTTTTACGTTAATTTTATCAATGCACATATGAGTGTTAGCATATTTTAGTTCTGAAAAATATATACTATTTCTTAAAATTGCAATAGCCTGTGCAACACAAAGAAATTTCGAAAAAGTATATTTTACTGAAGCTTTTGCTTGTATAAGTACAGAAAGCCCGTGCAACGCCGGGCCTTACAACTAGTTTTCAATAAAGCACAGCTGAAGTCGACTAATAAGAGAAAATATAAGCTGGATTTTATTTACCTTTTAATTGATACTTCGATGAATAATTCTTTTATATCCATTTGTTTAAAATTAATGATTTTTTTAAAAAAGAAAATTAAATTTCATTAATATAGCGATGTGTCAACGCCAGCTTATCGATTGGGTGCTTGGGGCGAGAGCCCAGGCACCCGAGGCGCACAGAAGAGCCCGGATGAGCTTGACAACGAAATTGTCTGGTTAAAAATTTCGATCCTCCAATGGAAAACGGGTTTTTACATTTCTGCACCCGGGGCCCGAAATAAGCTTAAACCGGCACTGTGATGTATAGTTTTAGCTGAAAGAATTTACTGTGTATTTAATTATTTTTTAATAATCGTAAAATATCAGCACACTTATTTTGAATTATTTACTCTCCTGTATTATTATACGATAATTTCCATGACGATTCATTTTTAATCAGTTGAACTTCTATAAGCGTTCAATATAGGTGGTCAAGGTAAGGGACTTGAGGCAAGCGTGTCATGACTTCGAGCCTAGTATCGCTGAAGATCCGCCGGGCAAAGGGCAACAGCGAACACTAAATGTGTCGAGTATTGAATGTTCTAACGGTGGTGTGGAATTTAGGAGAAGGGATGTCAGCTGAGGTGACATCCTTTTCACTTGATCATGGTTCAAAATGGCGAAGTCCGTCACCAAGAGCCCTAGAGTAACGGAATAGTGTGACGTTAATATTCACTCACTCTCACAGTAGATCGGGTGACCCAACCGACAGGCAATATCACAAAACAACTTTTACCAGTTTTATTAGTCACACTCCCCAGGAACCTCTCAAATGCCAAAATTTTCGAACTAAAAACTTTAATGTTTTTAACAATAAAAGTGAAAGTATTTGATTGTAAAGGGGCAACCTAATGCTTCAAATGCAACCAGTTTAACCATACGGCAGACAATTGCCATCTCGCCCCGAGATGTCTAAAATGTGGAAAGGATCACCTGACACGTGAATGCCAGATCGTAAAGGTCGATTCACCGTTTTGCATTAATTGTCATACCTACGGCCACCTGGCCAACTACTCCAAATGCCCCCATTACCCCAAGCCCCACAAAGGCACAAATATAAAAACAAATTACACTACTACTGTTACTAACTCAAGGTTCTGCAAATAATATTTTGCGACGTTTATCGGAACAAAAATCTTTATTAACAGCACAGCACAGAGACACACAAAAAAGCCTACAGTTTCCAAGAAAAGAGCTACATATATACACTTAATTCTACATCTGACATCATCTTGTGATGTAATTAGGAACCAATCCGTGACCGGCGCACATGACATCACTTTAATCCTTACGTCATAGCTATGATGCCACGAGCGTGATCAGGGAAAGTTCAAGAATAAATCAATGGCGTCGCAACATCCTCCCACCCTTTTGAGTGTATTGATATCACTCAAAAGCATATAAAACTTCATTAAATAACCCAAGTCTTTCAGGTATCTCAACTAATCTACCTGATCTAGTGACTTTATTTTTTATGACAGCATTACTGGTTAATTTACCTTCACTGGTTAATTTACCTTCCACTAGATGTCGGAACGCCATCAATTTTTACAATTTCATTATTTATAAATGGCACTTCGAGTGGATAAACTCTTTGAATTGGACGAATCAGTTCAGAGTTCTTACATTTTAATTTCAAGGTACGAACTTTACCACCTCTACCTGGAAGCAGACTTATTACTTTTCCTAAAGGCCAATACACGCGGTTCTTGGATGGCTCTTCAATCATCACATCACCAATTTTGAAATCATGACCTGGCTTTCCTGGGCGTTTTTGACGTAGTTGACCAAGATATTCTTTCGTAAAACGTGATCTAAAATCATGTATCAGTTTTCTACGATATCTTATTCTTTTCTGAAACTTGGAGAATTCAGTTAAATCTAAATCAATGGTGTCATATGAAGATTTCCCGTTTAAAAACAAACTAGGTGCCAAAAACAATTCGACAATGCCTAAACACTAATTCTCCTTTACTAGGATAAAAGAATCGAAGATAGTCTCTATCTTTTGGATTAACCCTCTAAGTGGATACCTTCCTCCTGAAAAGTTATTCCGAAAGCGTTTTACTCTTATTTTGCTATTCCCTTCAAAAATGCAACAGACTTCAATTCTTTCTCCCTTTTAAAACTTGGGAGGTCGAAAGGGGACAATTTTATGACTTAGTCGGCGTCTTTGTTCAGTGAGAACCAGGATAGCAATCGTTTACAGCTAGCTGTTAAGTTGCCTTGGGCAATCTTGTATGAAAACCGTAGTTCCACTCTGTCGTTTTCCCCATAGATTCAGTCACAGTAAAATTAAAACAATTTTTGAATATGAGAATTTTCGATTGAATTTTGAATTTTCGAACTCCTTGTATTAAATAAAAATATCTTTTCAACATCGGCATTTGTGATGGACATAACACACATTCAGTCAATAATTTTTAATTTTAATGGGGGATATACTTCTTCAAATGCGCATGACAGTACTTCTAACCATTTTCTACTCAAGTTAAATTTCTTATCTTTCTGTTTCTTTTATTACAAGGAAAAATGTCACACATCGATAACTACATTTTCACACAATTCAGTCACTACAAATTCTATTGTGAGAAAAGTTCTCCCTAATTAATTTTATCTTTCAAAACAGTACACTTAAAACAATTTTGTTCAGTGAAGTTAACCGACAGTTCCACAATGTATTCATACCAAATTTTAAAAACAAATTTAACACTTGGAAATGTATCCTGTATTAAATTTTTCAGTATACACAAATATTTCCTGCTGTAGGGAAGATATAGTATGAGAGAGATGTGGTGTGCGGTTGTGAAAGAATGTTTTCGTACGTGTAGACTATTTTTGAAAATTTAAATATCACTGAAGCTGATCACATAACTGCAAATGAGCTTTATTTTAATGTGTGCTGGTATCAAAGTAAAACAGTTTACAATATTAAACAGCCTATGGGTTTATATACTCAACATCAAACTATTCGCAAAATGTGTGTGTGTGTGTGTGTGTGTGTGTGTGTGTGTGTGTGTGTGTGTGTGTGTGTGTGTGTGTGTGTGTGTGTGTGTGTGTGTGTGTGTGTGTGTGTGTGTGTGTGTGTGTGTGTGTGTGTGTGTGTGTGTGTGTGTGTGTGTGTGTGTGTGTGTGTGTCTCTGTGTGTGTGTGTGTGTGTGTGTGTGTGTGTGTGTGTGTGTGTGTGTGTGTGTGTGGCTTACAACTTCTATTCAAATTGTAAAGAAACTGAAATATAAATATATCTTACTGCAGTCAAAAATATTCATAATATGTAAATATCCTAATTCCCCACTTATTTCTGTACATTTTAAAAGCTGTAGCTGAATGCAATTTTTTTATATTTATAAACGAGGCATAACAGCTCACATAGTCGTAAAAATGTCTTTATCATTTTTAAATATACTACTATAAAACGTATTATGGATTGTAAAATCAGTTGTAAAATCCTAAAAGCTTTTAGAGGAGTTAAAAACATGTAATTTTGGATTGATGAAAATTTTAATATAATACACAAATGTACATGTTATTAAGCAAATACATTTGAAAAATCAAACTTCCTTTTGAAATAAACGTAATTGAAAGAAAAATGTTTAATTGCAAATGAGTGGAAATGCATGTTTATATATATCTAAGGGTATCCCCAAAAAAAGTAAGGTAATCCTCAAACTTAAGACTCAAACTCAGTGGCACAACAATCCATTAGGGCCAGGAACTACTGTGCCCATCATAATACACATGACCATTGGACGCTGAGGTGCATGAACAGATGTCCCGATTTGGTGGTCTGTCTGAAGAGAGACCTTCAGTGTTTAAGACCCGAAGCAAGCTTGGTACTCATTTATCGACCCAATGTAGCGGGGATGAAAGGCAGAGTCGACCTTGCGCAGCCCGTTAATAGAACCCCAGACCTGTGGTGTGGAAGCCCTATACACTACTACTCGATCCTATTCGGTGAAAAATAAAATTTAATGTTACAATCTTATATAAATCCCTAATGAATGAGGGAGTCCAAACTTTTTTTTTCATGTAAACTGTTTAGACGGAAATGGTTAATTATGAACATTTCACAAGTTGCATAAATTAAAATTAACCGTTATAGTTTACATAAATTTTTAAGGGTGCAAAAGGTGTATTTCGGCTGCACGAATTAATTTTAAAAGGAATACGGTTACGAAAAAGTAGTACAAATCTATCTAAAGTAGGGTTGGTTACCTTACATATTGTCAAACACAACAATGCATTGGAAGCCAATTCCACAATTCGTTGTTATAAAAATGTATGGAAAATTACAAGATTTACTTTTGCATTTGTAATTTATATATATATAATTTTTCCTGAGAACTTTAAAAGCTAGAGCGGCATCCATCAAAACCGCGGTTCTCTCTGTTTTTCCAGATCACCCCTGACTAAGCCGGCTCTGCCATAGTAAGTGAAAATGCCGGATTTTGTTTGTCAAGATCATTTTATAGCAAACTGCATTTTTCATGTATTTTAGATAATCTTTTTATATTTTCTACATCAATATCTTAATGTCTGAATTTAAAATTACATAAAATTCTTGACATTCGCATCAATGACCATGATAATTTTTATTAGTATATGAATGTGTCATCAAACGATTACATGACTAATATTAACATATTATTTTAACCATTTAATTAATATTAAGTATAACACATAACGCAGACAAATTTTCTGAACTTTAAAATAAATATTTCGAAAACTACTTCAGATATACTCAAAATTTTTCATTTCTACGCTTTAGCTTCTCAGTTTTGCTTCTATGTAAGAATTTATTGTAATTGTATATTCATCAATTTTTTAGTATATTTTTTGCTCTTAGCATGCGGTTTTCAACTGAATTGTATGAAATCTTCGATATATATTAAATGAATGATTGAATATTAACGTCGCACTGTTCAGCTACACGAGGGCTTTTGGCGACGGACCACGTAATTTTGAACCATGATCAAGTGACGTGGACGACACCTGAGCTGGCACCCCCCCTCTCCTAACTACCAAACCACACCAACGGGAGAACGTTTCAGCTCTCGACAGATTTAACGTGCATCGCTGCCCTACACGGCGGGTCTTTAGTGGTACTGGGCTCGAACTCGTGACAAAGCAAGCCACGTTCCGATACCTATCTTCGAAATATATTAAAAGATACCAAAGAAGCTATATAATAAAATTTGAAACTTTTATTATACTCAAACAATTGCTAAAACTTATGGTAAATAATTTTTAACTGCGCGATGCATTTTTTTTTTTTTTCGAAATTTCAAATGGAATTTCTAACATAAAATTTCTAGCTTTATACGGTCGAGATTTCAAAAAATATCCAGATTTTAATTACTTATTCAGTTAGCCTTTAAAAAAGATAAATGTTGAGGTATTTTGTATAAATAGATATTTTTGAACAATAATTCGAATGTTTTTGAATAGCTCGAATTTAAAATTGATTTTTATGTTTATTTATATGCATAAATGTCTACTGTAAATGTTTCCGTATATTTTTGATTACCATTTATTCAAACATTCAAGTTATAAAAAAAATGTGGGAAAATCTTCATTCATGTTGTCTTTGATGTAAACTGAAGTTCAAGCACTTAAAATTCAAGTATAATTCGGTGTATTTTAATAATATATAACTAGGCACTGTACTTAAACTTCCCTGAACACTTGGGCTTTGAAATCTAAAAAAAAAAAAAAAAAAAACTAATAAATCTTAATTAGTTTTTTTTTTTCATTATTATTTTTATCAAAGTGTAAGAAAATGTTTCAAATGATTTGATGAAGTTTAAATTTATTCATTTTTAGTGGTTGGAAAATTGAAAAGGTTTCAAATTTTAAAGAGTTTGGTGTTTTATTAATTTTTTCGGTATCTTATAATAAAATAATCATGCTTCAAAAACTGAAAGCTTTGATTAAAATAAGAAAAATGAAGCGAAAGAATATACTTAAAAAAAGATATATAATTTGTCTAACTATATAAAATAGCAGATTGCACTGACACGCCCCAACTTGTTACAGTTTCAAATTAATATGAAACCAAAAGGGAATTGTAACATATTTTACTTATGCGTTGGGACTTTTCAAAACTTTTAAAATACGATGTAACTAATAAACACTTCCTAGGGTCTAAAGAAATTTCCCCTCGATTTTTTACGATTGCCCCAGGGTCAAAACACGGGGTTTCCTGCGAGCCATAAAACTTCCTATCAGTGTCTTGCTGTGTTGCTTCCACCGTCCCCAATTATCTTTCAAGATGTTAAACCTTTAAAAGGGGGAAAGGATTTCAGAAAAGTGCGGCTAATCCGCTTTTGAAAACGTTACTTGAAGGCAGAAAAATCCGTGCAGTGCATTTTCGAAGTATCTTTACACTGACGGAATTTTCCGTGCTATCCGGTTAGAGGGTTAACTGATAACATTAAAAACGCTTTCTCTATATCTGCACTTAATCCTATAGGGTAGAGTCTAAACCTATCTAAAAAATATCGGGTATTACTTCTAAGATTTATGCCTTTATATAAGCATTGATTTAATGAAGGTTTACCATTTTCACACAAGCCGACCCGTCAAAACAGGGACGGTACTTTGTGGTTTCACTTTGCAGTTTTATTACAGGCCTATGCGCCAAATAATGACATTTAACCGCTTTTACTTCCTCTTCCGGTACAATTTCAATAATCCCCAAATTTTCCCAATCCTCAAAAACCTTTTGATACTCTCTGAGAAAGCCATTACTTTCAGCCCTTTTGATAACTTTCTCGTGTCTAGCCCAAGTTAAACCTTTATTATCAGGTAAATTAACTGGATCATGTTTCCACGGAAGCTGTAACTCATACCTTCCGTTAGGAAGAATCGTTAGCTTCTGCTGAAAATCATCTAAAGCGTCTTCATAAGAATTTTGTTTGCATTTCTCTAGTGTTGGATTTGAAATGCCTAAATTTTCGAGACTCCAGAAATCAGTTAATTTAATATTTCTTACATACATTGAAAGTGTCATAACATTTCTATCAATATGGCATACATCATCCTGCATTCCTATAACTGTATTTCCGAGTTTAGTCTCGACCACACTTAAAACGGAATCTAACTCACAACATTTCTTCATTAAAATGCGACCTAACACATTCGAACCCACTAACAAATCAATTTCTAAATTTTCGCTAAATGAATCTGAAAACTATCTTCAGTTCTCTTAAATTATTTAGAATTTGCTTATCTGTTATTTTCGGGACACTGTGTTGCATAGCTTTTCCTCTGAGAGAACTTCTAAACAACAAGAGTAATCTCCATTCAAAGCCGACAGCTCGATAGAATAAACTCCATGTTTCTTAGGCTTCGTTTGCGTTCCTCCAAACAGGGAGTGTGAATTATGTTTTCATATCTATGTGGTATTAATCCCAAGTGCGCAATTAATCTTTCATTCACATGAGAATACTGGCTAGATGAATCTAAAAGAATCCTTATGCGCCTTTCTCGACCTCGCGCACAATTACACAGAAAGTCTGCAAATAAACCGTTCGATCTCTGCTACATTGATTAGAAAGAGTAATAGTGGAAGGAGAATTTTTAACACTTAAATGTTTATCAAATTTTTTACTACACATAATATCATAATGAGATAAGGAGCAGAAATTGCACTTCAGTTTAGATTTTAAGTTGCACTGCCTACTGATATGATTTGATTTAGTTAAACATGAATAACAAGCTCCCTTTTTAGACAATATTTTTAACTTCTCATCTAAAGACATTTTCTTTTCTGAAAAACATTTATGACAGGCATGGGGTTTATCACAAAAAATGCAAGCAACTTTATTGTCAATGGATTTTAAACTTACCAGGGCTGCCGCCGGATCTCCACTAATCTCGTTTAGAGGAGTACAAACATATTCCTTTTTACGGGTAACTTGATTCGATGCAAATCCAGTTCTTGATAATACAACCATCTCTTCACCCTGCACTTCTTGACGGAGAAAAGTCATTAGATTCTCTAAGGAGCGAATGTTCTTTTCGGCAGTGTTGTCGGATAGTTCGTGATTTCTGTTCCGTTCCCACGTCATTAACACTTCTTCGGGCAGGCAGCTCTCAACCAGGGGGGCTAGGAAATTTCCAAGCTTTTCCTGCGTTCGTCCTAGGCTCTCCAGGGCTCTCGGCTTTCCCTACAACTCGTCATAGAGTCTTGAAAGGTCCGTTTTTGCTCTTCCGGACACAGCATTCTTCATAACCATTGTCAGAAGATCCAGAACATAAATTTGGACAAGTAGATCTTCTCTTCCAAATCGCTCTTTCAATTGGTCCACTGTCTTCGGGTAATTCGCTGCAGTAGCCGGAAAACTAAGAATGAGCCTTTCCGCTTTCGATTTCGGTTCAACTGAAGCCACAAGATATTGCATCTTGTCTTCATCTGGGATGCTCCCGTCGTCATGAATTTTTTGGAACTGGCTCCAAAACGAAAGCAACTCCTTCGGGTCTCCACCGAATTTTCTCAGTTCGAGTTTCGGTAGCTTAAACTTTCTTGGTGTCTGGAACTTCAGAAATAACAGTCTCTCCCAACTTCTTATCGATGCGAGTGTAATATTTTAAATATTTTTCACGGTAGCTTTCCGCATCAGTGAAATCAGTCTCGAATTCTCCATTATCTTTTAATTGTAGCAAAGTTCCAGATACTGCTTCTTGGGCCGCTTCTAATCTCAAATATCTATCTTTCAATTGCACTTGTGTGTGTGTGTGTGTAGCAACGAAATCTTCTGTAAATCTACTACATCATTCTTTAGCTCACTTTCTATCTTATTTGCGCTTAAGGTAAATGCAGTCCTAAGTACTCGTCTCTGTGCCTTTTGTACTTTAAGATCCATATCTAATTCCATTTATCTACTTCTATTTCTAATAACACGTCCTGTCACGGACGCCAAATGTTACTAACTCAAGGTTCTGCAAATAATATTTTGCGACGTTTATTGGAACAAAAATCTTTATTAACAGCACAGCACAGACACACAAAAAAGCCTACAGTTTCCAAGAAAAGAGCTACATATATACACTCAATTCTACATCTGACATAATCTTGTGATGTAATCAGGAACCAATCCGTGACCGGCGCGCATGACATCACTTTAATCCTTACGTCATAGTTATGATGCCACGAGCGTGATCAGGGAAAGTTCAAGAATAAATCAATGGGGTCGCAACAACTACTGTAATTAGCATTGTAATGCCCAACACTACATACGCTCAAATTTCCCAAACTAATCATTCCGCGACACCTCAACAGATGGCAGCACACGTCACACAAGTTCCCACCAACATAACTCAAAATAAAACTGACCCGATCCCCACCCCACCATTAGGTAACAATAGTCAAAGCGAATGTTTTAACCTCAGATCTCAGACCCTACTACAAACTATCCAGGCCCTATCTCTACTCGTACAACAAATATATATATAAGTTTAATCAATACTTCAGCTCCCACACACCCCTCACTTAAAGGTAAAACAGAAAACTGGAAAAAAAGAAGGAAATCATTAAACTCTTCAAAGAATATCTCGACGAAGAGGATTAATTTGTTTTTCTAACAGCCATTCACCTATGTAACTGGCTCATTAAATGTAAAATAATTCTATTTCCCTGCATAATTTCATTACAAACGTAAATTCATCTTATCTAATACTCCCAGTCCATCAACAAACTTCCTTTCCCTAAGTCTATCCAACCCCTGCCCAACCAATAGAGAGGTTTCTCACTCCATGCCCTGGACCAATGGCGTTGCTTCCTCTCCACACTTTCAACTTCTACTGTTCTTCTGCCAGTATCCTTCCATCACCGGCCTGACAGCTTTGCCTTGACGGACTGTTCTTTTCTACTACCGATAAATCATTCCCGGTTGCTTCTCTAACTACCACCAAGACTCACCTCCACGGCACGCGTCGACCAAAAGACTTCCAGTCAGCCAGTGCACCTTCAAATATCATCAGTCACAGCTCACGTACTTCAGTAAAAAAAAGACCCACACGATGAACGATAGTAACGTCACTGTCCAATCAGGAACTCACTCAGCTACTGCCTACTACTAACAAGACGCTCTGCGTCAAAATGGACTGTTTTGAATTAAAATCATGGACTTTTAATCACAGACATCATACTAGAAAGGACTCTGAAACAAAATTAGATATGGGACGGAGGGTTTACTTAAAACCCAGTTTCCCAATGACCCTCAGCTTCTCACCACAGCCACCCAACTTCTGTGAGGTATTGTGCTATTTAATCTGCTACACATACCATTCTTTCACTCGACAGACATTTCGTTTAGTTTATATAGAACCTATGTAAACAGATTTAAATACAACGAAGCTCGTGGCGCTATGACCACTATGCTTTCCTTCACCGTCTTCCAAAAACTATTAAAAAGTGAACTGAAAATATGTGCACAAAGTAAACACTGAATCAAAGTTCAGATGAGTTTTTTTTTTTAACTGCCGACACCAACACAGATCATAGAAATAGACAGCGAAAGTGTTGAATACGACATCGACGGCTTCAAAGCTGATATATGTATTTCGTTTTGTATTTAAAAAAACCTGTATACTTAATCCTCCATATATTAGCATGAACCTTTCGAAAGACGTTGATGAAAGTGACTTCCTAGAACGAGAAGCGCTTTCTTTGATCACCTTGGAACCGGCCAACATATGTGACGGTTTGAAATGTCGGAGAGAAACGTGTAGGATGATGAAAACATATTTTCACATTTCACAAATTGTCTGGATTTCTCTTTTTGTATTCTTTGGCCTTTCCGCTCATCGTGCGTCGAGGTGCACGAGAGAAAGATGCCCGACGCTCTTGTGTGAAAGAATGATACAAGTTCTCAAGAATATAATTCCAGGTAATCAAGGTATAATGAAGGTGACCTATCCAGGACCTTAGAGTTCACAACCAGTTCTTCTGGAAAGCTGTTGGAAATATCGAAATTTAGCCGGAAAATTATTTAGCTACATTAAAGAAAAAGCAATTTTTAAAAAAGCACTGCTGAAGTCAGCTAATAAAATAGTTTCATGTTTGGGTCTTGTTATTCTACCTAACATTCCTAGTACATCCAGTGGGGTTTTCCCAAGAGCCACCAAAAGAGATTCTTTCTTTTTCGCGATCTATCTTTCACCGCAACGCAACTGATGCCTTGTAATAAGAACAAATAAAATACACAGCTGCTATTAATTATACAAACACAAGACTTCTCTTTCACGAAAATATTTTATTTAAATTTTCAAACACACACATATAAAACATAAAAAATTAAATGACACACGATGAACAGAAATTGTTCCCGATACATTATTTGTACCTAAAAATTATTTACAAGAACTATATTTACCAGAGTAAAATTTGTTATCAAATTTTTCATCCATATTGCACTGTTAAGTAGTTCGCACGATGTGAATCAATATTTTTATGAATACAAACAACTTAATATATTCGATTTTATCCATAAATATAATTAAGTAGGGAAAAAACATCACTATACATTTACATTTTAAGCTCAATTTTTAAGAATGAAACATACTTGATTTTTTATTCGAATTTTAAATTGCTAAATATTCTGAAACTTTGTGAATTATTTTTTCATTTATTCTTAATAGTATAGTAGCCCTCACAACAATTGTATCCACTTTTAGAGAGGATGGGAAAATTATTTTATAATAAATTGTTCAGTACAAAAAACACTTAAGATATTTTAAAAGATATCATTAATTAAAGCCATCATAATAACAAAAAATATGAGTATTTTAATTTATAATGTGAGGAATGTGAAAAAAATTATAACAAAAATAACCTTTTTAAAACTTATTTAAGACTAGCGAAGAAACATGAAAGACTAAATATGAAATGTGAATATACATATTTTTTAAAACCAAACAAATTTTTGAAGGGTTTCGACATGTTTAAACACGAAAAGATATTTCAATAAAAATGAAAAAACTTATAATCGTTATCTTTCATAGAATCTTTTCTGCCAGAAACTAAAGAGAACAAATACAAACTTTTTTTTTCATTATTCAACAGGAATTCTTGAGACTCCAGTATAATCATTATGAATGAGAAGACATCCATTATTATCTTTCATGGAATCTTATGCCACTTACAAAACAGAACGAAGTATAAGAACTTTTTTGATCAATTAAAAATTCGGTTAAAGTGTAGATGTGTGCCCCTTGGCGAAGTCATTTTTCGGCGACCGGAATCAGTCGCCAAGCAACTTAAGTTGATGATAGGTGTTTCGAGAATTTTCAAAGAGGAATTTTGCAGCTAAAATAAAGAAATTTTTTAATAAAAATTTAAAAAATCGCGCGCTTGAATATTTATAAAAAAAAAATTTGCTTGGTGACCGATTCCGGTTCCCAAAAAATTGACTTCGCCAAGGGGCCCCCTATTTTACACTTTAAATAAAAATTCTTAGATTATTCCATCACAGAAATTTGCAACAAAATAGTTTTTAACACTGGATGATTTTCTCTATATTTATATTAAGTGGAAGAAGAAATTGACAACAGACACATATTTGTGACTAAAGAACTAAATTTTGGTTAAAATATCACAAAAAATGAATGAACATTATAATCCTGAATCTGTATTTGATCAATATAAAATAAAGACAGCATTTACAAAACAGACTAAATCATACTACATAGTATGGGAAAGTATAACAACAGCCACGATTGCTTTGCTAGATATGCATACCTACTGTTTAATAAAGGGACCAGCAAATTTCTTAAATTTGACATCACATAAGAGAATGGGTACTTACGTAATACCACAACCATGCCAACTTCCCAAATAACTCGCCAAATTGGCAACCCCAATTTCGCACTTGTAGGCGCTGGCTTCGTTGGCACACATGAGGTTCGTTTCATATTTCTCAGCCTGACACCCCATTCTAAGCTTAACCATTCATTGATATGGCAAACTCGAATACTAAACTGCGATTTACCGAATTCTTAATAAAATTATTAATAATAAAGAATTGAAATAAAAAAATTAGTTATTATTTATTTATAATTACGTATAAGTTTTCACATAGTATTTTTCGTCTACGAGCTCCATATTCCCGTCATCGTTATTCCGCTTTTAAAATTCGAGTGGTTTTATTCAATGTCGCCAATATGCAGTGCCGGTTTACCCATTGGGCGCCCAGGGGCAAGGGGCCCGGAGGGGTCGAGAAGAGCCTGGATAAGGTGCACTTAACCAGATTTTCTGTTATCAATTTCGATACGTCAGGGCCAAGGGAGTCTGTTCTGCACCTAGGGCGCGAAATGAGCTTAAATCGGCATTGTCAATATGGTTGCGATAGTACGTAAATACAGAAAAAAGTAATATTGAAAATGAATATCAACTCAATAGTATTATGTGTAAAAAAAGGGATTTCTTAACATAATATTAGCGTTTTAATTAAAATAATCTGAAAGTCTTATTTTTTAAGGGGAAAAAAACTGAAAATTCGAAATCTAAGGGTTGCGGAGGGGAGGGGAAGAAATCAAGCATCTCTTTTTGGGATTCTTTTTTTTTTCTTCTTCTTTTTTTTTTTACAATAAGGAAACATGCAATCAAAATACTGCAGGAAACTTCCGAATCAGTAGATATATATCTGTACTTCTTTTAAGTAGATTAAAATTAATATATTACCCCATAAAAATGAGATATGGCCTTTCATATACATTTACATGACATTTTAAAAAAATTTCCATAAGTTAACTATCGGAGAAAAGAGACAAACCTTAATTCAAAGAGAAAGGCAGAACAGATCTATATATAATCAAAGACGAACCTAACACAAAATATTAATTAAATTTAAAACTTATGTTAACCAATAAGTAAGAGGCTTCTCAGAGACAACAGCTTCGAAGAAATTTTTCATGACAACCAGGTCTTTAAACCTCTCAACGGAATATCTTGTGCCTTGCACAGTGATTCTTACATAGCTAGTGCCATCTCTCCACTGAACCATGCGAAAATCGATGGACTTCAGCTTAGTTTGTTCCTTTAAATACTCTTTCACTTCGTCCATCTCGTGGGTGATCTTTATACTGAATTTATTATTCAAGTCGTTGTTCTTTTCGAATAATGGAAGCTGGAGGGTGTCCACAATATTGTCCTGGCTCTTGTAGAAGATCGTGCTGGCATACTCGCCTGCCTGGTTGGGAACTCCTAAGTACTGAGGGTTATATGTACAGGCCAACTTGATAAGTGTCACCCAAGCCAGCAATCCCAGTTCTTGGCGAACGTCAGAGAAATTATTTTGAGGATTCTGGATTCCAAGGTTGGCAATATGCAACATGGTTTCGATGACGTTATGTGAAGGAGAGATAGCTCGCTTAATATTCCCGTCTTTCTTCAATTTGTCGATGAAACAGACATCTCCAGCGACTAAATCCATTGTGGTGGCATCAAACTCTTTGCTGATACACTTCTCGATATTTTTTATGTCAGGGTCTGAAAAGTACTCCCTTTGAGACTTGTACCATTTAGTGAGTATCTTGTAAGCGACGTCCAGAACCTGCAAGCGATTGTCATGGATTTTCGCCGAGTCTTCGTCTGGGCTAAGGCTGACGAAATGTTTCGACACACTCTTGTCCACTATCTCTTCCAAAAGGGACTTGGATGTGATGTTTCGGTCGGAAGTTACATTTTTATTTCTCAGTTTCAATTCCACCAGCACATCTGCCACGGCCCAAGGTAAGCCAAAGCAATATGTACCATCCTTCTCATTCTTGCTATAGGTCACAGCGTACCAAGCACTTGCTTTTCGTAACATATCTTCCGTAAACTTCCCATCTGATGGTTTCCCGCCGAATTCTTCAAAGAATTTTCGTTCAAAATCCTTAAATATCCACTGCACTTCGAATTCTATGAGAGCCATGAGATTACTTAGATCATGACGGTTTTCATAGAACTTTGGAGGGTTTATCAGCGCACCTGCTAGCAACTGGCCTTCGTTTTCGAAACCAAACGAGTTCAAAAAAGACGTGATTTTATCGCAATACCTTTTGTAAATCCTCTGAGCCGATTTCTTGTACTTTTGGTCCCAGCCTTCATAAATCAAAGCTTCATCCATTTTGTAATCTATTTCATTTCTTTCCGTCTCCAGACCCAACTCAAGTCTTTTGCAGTTCCGAAAGAGGATACCAAGAGCATTTGCTGATAAGTAAGTTTTTTTTTCATTCAGTTTCTGCATAAAGTCAGGATATTTGAAGGCATAGTCTTTTTGGGCCCCAGGGGGCGCTTTTCCTGACTTGGCAAAGTCCAACATGATCGAGTAGCGCTTTGCTAGACGAATACAAGTGTCACTGAAGATACCATTTTCTTTCTGGTCTGCAAATACCAAATGAGAACTGGCGATGAGTCCGACTTTGTCATTAAAGATGTATTCACAGAAATGGTCTAGCTCATCTGAAACCTGAAATTTATAATCTTAATTAAAAAAATTCTTTAAAAAGACAAAAATTATTTATTTAACCTTAACGCAGGAAATTTAATTCTGCACAAAAACCGAACAAAATAATTTAACTGCTTAAGTCTAGCTGAAATTTTAAGTTGCTTATATATATAAATTACTTTAATACAGTAATATGTACATTCAAATAACAAAATTCAAGAAAGTAATAACAATTTTTCAAGATTAGATCTATGATACTGGAGTCTTATTTATATTTATTGGTACCTTCTTTACTATAACATATTCTAATTTTGTAATGAATCCCAAAAATACTGACAATAGTGCGCACCCTTAATCAGTCAGCTCAGCACAGATGCAAATAGCCACCGGCGAATTATTTTGCACAATATTAACAATTTTTAATGTAATTGTGCTCAATTTGAAAGAGTCGGAATGTATAAATGGGTTCGAAAGAGGATTTCGGATGCTGAAAGGTTGCTGTCGGTAGCAAACATTTCAAGCGAATTCGAGGCGGAGAGATCGTTTTGATTTTTTTTTCCCTTGAAATTTATTTAGTATAACTTTTCTTCGGATTTTAATTTTAGTATTTACACAAGGTAGTGTATTAATACAAAATAGAGTGTTGCAGTAGGGAAGAAAAAATGGGTGATTACCCTCACCCAGATAATAAAATGGAGGTGGAAAGTACAAATTCTAATTTTTCATTAAATAAATATTGATGTAATTTAACACATATGGAATTATTAGCCAAGTTTTAGAAAAGACAAAACTTAAATACGCGAGTCCGAATATTACAATTTTCTTAAAATCAGAAAATAATTTTCAGAGTGGTAATCCACTTAAAAAAAAAAAAAAGAAAAGAAATAATAATTAAAGTGTCCACAATTTAAAAAAAGTATTCTGAGAATAAGCAAAACAAGAAACGGCGAGATCATAATCAAAACAAATAGTTGCAAGACCGCCAAAGAAGCATTAAGGATTCAAGAAATAAATGGAAAAAAAATAAATACAATATTTCTCCTTTATTGGCCTAACCAGTAGTTACAAGGAATAGACCCGGATTATACAATAGAAGACATAAAATCGGAACTAGAAAACTAAGAACTAGAAACAATCATGCAATTTTACACGGAGAAAAAAGATTTACTCAAAAATGAGTACGTAGATACACTCAATTTGAAATGACTATGATTGCATCATATTTGACCGCATGCCTTGATTGAATTTGATTCCTTACATATACTCAAAATCCCCAAAAATGCTAATTAATGATTTCGGAAAAATTAAAAAAGATATTCAGGGGGGATTGCAGAAACTCTTTTAATATATCGGCTACATATTTTGATAATTGGGGCTTAACAACAAATTTAATTCTCATTAATCTTCCAAACTATTTTTTGTATCTACCACGCTACCTGCGGAAGAACACATGAGTACAAGATTGTTTTGATTTTTGAGTTAAATGTTCTCATTTGTATTTCTTAAGTAACTGCCTTTGAACGAAAAATTTAATGGGATAAATATTCACCTTATTTTGGCGGATTAGTGTTATAAATGTAATATAATTTACTTGATTCATAATAAGTCATTTTGTTTAAATTATTCAGGCAAATAATTGTGTTACTTTGGAATAATTTTAAGGTGACCAGATTTTTAAAATGAAAAGGAGAACGAAAAATTTAAGAAAAAGTTACAACGTAAATATATGAAACATTTTATTAATTCAAACAAAAATGCATTTTTTCGTTTCTCAACATATTTTATAATTTATCGGAAATTTCGGAGCAAAAATTACCTTTCATCTTTACTATAAGTAAAGCAGCTAAAAAATATCAACATTCAATCTTGATTTCTGACTTGTCCATAAATTGCGTACTGAAAAGACTCAACTGGTGCATTAGTTCCAGGGCAGCACAATGAAAATTAAAAAAAGAATATAACTAAATTTTCTTATGGGATGTATTTATTTATGAAATGGTTAAGTATTTCAACCCATCATCAATTTCAGCATGTTGATTTTCCAATTGTTTCAATTTTATTATAATTTAAATATACATTCAGTCTGCAAACTGACCATTGTCAATGATTTTAATATCAGGCATTTCTTTTTGATAAAAAAATCAACACAGTTTTCTATATCTGCCCAATTTACTTGCGATAAAGTCAAAAAACACCATTGAAAACTGTTATTTCCTGTGATATTTGTTTCGACATATTGGAAACATGTTTGGTTCATCTCTGAATACAGAGATTAACAGATCTGTTTTAACATATTGAAAAAAGGAGGACACTTTTCGAGGAAGGACAGGATCTATAAAAGGAGAATGGTTGATCATCTTAATAATTTTAGCTTCACTTTCATATTGAACAATAAAATAAATGCCTTGCATGGTTTGAAAAAGGCAAGTTTACAAAATAAATTTTCGTTTTCAATTAGTAATCTTTTTAGACTCTTATAAGCTTCACCTGTATGTAACGGAATCTTTGAACTATATTTTTACCCACTCTAAAAGGTCTGATTAATTCGAAATTTTGCACACTTTTCAAGGACTGATGACAATACAATAATTTTGTTCCATTGTCCTTATAAGGATCATGACGATTAACAATTTCCCATTTCCAGATTTGGTGACTAAAAGATTAAGTTACAACTCTAAAGCGAAAACACTCATGTCAGTAATTTCTTTTTATAATATAAACAATTGCCCACTTTCTTTAAAAATGGAAATAAATAAATGATAGTTTAAAAAATTAAAAAAGCATGCTTTTATTGTAGATCGAAATAAAAAATGAAAAATAAATTATGGTTTAAAAAAACCAAAAAACACGCTTTTATAGTTAAACTAAAAAGTAATTCATAATGTAAGAATAAAATGATTAACGAGAAAATATATATTGTCATTGTGGTAAAAGCGTGGGGTGCTTTTGTTCTACATTTTTGCACTAACTCGGCATTTCAGAATAGAACTAGTAAGAAATTGTAACAATTGATATTGAGCACCCCACATTTTTATCACAATGACATTGTCTCGCTAATCATTTTATTCTTATATTAAGAATTATTTTTTCCTTTTTAGTTCGATTAACTATAAAAATGTTTTTTATTTTTTTTAAACTATAATTTTTAGGAATCTAGTTTCTTGTAAGTTTTAAAGAACCTTTTTAGCTTGTTAGTAAATTTATGGAAAATGTGTTAAAAGTTCTCATAAAAAATTATTTAAAGAGCTTCAACAATTTCAATATACTTTATGATTCCTTTCACTTTCATTTTCGAATATTGAAAGAACCAAAATTTACTGAACAGAAATTACAGAATGAGCAAAATTAGTTAGTAAAATTGAATGTAATCTATATTTCAAGAATGCTTTTTATTTTTAGACATTACATATAAATATTAAATGTTCTTGATTACTAATATTTAACAAATATTTTGTTTTATTAATAATTGATCGACATTGTTTAAATTGGATTTGTCAGTACTCACATATTATCACAACCTTTTGGCGACATTATATGAAATGAAGCATGTGATTGGCAATTCAGCACATATGACACATGCGAAATTGGTATTGCCAACAATTATTGCCATGTATGTGAGTACTAATTTATCTTATAACACTGCATCACTCATCCGAAAAAAATGGCCTAAAGTTCTTGCGCAGGGTATCTCACACCCCAAGGATGTTTACGTTCTGATTATACCATAAAATTTGTATAAAAAAGAAAGAAAAGTAGGAAATACATTATGTTTATTACATTTTTCACTCTTAAATTTAGTTTTTCTATTCTTTTTATAAGGGCATTCAGTACATTATTTATACACTCCTTTAATCTAGTCGTGAGTGAGTGCAATGTTTTCACTGGATCTTAATTTTTTTAAAAAAAATCTTTATCTTATTAAAACTAAACATATAGGAGTAAACTTTGTTTTTTAAATTTAAAAAAATTTGGAATTTCTTTTTTATTTTCTCTTATTGTTCCAGCAATATTTTTTTTTCTTCAAAAGTTCATCTGAAAGTGGATAAGATGTGTACCAGTTGTCTCCTTTAAAATTACGTTCTTCCCAAATGTTTTTGTTTATCTCTATATAAAGCATTTATTTTCATTAGTGTCTCCCTCTTCTAAATTAGAATCGATTTTAGTAGAGGAATCATAATCGTGTGAAGAGAATTTCTTCATCTGAAAATCTTCCCTTTTCTAAGTCCCGTGATCATGCCTGTGTGATCTAGAACTCATGGAATTTGGAATGATTATAAACCATAAATTTTTTGGGGGATATTTTATTAGAGCAAGGATTTTACATGAATTTTGAAATGGACTTAGGCTTAACAGAGAAAATCAACTGGTCCTAAAGGAAGGTAGAGAAAATTTAGGTACTTGCATATTATCGCAACAATGCCAACGTTCAGAATACTTCATCAAGTTAGCGACCCTGATCTTCCACGTGTTGTACATGCTTAATTGACAAAACCATGTATTTAATTTCATATAATCTAGACAATAAAGTTGCAATAATATGTAAGTACCAAAAATTAATACAGCTTTGGTACAAAAACTCTCGTATGAAAGCATGTTACATACGAGTAAAAAACATAAGAAATCTGAGTAAGGAAGACCTGCGTACCTAGGGCCACCCCATTTTATTTGAATAATACTTAGTTCTAAGTTTTACTACTCAGTTGGGTGAGTTGGAACACCAATTCCTACTTTGGCATTCATTTTGAAATTTGTTTTACATAGTCCGAAGTAAAGTTCAGTAGCTCATCTCTTTTTATTGTTGTACAAAGCAAGTCAAAAATTTTCTTTGAATTTTTTTTCTTGTACATAATTTTGTTTGTAGCATTAAGTACTAAATAAGATTTTAAATAAATCCTCTCTCCATGTGGATTTTCTGCAGAAGACATTTTGTATAAAATTACCTAGTCTTGTACCTGGGGCCACATAGTTGCCTTGTACCTAGGTACAATTGCAATTAATATTCTTTATGTTATTATTTTATTGAAAAAGTTTTCATGATAAAAAGAGGAAAATGGTCTTAATTATCTGAACCATTTTGATTTAGTCAAGTTTTTTATTATTATTGGATGTTATTAAAATGAGAGTGTATATTTTGTTCTGAAACTTTCAACATGCTTGATTTATAAAAAAAATATGTTAGCTACCATTATTGTTATTTTTCAGGATTATTTTGTTTATACAAACATAAGAATTCATTTAATTAACAAAAAAACCCCAATTTTTTATAGTTATAAAAATAATATAATTCTATATAAATCAGATTTTTACAATATTTCAATTAAATTTTTAATTTATCAATTTTTCTCTTAATGAGCAATTATAAATTCCTAACTTTTTTAGATACCTAGAAATCCTGACTGAATAAAATGGTCAAAACCTAATGCAGATAATGTAAGAATTATCAGACATTGAAGATTCTCACATTCCACAGATGATGCAAATTCTACAGTAACTGATATAAGGGATAGTATTGAAAAGGGGGACTTTTTTGTTTAACAAAAATACAAGGCAAAAAAACTAAACATTTTTATATGGCAGAAGTAATAGATGTTAAAAAAGAACACAAGAGTGTTAAATTTATGAAGAATATTGCACGTTCAAATAAGTTTCTTTGTGATAAAGAAACTTATAAAATTGGCAACAGAAATATTGTGTTCAAACTGTCTAAACCATAATCTGTTGATGCTTCAGAACGACAATGTATGCAGCTCACTTTTAGAACCAGTTTTTAAAATTAAATGTTGGATCAAAATACATGCAATTCATTAATAATTTGGCACATTGCAATTTAAATGGTTACATGATAAATCAATGTATTAGCTGATATTGTTTCTTTTATTAAATTCATGTGTGTATGTTTGTTTTCTATTGATTACAGAGTGAGATACCTAACTTTCAGGGAAAGGCCCTACGTACAATGATATTGTACCTAGGGCCATTTGTGAATTTTTTAAAAACCTTTTATTTCACAGAATTTAATATTTTAAGTACTTATATTTACCATTGGATGATAGTTAGTATAATGATGAGTGCATATAAGTTTCACATTTTTAAACAGGCCAGGGGCTCTGTTTTTGTGCATTGAAAAAATATGGCCCTAGGTACACAGGTTTCCCCTACTTATATATTATTGCAACCTATTGGCAACATTATATGAAACGAAGCCCCTGGTTGCCAATTCAGCATGTACAACACAGGAAATTGGAGGGTACTTATGGAATATCGCATCAATTGCCAACTGTATTAATAACTCACCAAGTTGGCAACTCCGATGACACACTGAAAATTGGCAACTAGGTGCTTCATTTCATATAATGTCGCCAATAAGACGTAAGTACCAATTGGAGTTGTCAATTCAGCGAATTATTAATAGAGTTGGCGATTGTTTTGATAATACGTAAGTACTGAAATCTGTTCAGTCTGACGTACATGAAACAACATAGTTTAAAAAAAAATGCTTTTATAGTTAATCGTACTAAAAAGTAAAAAATAAATCTTAATATAAGAATGGGTTCAGTCCTAGGAGAGCCCACACCCTTGGAGCAAATTATTTTGGTTGGCAATAATTGCACCATCTTGGTAACTCTACTTTGATACATTATGTATGGTAAACCTAACTATTTCTGGAATTTTTGTATTTTGTCAGCGGGCATATCGAATTGCGTCATTTTGTTGTTGGGCCCCGGGCTGGAAGTATGGCACGTGTGTGAGTGGATATACCTTTGAATTTTGTATTTTGTTGAATGCGAAATGTAAGAAACAATTGATTGAATAGTGTATGAAGGAAGGATTGATTGCTTTGAATTATGAATGTTCTAAATGTAATGAGCGATTATACGAACGAAAGAGTGCTGTTTTGGATGAATTTGAACGGAGATTTTGAATGGGTATGTTCGACCATTACCTCGCAGAATATTTATGGCTTGTCCCACGATTATTCTCTTAACGATGAGGCCTTCAAGGCTTTTTGTTAAAATCCGCTGTCATGCTGTACCCTCCACTCGGAAAAGATCAGCAGTAAGAAAGTAACTGCTGTTTTTTTTTTCATCTTAAATACGTTTGATTAATTTTTGTATTGTTTACATATATTTTATTTATGATCCACCTTGTCCCGCTATATTCACTTGCTGCCATCTCATTCTGGCTTGGCGATAAGAACAAAATGATTAACGAGAAAATTAATGTCATTGTGGTAAAAGAGTGGGGGACCCTTGTACTACATTTTTACACTAACTTTGTTTTACAGAATAGAACTATTAAGAAATTATAACAATTGATATCAAGCACCCCACGCTTTTAAATGCAGTTATTATTTTTCCATTTTCCCCACATTCCAATTTCCATAGTTTTTCCTCGCATTTCTAAATACCTTGTGTTCTGTTTTTTTTTTTTTTTTTTTAATCCTGGCACTCATATTTTTCTAATTGGTTTTCAACAAAAAAGTACAAACATTTTTGCTTCATAATGTAATTCCTCTTTTGTCAGGAATAAGCCATTCTTTTAAACTATTTTCATGTTGAGTTCTTATTGCGAGACCATCATCTTAGATTGAAAACTATTGGATACCAAAATCTTATTTGCAGCAATTTCAAAACTATGCCTAAAAGATATTTGGTGTGAAGTGTACTGATATATATATATATATATATATTGTTCCAATGTGTGGTATTTTTGAACAGTAGTTTTTATACATGTGAACTTCAAAAAAATACATGCCTTCAATGTGTAATATTTAGAAAATCATACTTTTTAAACCTGTAATCGTGTTTCTAGATGATGAATGCTTTATTCTTAATTTGCATTAATTTCATTTCTACTAGTAGGCAAATAATTCAATATATATTACATTAAAACAATGGAGTTGACTATAGTATCGATTGTATAGTGTTTATAAAAAATAACTTATAGATGAAGGTATGTTGTTTCAAAAATCTCTTATATTCTTGTTTATTTTTTGAATGTATGATATGTATGTGTCCAATTTCCAGAATAAATATTTAAAAAATATGATTTTGGTTTGTTTTATTTTTCTTGTTTACAGTGAATCATTGAGAAAAAAAACAGGCATTGAAAATAAAATGCTGTATATTGGATTATGGTTCTACCGTTTTAGTTGTTTTTACATTCTTCTAAGGACTGAAATTTTTAAGTATTTTAATTTTTGATTAAAAAAACATTAACTTAAAAACTATAATTTGTTTTCTTTGGTGATAGGAGAGTATAAAATCAGTTGATATGAACAAAAAAATAGCTTAATTTGTAATATATATTGCAATGGATTTTTCTATATTTCCATCTAGATGAATGTGTTTCTATTTAAACAAAACAATTCATAAAAAAGTACTTACACACCTGGGCCTAATGAGTGTTATTTTAGTCAAAAGGCTTTGTCTTCATTACATAATATGTAAAGAACTATTTCTTTCTTACTTTGTTTTGAAATTTTTACTATATAAAATCTGTTATGTTTAAAATCCTAATGTTTCCAAGATATTTCTAATAACTTATTATTGAAAGACTGAATTTAAATAAAAGTTAATTTTCTGCTTGTATAGGATTTTAAAAAAAGAAACAATATAATTCTTTTAGAAACATAAATATAACTTTTAATAAACCAAATTGCTTCTGGAACTAGTTCAAATGCTTACAAATTTGTTTAACTATTTCATCGAATCTATTTTTGTTATTTTCAAAGATTTAAATCTGATGTATATAAGTTCGAAGACAAAGTTTTTGATCAAATAATAGTTGTATTTTTTTTTCTTAAAGTAAAATTTTTGTTGTTTTGGCGACAGCATATAAAATTAAGTACATGGTTGCTAATTCAACGCGTACGAGACATAGCGAATTATCTTGAACGTTGGAATTTTTGCGATGGTACTAAAGTACCTTTTTGTAACACAATAAATGCAAAAGGAATTTAGATTTTCGAAGTTAAGTGGTAAAAACTTCATAAAATGTAAATTAAATAATATATGATGGAAAAAAATGAAATTTACCAACTTAAGTATCGCATATTTAGATCCCTTTAAATTTGATTTGATGTATATTTTTTATGTTAAAAATTCGTATTGGATACAACAGTATCGAAAATAAATAACATACAAACTCATATTTGACCCATAAATACTCATAAATAAGTGCATTACACACTCATCTAGCTGTTATATTCTCAAATTTGATCCAGTAATAGGTTCAAAAATGAGTATGCGATGTTTACAATTTTGAGTACATAGTCGTTGCCAAATATCAGAATGGGCTTTTCTCAAATTTGAGTATGTTTGCATCGGAGCTATTTTGAGTATGTGACGTATTCAAAAGTGAGTATTTTGTACTCCGTTCTGAATACCGGTTTTTCGCAGTATAGACATTCAACGTTTCACCAAAAAAACAGAATCAGGATTCAAACCCATCAAAACAATTAAAGTTACCCAAATTGGATGCACGATCCCCGAATAAGGTCAAAATAGGGTTTGAAATGTTTAAAACTAATTCATACTTTGAAAAGCCTAAACAATGCACAAACTGTTGGAAATTCGGACACTTTTAACAATTCTGAGGAAGCTCAATAAAATGCCGAATATGTTCATTAAACCACCCCGAAAATGACTGTAAAGAAACTGAAATCAAAAATTGTAGCTCTTGTGGAGAAGCGCATGAAGCCAACTCTGAAATTTGCAAAAAATATCAAGACGAAGTCGAAATCTTCAAAATTAAAGTAGAGCAACAAATCTCGAGAAATGAAGCAGTCGAAAAGTTTCAAAATTTAAAAAAAAAAACCTCATACTCAGTAAAAACGTACAGCAATCAAACAAAGAAAATAGAAAATTTAAAAACTTGGAACAGAAGTTTGAAGAAAACAATAATATATTTGAAAAGAAATTGGACCAAATTGTACGGCAGAACTGAATACGGTGATAACTCAAATAAATTTGAGATTTTCTTCCTTGATGAACACAATGGTATCTATCTAATTTAAAAAAAGTTGCATCCAATATAACAATTTCAAAAGATGATGACTACCCAATAAATAGAAAACTAAATGAAAAAACAAAAAGACTAAAGAAACTATCAGAACAGAGAGGAAATATATTAGAAAGTGTAGTGGAACAAAATATAAAAAAATATAGATAAATAAACAAATGCTAATTTTCGCTAAAAAAATCAACATTAAACTGCTTTCTTTTTTGGACATTTAAACTGATTAGTAGCATTGCACCTTTTTTCCCTTTAAATCATGAATAAAATCCAATGGAATGCACGTGGAGTAAAAAGCAAGAGGTCAGATATTTTTTTCGAGCCAATTTTTCAAAAAGCAAGCATTTAATAATTCAAGAAGCATCGTTACATCAAAATGGTACTTTCACTATTCCTAATAAGAATATTTTCCGAATTGATAGAGAAATCAGAAAAGGAAGAGGATTAATAATAGCGCTTTAAATAAAGATATTAGCGCGATAAAAATTTTCTCAGAAATTAGTGAAGACCTGAAAATTTTAATAGCCAGAGCTCAGATAAATTCAGTTCCTCTTACAATTTTCAATGTCTACACACATTCGACCGGGAAACTTTACTAACGTCAACTTATTGAAAATAGCATGATATATTGATAGTCATAGTTTGATATTTGGAGATTTCAATGCATCATATAAGATAAGGGGATAAAAAAATTCCACTGCTTCTGGAAAAAAGATTTTTGATTGGATTACTGAAAATGTGACTTAATGCTGCTAAACGATAAAAGTCCAACTTATCTACATTATTTACAATTTTTACATCTATAGACCTTTCTTTATCATCTATAAATTTAAATTATGATTTATCCTGGTCCACAAATACTGATAATTTTGGAAGTGACCACTTCCCTATAATCATTAAATAAAAAAAGATCATACAATTGAGCAACAAATTCTTTTGGACAAAAAACAAATTGGAACAAATTCACCAATCTTCTTCAACAAAAGTTACGCTCAAATGAAAATGTAAATATGGATGTTACAGAAGAAATAAAAAAGCTCAAAACTCATCTCAGCAATTAGAATCAAAACAAATCAGTTCAAGAGTTCCATGGGGGACAGCAGCTTGCGGGCATTTAAGAGCGAAAAAAAGGCAACTAAATAAAGCAAAGAAAAATTTTAAAGAGGAAGATTGGATAAAAAACAAAGAAATAAGCTCAAAATTTAAGCGAACAATTAAAGCCTGTAAAGGAGGGTATTAGCACAGGACATACGAAAAAATTACTTCTCCCAAAGATCTTTTTAAAATAATTCGCATAATCAAAAATAGAACAAATCCCAACTATTCTTCATTTAATATTATTGAGAATAAAGGAACCGTACTAACGAACGAACAATCCCAAGCAGACTGTTTTTTAGAATATTCCGCAAAACAAAACAACGATAGTATTCCAAATATCCCTAGTCCGGACAATAGTCAAGAAATTAATAAACCTTTCTCTTTAAAGAATTAGAAATAGCAATATCTCATCAAAAGAACAGCTGTCCAGGGCATGATAAAATTTCTCTCCAAACAATCAACCATCTTCCCATCAAAGCAATAAATCTTCTCCTGAAATCCTTTATAATGACAGTTGATCTTCAAATCAAATTCCAAAAGATAGCACTCACGCAATTATTCTACCTTTCATAAAACCTCACAAAAATACCAAGGAAGTTTCGTCATACCGTCCTATATATCTTACTTAAGTAATTGCCAAATAATTACAAAGAATGGTTCTGCATAGAATGTTAGATTTCAGTTTTCGCAATAAAATTTTTCATCATGGTTTTTACCCTCACAGAAGCAGAATTAATACGTTACTTCAATTACAACATATTATATTGGCTAGAGAACGCAAGGAATATTTTATTATGGTAGCATTAGATATTAAAGCGGCACATGACTCAGTGTGGCCTAGTGGTCTAATTTCTAAATTTAAAAAAGTTGGATACTCTGGTAGTTTGCTACGACGGATTAAAAAATTCTTAAATCAGAGAACAATTCAAATTAAATGGAGGAACCATCTTTCGAAAACTATTAATAATAATTATGGTGTACCTCAAGGTTGTATCTTAAGCCCTTTCCTATTTATCATTTATATGGCACATATATTTGAAATTCAACACGACAGCCATCTTCTGGTTTACGTAGACGACATATTCTTATACAATAGCGGTACAAATTGGAATAAAACAATAGGCGAAATGCAAGAATCTTTAAATAATATTTGAGCCTGGTGTAAAAAATGGAAATTGTCCACCTCTCCAGAAAAAAGGAGTCTAATCAACTTTTCCAGAAAAAGAAGCACAATATCTACATCATTACTTAAAATATACGACAAACCTATTCCCGAAGTGAAGAGTCTTAAAAAAAAATCCTGGGTATAATCTTCGACCTCAATATCACCTGGAAAAATCATAATTACCTACGTCAGAAAGGATTTAAATATTTAAATGTCATTAAAGCCTTATCTTCTCCGAAAATAGGAACAAGATCTGATCATCTTTTAAATATTGTTTAATCTTACAGTACACAGATGGCGCTCTGCGCATTCCATTGTAATATTCCATAGCGTAAATAAACAGTTCATGTTCAAACTCGTTCGTGTGTGGTCGTCTTTTGTGCTGTCAAGATACTATTTCTTTTCAGACCATTCAATTATTAAGAAATAAGTAACTACTTCCAGGTGCAGCAAGAGATGGCGTTTCCAAATCGAGTTAAGTAACAACAAGTCAGGTAAGAAAATATCGAACCATTTCTTATTCCAACATTTTGGTCCGTCGAGCCGGAGTTCAATTGTGAAACATTCTAATTCAAAAAACTCCTGGCTTGTTGTTCTTTCGGCAATATTTTTCTAAAAGATATTGTCATAATTCAATTGATGAAAAATTCTAATTCCTTTTTGTGTGTACTAAGTTTAAAAAGAAACTTTTGAAGTGTAATATTTCAAGTTCATGTATATTCAAACGTTTAATCTTCTTATGTATATGGTTATTTCAATGTTTAATTTATTGTTGTGCAATTATTCTTAAGTGGTAATTTACTTGTGTGTTTCTGCCATTATCGTTCCTGTATCATATGTAACAAAAGTTTCGTTTTACCTCGCTTGTGTGTTAAATTTCCTATTCGTATATTCCGTAGTAATTCTTTTTAGAATTTCTCTTCCACTTTCCCCCTTCCGCGGCGCCAAAGGAATCATATCTTTTTCGACTAGACAATTAGTCATTCTCGAGCAGCTGCGTTTTTTTTTATTTGTTTTTTCTTTAAATTATTCTTTTTGCTATATTAAAATGGATATTGAGGTTTTATTGAAGAAAAAAAAGAATGTTAAATCCTCCATTACAAAATTGCAAAACAAAACAGAAGAGGAAATTGAGAAATTAAATAATGTTGGTTTATTGGCTCGGAAAAATAGATTCTTAGAATTTAGAACTGAAGTAAAGGATATTTTGGATTCTATTATAAGTATTTGCGAGGAAAAGGACGAGGAAACTTATTGTACGGAAAAGGATGACATTTTAGATACGTTAGAAGCAATACTTGTCGCTATAGACACTCAGCTTATGCCTTCTGTAGTAAATTCCGACTTAGAGGTTAAAAACCAAGGTTCAAGTCAAAGTTTAGTCTCAGCTCGGTCAGCTGAAGTGAAACTTCCTACATTATCCCTACCTATATTTTCTGGTGTAATTGAGGAGTGGCTTGCATTTTCTGATCTTTTTGAAGCTGCAGTTTCCAACAATCAAAATTTAACGGGAGCGCAAAAGTTGCAATATTTAAAGGGCAGTTAAAAGTCCGATGCATTAAAAATCGTTAATTCTTTATCCATTACCAATGATAATTTCGAAATCTCTTGGAAACTGCTAAAGGATAGATACTTTAATAAAAGAGAAATTATGTCCTCCTTAACTAAAAAAGTTTATTAACATAACGCCCTTGAGTGAAGAATCATCCACACAAATTCTAAATTTGATAGATTCCACTAAGGAATTTGTAAGGATGTGTGAGTCCCTTGAATACCAGGTTGACCCAACTTCAGATACACTCCTTAATGCATATAATATTGTTTAAGCTCGATCCAAATTCCAGAACTTGGTTTGAGAGAACCTTTTCAACAGATGTCATCCAAGGTTAGATGAATTGTTGCAATTCCTTGCAACATATGCGAGATCCATTACGAGTTCAACTACTAAGAGAAATGTTCAAAGGAAGGTGACTCTGGTCGCGTCCAACGCTCAGTCACAATGTCCTTTATGTAATGCAGAACATACATTATCGAGATGCGATACTTTCTTAAAATTGTCAGTTCAAGGCCGTTCAGATTTCGTTAAAACGAATAATGTTTGCTTTAACTGTTTAACTCAGTTTCTTTCCTTGATCTAAAGCACATGTGTGTGGAACCTGTTCCGGACTCTGAAATTAATAACGTAAAAAGTTTATACCTTCCTCACCATGGAGTTGTTAGAGACACCAGCTGTACAGCAAAGCTTCGCGTTGTCTTTGACGCCTCCAGTAAAAATTTTTCTTGACTCTCTCTCAACGATCTGCTCATGGTTAGCCCAAGAGTGCAACCAGAACTTTTCCCTATTCTTATCCAGTTTCGAATTTTTAGTGTAGCCATTTGCGCTGATGTTGAAAAGATGTTTCGCCAGATTAAAGTTCACGAGGAAGACGTAAACTGGCAAAGAATTCTCTGGAGGGATTCTCCAACCGAACCTATAAGCGAATATCGCCTAACAACTGTTACGTATGGTACGTTCTCAGCACCATTCCTCTCTACGAGAACCTTACGACAGCTTGCCATTGACGAACAAGAAAATTATCCAGCCGCTTCAAGAGCTACCCTTAGTCATTTTTACGTTGATGACTTGCTGAGTGGAAGTGCGACAAAGAAGGGATCCATTCAGCTAGTGTTAGAGCTGCAGGAGATGATGAAAAGAGGAGGATTTTCTCTGCGCAAATGAGTGTCTAACGATCCTGACGTATTGGCAACCATTCCAGAAGAATTAAAGGCAGATGATTCCAAACACACGATCAAAGATGACCAACCTGTCAAGATCTTGGGAATAGCTTGGCTTCCAGATCTTGATAAGTTCACCTTTACCATCACCGTGAACGAGACTGATGTGTGGACTAAACGCAAGGTACTTTCTGAAGTCTCCAAAATCTTTGACCTCTTAGGTTGGTTGGCACCATCAGTCATCATTTCTAAAATCTTCCTTCAAGAGCTATGGAGTCACCATCTAAGCTGGGACGAAGAGAGATACCAGATTCTCTAGCAAGACAATGGAGAGTATTTCAAGAACAGCTTCCTCTACTTACAAATATCAAGATTCCACGCTGCATTCTCATTCCACAGGCTATAGACGTACAAGTACACGGGTTCTGTAACTCTTCAGAAAAGGCCTACTGTGCAGTTATATACATTCGTTCCAAAGATGTAACTCAAACCGGAGTATCTAGACTGCTAACTTCTAAGACACGTGTCTCTTCAGTAAAACCTCAGTCTCTACCTCGGCTAGAGCTTTGTTCTGCCTTACTTCTTGCCAATTTGTTACAAGCTACCCTTCCAACTCTAACTGTGCCAATCTCCGAGACCTTTTCGTCGTCTGATTCCAAGATCACATTCGCCTGTTTGAAGTCCAAGTTGAGAAGAGGGCAACCGTTCGTAGCTAATCGAGTGGCACAAATTCAAGAGCTGACTCCTAACGTGCAGTGGAACTTTGTGAGCGGTCTGATGAATCCTGCTGACTGTGGAACGAGAGGGATACCTCCAACTAAACTAGAAAAGTGCAACTTGTAGTTCAACGGACCCGATTGGTTAAGGAGTTCTACTTTTCTGATTGGAGAGTTTGAAGATAATCCACAATTACAAAAACACATGTCTGCCGAAGCCAAAAGAACATCCAAGCTGATTATGTTGAACGTGGTTGATGCGACTTTCAAGGCTGAGTTCTTTCAAAAATTTTCGTCTTGGAACAAGTTGAAAAAAAAAGAGTTGTTGCCTATTGCTTAAGATTTGTGAATAATTGTTCTCTTTCTGCGTGTAAAAGAAGAAAGTCCTTCTTAACAACGTCAGAATTGAGCGAGGCCGAGAATGGCATTGTTAAGTTTATCCAGCATGATCATTTTTCGATGGAAATCTCCTATCTTTCAGCAGGTAAGCAGCTTCCTTCGACCAACAAGCTTATACCCTTGACTCCGTTCTACGATGATTCCGGAATAATACGTGTTGGTGGTAGACTGAAAAATTCAATACTTGCAGACTCGCAGAAGCATCCCATCTTGCTTCCTAAAACCGACCATGCTGTGAACTTAATTATTTCTGATTATCACCTGAAACTTCTTCATGCCGGTCCACAACTTCTCCGAGCAGATCTCAGAGAAAAATTTTGGATTCTTTCAGCTCGAGATATAATTAGAAGAGTAGTGAGAAGATGTATCCCATGCTTCAGAAATCGTTCAAGATTCGCCGAACAAATCATGGGAGATCTTCCAGAATCCAGAGTTTGCCCCTCTTCTGTATTCCAACGAACTGGTATTGACTTCGCCGGCCCGTTCTTGATACGAAGCTCCAAGGGAAGAGGAAGCCGGAATACTAAGTGCTACATCTGCGTCTTCGTTTGCTTAGCAACGAAGGCGGTTCATCTTGAAGTCGTTAGCAACTTAACATCAAAAGCATTTATCGCTTGTTCAAAAAGATTCTTGGCTCGCAGAGGTAAACCATCAGAGATCTTCTGCGATCAAGGAACCAATTTCTATGGAGCTAGCAGAGATCTCAAAAAGGAGTTCCGCCAGTTGATAAAGGAAGATGTCGTTCATCAATTCCTGGTAACTGACAACATCACCTTTCACTTTAATCCTCCATTTGCTCCCCACTTCGGAGGCTACAGTGAAATCTTTTAAGTTTCATTTGAACAGAGTTGTTGGAGTCACTAGTCTCACCTTCGAAGAACTATCCACGTGCCGCGTTGCGTGATTAAGCATTCTTCATCACAACACGGTTGAATTAAATAACAATAAACATTTATTAACTTTAGATTAAATGTGCAATTAAGAGGTAAACTTCTAAAAACAACAACACATGGAACCAGGCACGCTACAATAATAACAGATCAATTCAGTTCAGTTTTGGAGTCGTTATGTTGAGCTGTAAGGTCGCTGCATACTCCCCTTCCAGTGTCAACGATACCTAGTTGGAAGATGAACTTTGCGACCAGAACGTGTAGATGGCTGGGTAGGCGTTGAAGCTGTTGGATCAGATTCCACAGTAGCAGGTGTTGAAGCTGTTGCATTAGGTTCCACAGTAGCAGGTGTTTCATTCTTGGTTTGAGGTAGTTGCAAGTCCTCAGTGTTAAGAAAGAAGGCAGGTTTGCATCTATCAATAGATACAGATACCCGTTTACCATTGATGTCAAGGAAAAACACTTTATCCTTCCTTTGTAAGACTTTGAAAGGGCCATCATAGGGTTGTTGAAGTGGACGACGTAACATGTCTCGGCGAAGAAAAACATGTGTTGCTTCCAACAGTCCTGGATGGATAAAAACTGGATGTTTGCCATGGTGTTTTGGTGGTTTAGGGTGAAGTGATTGCATGTGAGACTTAAGTTTCGAAACAAAATTCACAACATCATCGTCTGGCTTGGAAGAGTCAAACATCTCCCCTGGCAGTCGAATAGTGGTCCCAAAAACTAATTCAGCTGGGGTACACAGAATATCTTCTTTAAGAGAAGCTCGTAGACCTAGTAAGATGATAGGGAGTACTTCTGTCCAACGCTCAGTAGCATGGCATTTGATTGCACTCTTCAATGGGCGGTGCAATTCTTCGATCATCCCATTAGCTTGAGGGTGGTATCCAGTTGTACGACACTTCTGAACACCAAGTAGTTTGCTAAGAGCTTTGAAGAGCGAGGACTCAAACTGCCTGCCTCTGTCGGTTGTGAGAATTGCAGGAGTTCCAAAGCGAGACACCCAAGAGGAAAAGAAGGCCTCAGCCACAGTCTCAGCAGTTATGTCTTTGAGAGGTTGGGCCTCTGGCCATTTCGAAAAACGGTCAATCATTGTCAGGCAATAGGTGTAGCCATTTGATGGAGGTAGAGGTCCAATGAGATCCAGATGAACATGATCAAAACGTTGGGAAGGTTCTTGAAATGATGAAAGAGGTGATCTAGTATGACGATGAATTTTGGATTTTTGGCAAGCTAGGCAGTGTCTTGCCCACTTAGCTACATCTGATGAGATTGATGGCCAAACAAAACGCTGCTTCATCAAATGCACTGATCGACGTATGCCAGGATGGGATAAATTATGCATAGCAGAGAAAACATCTTGGCGATGCTGTTTTGGGATGTAGGGTCTGGCTGTGCCTGTTGATAGATCACACATAATTTCAGTAGACGAATTGGGAAAAGTTACCTTTTTGAGTTCCAAGGAAGTTCCAGATGCTATTAGGGTGTGAAGCTCCTGATCAGTCTGTTGTGTCTCAGCAATACAGTCATAGTCAATTTGACTTGGGAAGGTGATTGCAGAAACACGAGAGAGAACATCAGCAGCAATATTGTCAGATCCTGGAATGTGTACAATATTTGTGGTGAACTGAGAGATGAAATCCAGCTGACGGATCTGCCGTGGAGAACACTTGTCACTTTTTGCCTAAAAGCATAAGTAAGGGGCTTGTGGTCAGTAAACACTGTGAAATCTCTAGCTTCCAGCATATACCGAAAGTGTCGGATAGCCGAGTAGATAGCAAGGAGTTCACGGTCGTAGGCACTGTAAGACTTTTCAGATGAAGTAAGTTTTCTGGAAAAGAAAGCCAATGGCTGTAGCTCAGAGTCCACAACTTGGTGAAGTGCACCTCCTATGGCATAATCAGAGGCGTCCACATGAAGAGCAAGCGGGGCAGAAGGTGAAGGATGAGCAAGAAGTGCAGCATCAGCAAGAGCTTGTTTACACCTCTGAAATGCTGTAATTGCCTCAGAAGACCAGTTTAAAGGCTTTGAGTCCTTCTTACCTTTAGAACCTTTTAAAAATTCACTTAAAAGATACTGTTGTTCAGCTGCTTTGGGCAAGAAACGTCTATAAAAATTTAACAGTCCTAAAAATTTTCTCAGAGAGCCAACAGTCTCTGGTTGTTTGTAATCAAGAACTGCTTGAACTTTGTCAGGCAATGGCTTAATGCCATCAGGAGTGATAAAGTGGCCAAGGAAAATGAGTTCAGTCACACCAAATACACATTTAGAGATATTTAGTTTTAAACCATATGAGCTCAGTCTTTGGAATATAGTTCTTAAGTGAGAACGATGCTCCTCAGCATTTTCTGAGTAACACAAAATATCATCCAAGTAGACAAAACAAAAGGAAGTCCTCTTAGTACTTCATGCATGAATCGCATAAAGGTTTGTGGTGCATTCACAAGGCCAAAACACAAATGGGTATATTCGTAAAGACCCCATGGAGTTGTTACAGCTGTCTTAGGAATATCACACTCAGCTATAGGGATTTGGTGGAATGCCTTAAAAATGTCTATTTTGGAAAATATCTTCTTGCCATGTAGTGCATGAGCAAAGTCATTCAAATAAGGCATGGGGTAGCTGTCGAACTCAGTAACAGAATTCAGCTGCCTGTAATCCCCAACAGGTCTAACTGTAGAGTCAGATTTGGGCACAACATGAAGAGGAGAACTCCAGGGACTTTTGGAAGGTCTAATAATGCCTTGAGCAAGAAGAAATTCAAATTCTACCTTCACTGCATCATACAGTTTAGGGTGTAGCCTTCTAGGCCTGGCAGTGACTGGTGGGCCAGTAGTAATAATATGGTGGACTGTGCCATGTGATGCTGATTTGGAAATTAAAGAAGGGTTGCTGAGGTCTGGATATTCCGATAAGATGTTTTTAAAACTGATGTTTGCATCTACAGTGAGGATTGAGGGCTGTACAATATTTGAAAAAACACAAGAAGTGAAAAGAGAAGTTTCCACATCCACCAACCTTTTTTCTTAAGGTCGATTAAAAGGTTGAAGTGCTTTAGAAAATCAGCACCAATTATAGGAGATGATACATCAGCAATTATGAAAGTCCAGATAAAAGGTCGCCTCAGACCCAGGTTCAGTTCTTTACGGACCATACCATAGGCTGGAATTTTGGTATTATTAGCAGCAAATAAGGAGAAGTTAGACTGAGGTGATTTATTCATAGTTGGAGAAGGTGGGATGACACAGATTTCACTTCCAGAGTCTATGAGAAATTTCTGGCCAGACTTGCGGTCTAATAAAAATAACCGGCTGGTATGTTTCGAGGGCTCTGCCATTCCAGCTATGACAGAGCTTACTCGTTTTTTTTTTTGCACAAATGCACAAGGTGAAACACACTTGCGGGCCTGCTCTTTATAACGGCGATGATAGTAGCAGATGCCACTTCCTCTATTGACACTCCTAGAGCGTGAATGTGATCTCCGGCGGTCAGAACTATATCGTTGGTGGCGAGAGGAATTGCGCTCTCTTGTCAGTTCAGCAACTTGTAGAGACAGCTCTTGGATCTGCCTGGCGAGAGAGTCCATGGTTGGCTGAGCATTGCATGAAGATGACTGGGATGGTGGAGGAACAGTTTTGGCCGCACAGATAGTCGAGGATGCACCAACAACCTCAGAAACCTTATCAGCGATGATAGCCAGTTTATCCAAAGGCTCTGAGGATGCAGATAAAACAGTCTGGATATGTGGTGGCATTCTTTGAAGCCACAAACTTTGCAGAAGGTCATCCTGGAGTTGGCCATTAGACAGCTCTTTCATTTTCGCAACAGGTGGCTGGGCTTCTCATCTCCTAGCTGAAGGTCAGTAAGCAGTTTCTTAATTTTTTGAGTCTCGAGTCGCTAAATTGGGTGATGAGCCGCTGCGAGAGAGTGTGATATTTGTCACTGTTCGGAGGGCTTAACACAATGTCCGACACGTAGGAGAGAGTTTCAGCATCCAGGTTCGCAACCAAAGCAGAATACTTAGTATCATCACTGGAGATACCACTGAATGTGAATGCATGGTCGCATTGCGCAATCCATAGACGAACGTTGGATTTCCAAAACGGCGGCAGCCGCAACGCAATACGAGCGACTTCAACGGTTTCACTAGTCATATTGTAGAATAAGCAGGAAGCGAAACGAATCTCCGAGCAGATGCTTCAAGTGGCCTTGAGGAGAAGGAGAAAAAAAATCTTTCGCTACGGGGTGATCATCCGTAGTAGAAGAATTTGTATTGCATTCGCCATTAGAACAGAATAGCTTACGTGTTTTTAAGTCCAAAAAGGGGTCACCACTGCCGCGTTGCGTGGTTAGGCATTCTTCACTACAACACGGTTGAATTAAATAACAATAAACATTTATTAACTTTAGATTAAATGTGCAATTAAGAGGTAAACTTCTAAAAACAACAACACATGGAACCAGGCACGCTACAATAATAACAGATCAATTCAGTTCAGTTTTGGAGTCGTTATGTTGAGCTGTAAGGTCGCTGCACACGTTATCAAGCCAAATTGAGGCATGCCTCAACTCCAGGCCACTATGTGTATTATCTAGCAGTCCAGGTGATCCTTGTGTTCTCACACCAGGACATTTTCTGATAGGAAAGGCATTAACATCTATCCAGCAACCTACAGTTCCAGACAACCTTCGCCACTGCGACCGTTGGCGATTCCTTACAAGAATGACCCAACATTTTTGGAATAGATGGTCTTCAGAGTACTTGCCATTGCTTCAGTCAAGATCGAAATGGCGCATCGTTCAAAAGAACCTTGACATCGGAGATCTTGTCTTAATCAAACACGACAACTCACCCCCCTACAGTGGAAATTAGGGAAAGTTGCGGAAACGTTCCCTGGTAAGGACGGTATGATTCGTGTGATTAAGGTAAAAACTCAAACTAGTGAACTTGTGAGACCAATTGCTAAACGGTGTCCACTTCCTATAAACACTTGACCATTTGTGAATAATACCTAATTTTTTTTCTGTCAGCATTGCTGAGGTCATCTATACTTCTGTAAATCTCATTGCTTAATTTCATTAATTTAGAAGTGTACTTTATTGTCAATTTTTATGTTAATTCTTATACTTAATTCATCATTATGTTTAGTATGTTAATTCTTATACTTAATTCATTAGTATGTTTAGCAACTTAATGTTTAAGTTAATTCATTTATTTTGAAACCCCTCCGTGTTTCAAGGGGGGCGGTATGTTTAATCTTACAGCCCACAGATGGCGCTCTGCGCATTCCATTGTAATAATCCATAGAGTAAATAAACAGTTCATGTTCACACTCGTTCGTGTGTGGTCGTCTTTTGTGCTGTGGCAAGATACTATTTCTTTTCAGACCAATTCAATTATTAAGAAATAAGTAACTACTTCCAGGTGCAGCAAGAGATGGCGTTTCCAAATCGAGTTAAGTAACAACAAGTCACAGGTAACAAAATATCGAACCATTTCTTATTCCAACAATTATTAATACCTTTTTATATCTTTGACTATGGAAGTCAACTTTTTTCCTTTTCTAGCAATAACAATAGACAGAAACTAGAACCGATTTACAATGCTGCCTTACGTTTAGCCCTAGGTCTCCCAAGAAACACCCTGTTCGATTTATCAAGAGCAGAGTCTACGAATGGAAGTATTAATAATCGCAATAATTTCATTTGCCAAAAATTTATAACTAAACAAATAGTATTAAAAGACTAGTCACCGAATGCAAGGTTATTTAGGGTTTTAATTAATATTTTTTATAAACATAGAAAAAGAGATCAGTATTTTTCAAAAGACAATTAACCTGCTCCAAGAACTATGTACCTCTAAAGTACATATTCTTCAGTAGATGCCTCCTCCTCCAATCTATGAAAATCACAAAATAACATCTATACTCATGAACTACCATTTCAAAACAAGGATCTTCCAGATGTCATAGTGCAAAATATGTTTAATGATTACATTCTCAAACTTTAATAACAATATCAAAATAGCAACAGTTCGTTCAAAAAATACTAATCAAACAGCAATAGGAATTTTGATCCCCAAGAAAAAAGTTCCTATATGGCTATAGCTTTAGCTGTGATAATTGAAAGAAATTATTTCAATTTTTCACAGCTGAAGCTATAGCCATATGGACTGAATTAAAAAATTGGGTTTCTGAAACAGAAAACTATGTCATCCTGACGAACAGCTTATCAGTTCTAAAAAGTATACAAAATATTAATAGAAAATCCAATACGATAATATTAAATTTAAGTTCAACTTTACATGAGTGTCTCCAAATAGCTCAATAAATTACATTCATTTGGGTACCAGCTCACAAGGGAATAGAGATTAATGAAGAAGTTCATAAATTAGAGCTAAAGCCTCTCCAGAACAGTGGAATATTATTCCTTGGATTACTTGGGAAGATCTACATACATATTTCAAAAAACAACACAAAAGTAAAAACGAAGATATATGGAAAAAGAGCAAAAGACATAATTATATTTATATTTCTCATCTTGAAAAGTGGAATAGACAGGCAGCAAAAAATAGAAATACAGAAGTTTTAATCAATAAGTTGCGAGTAAACAAATTACCATTAAATGATATTTATTTCCTTTTTAAACAAACAGATTCTCCTTTGTGTGCAGATTGTAAAGTACCAGAAACTAGTGAACATTTTATATTAAACTGTATCAAATACAAATCGCAGCGTGAAATTTTGAAAAATTTTATCTCCAACCACGGAGAATGGTCTTATTCCTCAATAGCGAAATGTAAAACAATAGAGCATGTTCAAAAAGTTGAAGAATTTTTAACATCAACCAATAGATTCTACAATTCCAACTAATAAATAGATTTGCAATACTCTACTCTCATCAATTTCAGTTGAAGCACAAGGAGATAATTAAAACTACTGATGGACAGTGCAATCACTAGCTAAACACGTTAGTTAGTTAGTTAATATTAACGTCGCACTGTTCAGCTACACGAGGGCTTTTGGCGACGGACCACGTAATTTTGAACCATGGTCAAGTGACGTGGACGACACCTGAGCTGGCACCCCCCCTCTCCTAACTACCACACCACACCAACGGGAGGACGTTTCAGCTCTCGACAGATTTAACGTGCATCGCTGCCCTACACGGCGGGTCTTTAGTGGTACTGGGCTCGAACCTGTGACAAAGCAAGCCACAGTCCGATACCTATACCACTCGGCTACCGCGGCCACAGCTAAACACGTTACAATTTAAGTTAAAAACTAATCCAAATTCTATCGGAGCATAAGGCGTTGGGCAAGTCTCCACTTTTACAGTAGTATCACTGTACTGAACTGAACTGAACCTAGAAATGGCAAATTAAAGTTGATTTGAGCTAACCGCGTTAGTAATTCTTTGAGTACAGGTTATAACATTAATTTATGCAGCAATGAAACTGGTAACAGTACTTACGTATTATCACAACTTATTGTCGACATTATATGAAACGAAGCAAACGATTGACAATTCAGCGCGTACGATACATTGGAAATCCGAGTTGCCTACTTGGCGAGTTATTAATAGAGTTGGCGAATGTTGTGATAATACGTAAGTACCTTGGTAACTTGCATTGAAATCCCCAAAAAAATTATGAAAGTAGTGCTAAACTTTTAGTATTACGACTCAAAAATTTTTAAAGTACTCTTTTAAAACAATCATTTATATGTTGCAGCGAGATTTTGGAACTTAAAATTTTGCCATGGCTTATAATTAATCACAATCAAATTGAGGAGGATGGTACCTTCTGATTCGTAAGCACGTAACATACTACTAGACCAAAATGAACATTTCATTCCGGAGGCTGTTACTGGCTTATATAGGAACCGTTATACTACTTCCCCACCCAGATAGACGAACGAAGGATATAGATGTTATGGCGAGAGTGAGTTGTTGCTGTTGCGTCAAGTGTCTGACGGCTTTTGATTGCTCTCCTTGCGGGTAGATGGCGCCATGACAGCCACGCGAAGGTTGAGATTCTTCTTAGTTCAGAGTCAAGGTCACCAATGTGGGGGAATAGAACCCACGACCTCTAAGGATTTGTAACCCAGTAACATAACCACTAGACAAAAGATTCTGTGGCAAAAGACTGACGAGTTTTTGTCATATAGAATTAGTTCCTCGTCAACATGTGTGTCTGAGCATTTTACTTATTTAGTAAATATCAACTACTATAACACTCATCTATAAATTTATTGTTGTATGAGAGCTTGTTAATATTTTTTAAATGTCAGCGTGATTTATTATATCTATATAAGAATGCTTTCATTTTATTTTAATTTCCTCTCTTATTTATTCAAATTTCCTACATGTTACTTATTCAACACAATTGTTGCTGTTGTCGTGTTCTTCCCGAAGGGAAGGAATGAAAGTTGCCAGAGCCTGAGACAGGTTGGACTTCTACACGATAGATGGCTATAGCACCTATCTCCACCTCCACAATTTAGACATGAAAGTGGAGAGGAGGGAAATATTCTCCAGCCCCCTGCACCTGTGCTTTATGCCCACAAGACTTTCGAACCCACTAATTTAACTCCATGTGTACTCGGAAGGTATTTGGTGTCATCGGTCATCGAACCCTGGTCCTCCAGTCTGGAGTCCGATGTTGTAACCACTAGGCTACCCACGGCCATATTCAACACAATTAAAAGAACCATGTGCAACTTGAGACTCCCTCTTTGGAACTTGAGATATTAATTTTTTTACAAGAAGTCTAAACTAAGCTCATAGCTCAATAATGTATAGACAGAGTAACCCCTCCCCTATAACATCATATAGTTATTTATTTTAGATAAACAAAATTCCATAATTAATTTTTTGGTGGAAAAAGATCATCTCACTTTAATTTTACAAATCAAGTTTTCTGGTTATAAAATATTTGAATCAATATTTGTATAACTCATTGATATAGAAGCTAATATGAAACTACAGTAATATCCCGAACATACGCGATAGCTGGGACCGCATAAATCGGGGTATAATTTCGCATATAAATTATTTTTAGGTGGTGCTGGAGACAAAAGAAATAATAATTTAGAAAAAAAAAATTTTAATAAAATCTTCGATAACACAAATACAAAATCGAAAACCAAAGTTATTTTGATGTAGAAGGTGTCAAAATCTGGCAAGTAGTCTGCTGTGTGTGGGGGGCTCAAAAAATGTTTTTTTTTCTCCAGCAAAATTTCCTCGTAGTATGCTAATAATCTTTTTATTCCTTGTTTTGTTGAAATAATACGCTTCACTGGAGTATCTATTTTCTAAAATTTGTAGTTTTTTTTTTCAATTAAACTGAGGTCTGTCAAATCCCCATCCATCATTTGATCTTCTGATTGAACTGGGTCTAAAGCTCTTGCTCATGCGTTTCTATGAGCTTGTCGACTCCTAACAATTGAAATCCAGTAGTTCTTGAACGTAATCACTTCTAAATTTATTTGTCTGGCATAATCGACAGCTATAAAATTTCCAATTTCATTAGAATCTGGCAATAATTCCGCCTAAGTTTTAACCATGGGGGGGAAAAAGAAAAGACGAATCTTGGTTATGCTCTATCATATATGATGCATATGAATATATAACAATATACAAAAAGTCCGTATCAACTTTAAAAGCTGGAAAGTTAAAAAAACAAACGGTTTTCAGGTTTAGCATCGATAAGTTAAGTTTTTAAGACCTGCCGACAGATGACGCTGGTACAAACGACTGAGTTGTAAATATGCAAATGAGACAGGCACTGATGCTCTTGATCCAGATCTAATTCTCCGTTGCATGCCAACTAAGTGAATAAGGGTGCTGAGTGAGAAAGACAAAGCTTTCCTGGTTTATTGATTGATTGAATATTAACGTCGCACTGTTCAGCTACACGAGGGCTTTTGGCGATGGACCACGTAATTTTGAACCATGGTCAAGTGACGTGGACGACACCTGAGCTGGCACCCCCCTCTCCTAACTACCACACCACACCAACGGGAGGACGTCTCAGCTCTCGACAGATTTAACGTGCATCGCTGCCCTACACGGCGGGTCTTTAGTGGTACTGGGCTCGAACCCGTGACAAAGCAAGCCACGGTCCGATACAAAGCTTTCCTGGTGAAGCTGTTTTTCAGCAACAAGGAATCAGTGACTGCTATACTGCGTAAATTCCGCCTTTAGAAAAATGTGAAGACTGGAAAAGGGTCTTCACGCCTTATAAAGCTTGTTTAGCGGTTTGTGGAAAGTGGATCGCTCGAGGATCGTGTAAGATCCGACCAAGTCAAAGAATCTTTAAGAAACGTTGCAAGTTCACATGGCCTCCTCGTTCTCCAGATCTGACTCCAGTAAACTTTTGGCTGTGGGAATATTAAAATGCCCGGGTGTATTAGTCCCGCCCACCCAATCTGTCGGAATTGAAAGATGCGATCCAGCGAGAGTTGTGACATATACAGGCGGCCATTCTGCACTCTGCCGTAGCTGGATTGGTGACACGCTTGGAATGTATCATCCCTTGTGGTAGTGGAACACAGGCTGCCGTAATAAATTATTTGGTAACATTATTTGCAAGTCCTTTTTTTCACTTATGCATAAAAACACCACCTCTCGTTTTTTTTTTTTTTTTTTTTCTTACCTAAAAAAATCCTGCAACTTATCGATGCTAAACCTGCAAAGTATTTTTTATTTTGTTTAATTTTCTAGGTTTTATAAATTTTTAAAGTTTTTACGGGGTTTTTGCCCACCCGGTATGTTTTAACATCAGCTCTTTATCATGCTCTGTAGAACAAAGGGAGGGTCGTGGGTAGTCTAGTGGTTAGAGCATCGGACTCCAGATCGGAAGGCCTGGGTTCGATGCCACCAAATACCCTCCGAGTACACACGGAGGTGCTCGTTAAATCTGTGGGTCTAAAAGGCTTGTGGGTGGTCGCAGTTGAACCCACGAGTGCAGGGGGCTGGAGAATATTTCCCTCCCCACCAGTTCCATTCCTAAATTGTGAAGATCGATGGTGTCGCCATCTATTGTACCGAATTGTCTCACAGGCGGAAATTTCTACGAGCTAAATCAGACTGTCACCTGTACGGTACTCAAGGCTAAGGCCAACGACAGGCGTTCCTCTAACCTAGCAATTTTGTGGGCCTCAATCTCAGACAGGTGGCATCAGCAACAACAGAACAGAGGGAAGCTAAACTTCATACTACAGTACAGTCCCGCTAATCCGAACACGGCTAATCCGAACACATCCGGCGGAAAAATTTTTTATAATTTTAAGGACGAAAAAAAAAAAAAAAATCGGTGAATATTTCAATATAAAACAGTATAAACCTTAATTCAAAACAGTTCTTTATTTAATATTCACGCACTGTACATCAAGTTATGGTACAAATTTTAAAATGGAATAAACTACAGAACAGAACACTAATGTTTAGTATGAAAAATTGTACAACATAACCCGTACTCCCAGTTCAAATAGTGATTTCGCTGTTACTCCGGCTAATCCGAACAATCACGTAATCCGAACAGGGGTCGGTCCGATATTGTTCGGATTATCGGGACTGTACTGTACCTCCATGTATGTGTAGAAGTTTCTTTGGGGTGAGCTTTAGTGTTCGATTTGACACCACGACAGACCTCTTCCAGAATAGCCGTGAAGAGTTTAGGGATTGCCGGAATGGGAAGACGAAATGCAGCGTAATAGGTAACAAAAAAATAAATAATGACGAACTGGAATACAAATAATATCAGGTATTAGGGGGAAGAAAGGTTTTTGATCTAGAATAAAATATGGAAGTCAGATTTACTTACCAAGAACAAATTATCAATTTGATTTACAATCTTTTCTTAGCTATAGTTTTTGCAAAAGTTTCATTAGCTTCGGTTAAATCCAGGCTTGATGCGACTTAGTTTTCAATTGCTATTAGCGATAAGTGTTCAGAGTCGAGCTTGGCCCACATCATTTCTTAAACAATTTTTAATTTGCTTAATTAATTAGATCTGTTGGGCCTTACCTGACAGGAATTGTGTAGAATAATAACACTTGTGAATACTTCTGTTCAATATAATTATATTATTTAAAAAAAACACCTCTGCAAAAGAGCAGAAGGGGGGGGGAATTACATCAGGAGTAGATATAGAATACTGAAACAGGAAACTAGTTTAATAAGAATTATATTTTTATTAAAAATAAAATGTAACGAGGAAGGAATTGCTTCCTGTGTAATATTTTAAGATGTAATAATAAGAGAATGGCAAGATTTTATTCATATTTTAAATGTGTGAAAAATTATCCAAGTTTGGTTTGCTTGGGGGTCAGGGTCACAGGGCCCCCCTTGAGCTTGAGGGCCCCGGTGTACGGCACCGCCTAGCCCATTGGTAGCTATGGCACTGAATGAAGTCAAATCATTATGTTTGTAATAGGTATCATTGTTAAAACTGTTCCTATACAATGCATTGAAATGTATCAAGTACTTTAGGCTAGTTTTTTCAATTTACTTGATCAACAAAGTAAAGTTTTAAGTCAAGTCACTTGAAATGTATTTTGTTTTACAAAAGAAACAAGTATTAACATAAGAGAGCTTTCGAATATTTTCCTCGTTAAAAATGATTATTGGCGTTAAGTACACTTAATGGAAGAATATCTTTTATCAGATTATCCACACACACACACACAAAGAATTTATTAATAATCAATCCACTTATCAAAATACTACTATTTTAAACATGTGATTATTGTAGAAAGGTTTCAGATAACAAAATTAATTATTAAATATAAAATGCTGAATATCTGTTATCTTGATGAAAGTTTCTGAAATTGTTATCTATTGGTGGGAGGGGTTATAATTTGGTGGATTTTAAAATAATTTTTAAGTACACAATTAGTGGGCAAATTTATGTCTTTTTCTTTCTTTATATAAAGAAAAAAGGCAAACTGCCTTGTACATATTTCTTCATGTGACATCATGGTCTATTTGTGGAGATCTTAGAATTTGTTAGCTGATTGAAATAGAATTAAAATTGTTTTGAATGTGAATCAATCATTTTTATTGCAAAAATGTATTCTTTTAAAAATTTAATAAAACTTATCAAGATTAATGAGCAGGCCATCATAAAAAAGCTATTTCAAACTTTCGGATATTTCACCTTGCATCAGGTTGGATATGAATCCTCATTAAAAAAAAAATTTGTACAAGCTAGTTGTAGAGATTGATAAGTTTTAATTAAAAGAAAACTTTAGCTAGATGAGGAATAGTTACTCCAGTTAGTAGATTATACAAGAGAAGTAAGAAAGTTTGATAACTTATGATTTTTAAAAATTATATTTTTTCTTTCATGCAGATACATATTAATATAATTCATAGCAAATTTCTTTTATGTTTTATTCCTTTGTTACTCAAATTTTTATTCACTTTTTTTTTTAATTTCCTACAAAATATGCTTTGAAGATATTTATAAAACAACATAAATCTGGCAATTTTTCCTTTTGAATAATATCATAATACTTTCACTCAAGAAATGTTCAGTTAACACCAGAACAGAACTTAATCTAAATAAGGAGCTTTATTTTTAAAAAAAATCATTCATGCATATAGTTATATAGTATATAGGCATCAGCATTGTTGTTATTAATCCCCTTAGAGCAGGAAAGACTAGATCAAGTCCGAAAGACCCTGTCACAAAAGTGTCACAGGCATCATCTTGCAAAACCAACAGGCAACAATTCATCCAAAAGGCATTACTTAAGGACACCAAATTTGTTTGCATTAAACATACCACCTATTCAGTACAATGGTTAGAGATGTAGACTACTGTGCCACAGAGCTTGGGTTTGAATCCTGGAGAAGGTATAGATGTTTGTAAATCTATAGTGCCAGTGTGGCACGGGGGCACTCTTTTTTAATACATGCAGCTTAATTTTTTGTACTTGTTTTTATGCAACATCGAAGGGAGAGAAAAAAGGAACCAAAAATGTTTTGCATGCTTCAGGAAATACCACCAGAGATTCAATATCTAAAAATTCCAATTGTTACAAAAAAAAGAGAGAAAAGGCAATTTATGAACCCATTACAAATTAAGCATTCAGAAGGTTAATTTAAAAAAGTTATTTTTCTGAAACACAGAATTAAATTCATAAATTCATTTCTTTAATGTGAAACATTAAAGCAAATGAATATTTATCATTTTGCAATTCATAAATGAGAAAAAATGCTTCAACCCAATGAATTATAGCACAAACAATACAGCTTTTAGGGTGCATTTTATATACATTATAGTACTGATGGGAATTTCCCCTTTTAATCAATTTTTTATAACAGGAAACTACACGAATATTTTGTCTCAAATCCATCCAGATTGGATGACTTAATCCCACTTCATTTATTTATAGTCACAACATCATACTTTTAACCAAGTAATTTTTTTAAAAAAATTATAGAATAAACAAATGCACTACAGATCGAAACCAAGTTCAACAACAGTTAACATGTGCAAGAAAGATGAAGTAAGCATTCTTCTACTATGCATGTCAGTTTGCTTTCAAAACACAAATGTGACATGCACAGTGATTTGAATTGCATGCTTTGCGCCTCTAATACGAAACTTATCTGGAGACATTACCTCTAGTTTTTGACTGGGTGTGTTGAGTAACCAAAAAATTTTCATTGTGTTAGTAAGTATGAGTACCTGATTACAAGTAAAGTATTATGATTTAAAATACGAACTAAATTCTACACTCTTACAGACATAATTATTTGAATTATTTATTGCATATAAGATACCACTCCTCTTTTTAAAAAAATTTAGCTTGATATTTTAAAAACAATTTATTATGAACAATGAATTAAAAAACTGCATAAAATAAGCTGATTTCATACTTGTGCTTTTGTTGCATATCCCGGGAGATCAGCAGAGTTAGATCAGATCCAGGACTTTATATACACTGAGGAAATCCAAAATCTACATTGGATTGGCTATGAGACACTAGCAATATTGTAACTTGTGGCGACATGTTACATACCATATTTGAACAGAGACAGGACAAAAACTACTCAACTTTTAACTTAATGTTTATTGTGTTTTGATTAGATTTTCACCGGCAAGTTGTCGACCATTGATATCCACTATCTGTGTATGCATAAGAACTCTGTATCAAAGATTAATTGAAGTTTTAAAATCAAATGCAAATAAAAGCATTTCCTTCAAACTCATATTTTCAAAATGCACCAAATGCACTTTTCTGAAATTTTGGTGCATTTTACAAATATGAGTTTGAAGGAAATGCTTTTATTTGCATTTGATTTTAAAGCTTAAATTAATTTCAGAATCTGGGGTCACTATTTAATTTTTTTCAATTTTGGGGACCTTGCATCTCGCTATTCATAAGCCAGGGACCATTCAACATGAGACGATATGGCAAAAATAATTTCAAAATTTCTCTTTTAATTTTATATTTAAAAGTGCTTGAATCTATAGGTTCATTTGAAATGGGCACCTTCCGTTCCGAACGCCAGAACTTTATTGATTACGCCAAAACGATCGTCTTCGCATGATGTCTAAGTACTGGTTTTATTTAGATACTGCTACACTACTCTCCCACCAGTGAGATGGATAGGCGAACAATTCTTTTTTTTCCATTCGTTTTTTAGTAACGGAGAGAGCATGTTCGTATTTTTTTATTTTAATCTCGCTCTCATTATTTTTTTATTTTTATTTATTCATTTTTTCTTCTTTTATTTATTATTTTTTACTCTATATTCTTATTTATTATTATTATTTTATTTATTTATTTTCTTGCGGTAGATGGCGCCACGACAAATCAGAGAAAGTTGTGTTTTCTTACTTCTGTCTAGGGTCACTAATGTAGGAAGATTCGAACCAGACACCTTCCGATCCGAACACCAGTACTTTATCGATCACGCCAAGACGATCGTCTTGCTGTCTAAATACTGGTTTTATATAGATACCGCTACAGATACAAGCACTGAATGCTGCAAGCAAAGTACACTAAATAAATGACATATAATTCTATAAATTTTGACGATTGAAATAACCATTGGTACCTCTTTATCATATTCGCCAACATATATTCTTGAAAAAAAATGCAATGTTTAAAATCATTAGGGGTGGTTTTTTTTTCCCTCTCTTTTTACTTTCATTCAGACAAATCGTTGATCCCCCCCTATTTTCAGTTTTTAATAAAATTCATTTAATGAGGGGGGGAATGACAATTTGCAATAAGTATTAGCCAACATTAACAAACGCAGATAAGGGAAAAGGTAATTCGCACTTTAGTATAGGAAATACATAATTTTTCAGTTGTAATTATTCTTAATCGAAAATTACAAAATAGATAAGGATAAAAAAAATTATTTTATGACTTTTTTAGAATGCTATGGAATGCAAACACATGGGTATAACAGACTGAAAAGAATTTTTTATTCTGTAGGAATTAAAGCTCAATGCCATTTGATGCTGTTGAGATACTTAAGTTGATTTATGTAATTTACATCAACAAAAACAAATATACCCATTTAATCTTTAAATTTATTACTGTTACAATAAATACAGAAGTCAAAATGACATTTGGCATTTTAATACTAAAAAACTAGTAAAACAATGCAAAATGGACCAAGGGATTTAAAACATTTTTCTTATTTTTTATCTTACTTTTGATATAAAACAATAAGTATAAGTAAAAGAATATTATACATTTCTTTTATTTTAGCAGCTCACTCATACATCATAGTGAGATAATTATTGAGTTTATGCATTTACCTTATTTACAAGAAAATTTTATCTTACCATTACAGGTCTATCAAGCTCTTTAGGTTTATCCTTGCTTGAGAGAGCAAAAGCCATTGGAGGATAGTTATCTCTATCAAATATCAACTCTTCACACCACATCACATGATATTCATCACCATCCAAATCAGAACCTTTGATAAAAAAAAAAAAAAACGGAAAGATAATTTAATGTTAGAATTCATAAACATTTTATTTACTTAAATAGCTATTGATGTCAATTTGACACTAATAAACTTTAAAAGAAAGTCTTTAAAACTCTTAACTCATTTAAAATTATAAGTGTATCAGGGAAACTTAAAATTATGATGACTAAACAAACCTTTGCCTGTATAATACACAAACAGGCACACTCTTCTGGCATATTTATAGACACAAATATTCTAGTGGTATCAAAAATTAAAATATTTAAATGTAAATGTTAAAAGGAATGGGGAAATATAATGAATTATTTACGCAAAATATTCCAGTGTATAATGCCCAAACAGTTTCTCCTGAATATCTCTGAAACTAATAACTGGATTAAAAGGGAAAAAAAGAAAACTTTTTTCTAGAATTTAATGAAATATGTTAATTAATAATCTAACACTATAATTTAATTCCTTTTAAGTTGTTAACAGTTCCAATTTTATCCATCAACAAAAAGAACTGTGAAAATTACCAAGGACCAGTGGTGTAACGTATACCCCCAAACTGTCAGAGGAGAGGAATTCTAGGAAGCCCAAAGCCTGACTGATGCCAAGTATCATTTGAGTTATGATTGATTGATTGAATATTAACGTCGCACTGTTCAGCTACACGATGGCTTTAGGCGACTGACCACGCAATTTTGAACCATTGTCAAGTAACGTGGACGACACCTGAGCTGGCACCCCCTCTCCTAACTACCACACCACACCAACGGGAGAGATTTAACGTGCATCCCTTTCCTACACGGTGGGTCTTTAGTGGTACTGGCTCGAACTCGTGACAAGCCAAGCCACGGTCCGATACCTATACCACTCGGCTACCGCGGCCACAAGTATCATTTGAGGTTGGGGCCCAAAATCTGACTTTGCAGGGGGCCCTAATATTCTCCCTTACATCCTGCCAAGGACCCTTTTTTTTATAACTGTAATCTCACTTAAATACTATCACATGAATATTCTTAGAGCTGTTATTAATGTTCACATGGCTGAATCTAATGTACATATAAATCTACAACTCTTTTTAGAATAAAGACTCAATGTGAAGACACATGCGTCTCTAGTAAGCTTTATTCTTTTATCTTAGTAAAATAATTATATCCACCAATTTCAAATTTGGAAAGTGACACAGAAAAGCCTCTAGCCCCATGATAAGAGTTACAGATTTCCGGACTTTTTCCCATTTTTCAATGGAAAACTAATAATTTTTTTCTGTATTAAAGGTAATGATTTTGCCAAAGAAGTTCACACACGCACGCATACCCACAATGCCAACAGTAGTTATATTTTGAGAATAAAACTTTCCATACATGAATTACAGAAATACATGTAATAAATTTCAAATGTTTTTCCAAGCACAGAAAATTCTATATGCTAAATATACCTTTTTTAAAAAAAAATAGACATTTTTTTTTACTTTAATTAATATAGAAGGAAATATTTATTCAGCTTAAATAAGCAAATAATAAAGAATTCAGCTTTGAAAGAAATTATACTGCATATTTTTAGCTTAATTCAATATAGAAAAATTAGCATGCACATATAGAAAAAACTTATCGTATTTACTCGAATCTAAGCCGCACTTATTTGCCCAATATTAAAGCTACTGAAAATCGGTTGCGGCTTAGAATTTAATTTTTAAAAAATGTGTTGGATGGGGCAATTAGAGCAATTACAAGTTCTAAACTATTTTACAATATTTTTCATTTTCCACAATGGTTTGTTGAGAATTTGGGGTGCGGCTTAGATTCAAGTAAATACGATATAACTTGTTTTTCTGTTTTCTCCTCCTTTATAAAAAATAATGCAAGAAGTTTACAGAATAACAAGTATATAATAATTACTAAAAAGAAAATAATTCACTTTTTTTTCAGATTATGCTATAAGAATTCGAATAAATCAAATAGAAATTAAAGAACATCCTATGCATTCAAATACTACTGACCTGCCATTTCATCTGGATGTGGTCTGGGTCCTTTAGCAGGAAAAACAATGCAGTCAACAATGTGGTGCAATGCCTCTACATTAACAGCTTTAAATTTCCGTACATCCCCCGGATGCATACAAGGATTTTTGGTCACAACTACTGTGCCTAAAAAAAAAGTCTCATGTTTAATATATATATATACACACAAACACAACTAGTAAATACTTGTAGGCTATTACATTTTGTTACACATAAATAGGACTGTGTACTTTAATTGTAATAATTACATTTCTCTTAATATTTCTTCCTTTCATTATGGCCCAGGCAAATGGTATAGGTATATTACAGGTGAGGTCGAATAGTTACAATACTTTGTTTAAGTCTGCAATTTTGATTCCTAAGGCCAAGAGTTTGCTATTGTACTACTGTGCACTGGCGTAGCTAGCTCTGAGGGGGCCCTGTATCAAAATTCCTTCTGGGCCTTTTTTTTAGATATGGGAGCGCTATTAGTGGGACTGTAGTTACACATGTTGGGGCCCCATATCATTGATACTGCGGTAGCTACGCCCCTGCTACTGTGGCTAATATTTCTTACTGTCTTGACTGGTTATATACTTAGATTTATAACTTTTTGTATATATTTATGGATTGTGTGTGTGTAATAATTCCCTCTAGCATCCTTTTAATTAATTCTTTTTTAATGATCTTTCAATAAGTTTTTAATTCTTAGGTTTAAAACTAACACCCTAATCTTAATCGTAACCAATTAGTATTATTGCATGAGAAATCTCTTTCCCACCCATTTTAACCAATCAGAGCTCTTGTTACAAAAGAGTTATGCGACCTTCACTGTCAGCATAAAAAGTGAAAGTCTTCTTGTGCTCTTCTCTTTATGTATTTGTGTCCGGCCTGTAATACGTTGCTGCTGCTTGCTTTCGTCTGTTTGCTTTGGTGTTTTAGATGATAGGTTTTATGTGAACTGCTGTAATGTCCCAATCAAGAATAAATAAAAAGTAGCCAGCCAAAAGTTTCCTCCAACATGCCAGGACTACAAAACAAATGGTATACCTAATAATCAAGAAAAATCGATGCACAGCCCAGGCCATCCCATATATATAAATATATAAAGGATCAAATTTCAGAAAAATTTATTTCATTTAATTAAACAAAATTACATGATTAAAAACTAAAGTAAAAGTCTGATCATATAAATTTGTTACATTTTAGTTAATGGAATGGTACCTAACCCTGATTTAAATGAATATATTTCATTATAAATATTTAACAAATAACGAGAAATAATAAGGATGTCCATTAAATATAATATAGACCATTAGATATAATATAAAATAACTATTTGAAATATATGTGAAATAAATTTTAAAAAATTATCATTAAATTTTAAAGATTTAATATCTTTTTTAGTAAAATAAGTATCAATAATTGATGTTTCCTATTATCTGAACATGTTTAACAATTTAAAATGAGGAGAAATTTAATATTTAATGTTTATTTTTGTTAATATCTGTATCTATTTTTTTTAAAGGACCAGGATATAAAATTGAAGGAATTTTAATTTTTGCTTTGGTTAATTTTTTTAATATTGATGATTTATTGCATTCAAAATTTTATAAGCAAAATGTTTACATAAATTACATTTTAAAAAATATTCTGATGCATTAAAACACATTTTAAGTGATATATTAAACTCATAACATATAACATAGTATACTTCATAGCATAACTTAAAAAAACAAAATATCCTAAATAATAATCAATACCCATAAGTTAACATTTTTGTTACCCCTTAAAAACAGAAATTATAGTTGAAATACAAATAAATTAAACTGCATTAAAAAAAAGGAAATCATGTAATGGTACATACACACCAGATAATAGGCAAATTGATTAACTACTCTATATTTGCTAAATACAATATAACATTGAAAGACTAATAATATTGTTACATAGATCCAGATTTGAGGATTTTATGCAAAACTATCACAAAGAAAATAAACAGTTCTTTAAGAGCGATGTGAATTTATTATCGAAAATCCAATCCTTTAAATACAGGATTCAGCAGCAATATTCACAGGGTAAATATCCGAAGGTCTTCACACCTTCAACAGCAATCAAACACAATCACCACTGTTTAAAAATACACGTACATAAAGATTATTCACAAGCACAGCTGAGCAAATTGCTAGTCAAAACAATCCTCACTACTCGCTGGCTTAATCAAGACTCCCCGCTGTACCGGCGAGCGTCTTTATTTATAGGTGCAACAGAAACTTCCAGAAATATAACAGCTTGTGTCATGGAACGTGACACTAGTGGAGAGATCTATTACTTTCTAGAAGATTCCAGAGGGTTACGAACTCGCCAACATGGTCGCCAAATTGGCCACCAACTTGGTCACCAAAAATGATGCCAAGTTCTCATTAAATCGCCATTATAGCGTAAGGGGCGGCATTGCTTGTGAATAGTACAATTTTAACACGACATAAATTTAACATAGAGTAATATAAATGCATTTAACACTCAAATACAAATTATTTACAATATTTACACAAAATTCATAACAATATATATGAGGGAATAAAAATTTTATTCTAGAAATACGCTGTATGTAATGCACTTCACGCTTTGGGCATATTGTGATGTCTTGAAATTTAAGTTCCTTGCATAGTTAATTAAAAATATTAACTAGCATATTTAAGGTAAATTTTTAATTTAACTTTTTTGGGGTATGAAAAGTGCATTCATGTATACATGAAGCTATTGCAATAAAGAAAATGGATAATTTGACACATGAAATGTTTTAAAAATGATGGATTCATTAAAAATAATAAAGAGTACTGATCCAGGTTAATTTCATCATACCAAGGACGTCTTAAGGCCAGGGTTTTGGTTGCAAAGAAAGCCTCGTCTAATTTTCGACACAGCCCTAATAAGATCACGATTCAAATAACTACACAGTTGTAATCTCCGAAAAACTACGAATTTCGAACGATATATAAACTGGCTAAATGTGATGACCATCATCCATGTATAGGTCTAGGCCTATCACCATACACTATCATTACAAATTCAGTCAAAAGGTGGCAGTCAGTCCAGCCAGTTTGCACATTTATTTGTTTCGGGTTATTGTTTATACGAGTTTTTGACAGCGTATGATATATGTGCTGTCTACTTTTAACTGTCATAGGTGGGGCCTACATTTGTGTAGGGGCCAAGGACCTCAAGAAAATTTAAGACGTCCCTGTCAACTGTATTACAATAAATAAGAGAAAAAAAAAACAACTAACTTTGACAAGATATCCTTTTCTATAGGGGGATACAATGCAAGGACTTTACTTATCTCTCTTACGGCGTTGCCATTCAAAACCCTCAATCATATCCTTTTATTGGATCAAATGAGCATTTTTTGTTGTATTTCAACTATTTATGCATTGGCAATATTTTTTAATTTGACATCAAGTAGTGGATTCAACTAAGATCTATATCAAATTCATATATGGAAATTTGAGAAAGAACAGCAAAACTCCAATCTGAAGATGAATGCCTATGATGTAGAAGCTATTTTTTTGTGCATCCCCTCTATTATTTGATGAATTTTAAGTGGCATTACAATGCAAACAAACAAATTTATCAAAATATGTTAGATAGTACATAACTTAAGCAAATCAGGGTTTAAAGCTACATGTCAGGTAATTGATCAACTCATCAGTTGAGAAAATCTTTATTTGCTACACTTAATGTCTATCTGAAAAAAGCTTACAACTCACCTCTTCTACTGGTGAAAAGTGGTACATTAAAAATGGATTCTTCAAACATTTTAACAGAGAAAACTTGTTCATACAAATGACCAATCAGAAAATTTCCTTCTTTATTCTTTGTATAAATTTCACTTTAAAATTGTATTTCAGAAACTATAATGCTCGCACACTTTTAAGAGCCAATATCTAAGAAATAGTGTTGCCAAGTTGGCAATATATATTTCTACACTTTAATAATATAACATAAATATTTATAAAGAAATAGAAGACATGTTTTGCTGTTTATAATAATTTGCAAGATAATCTTTCTGCTTAATTGTTTAATTATAATACAAACATATAAAATTCAACATGTATGGCATTAGAGACATAGAATTTTACCAATAAGATTTTCATACCCACCTTTCACTATTATAGGAACATCGGAATCCCAATCACTATATTGCACAAAAACCTCTCCATATTCCAGAGTAAATGTGTCATCAACTACTCCAAACATGTTTCGTCCTTTATCGGCAGGTATTTCAATATTTGCTTTATTTTTCAGCAGCTCTAGAAAAGGGGGGAAACATTTAAAAGTGATTTTTTGAATTCTCTGTAGTATACCTAGAGCATAGTAATTAAAAACTTTTACATATAAGAATAAAAATGCCAACAGAAAATAAACTTATAGAAAAACATTCACAAATTAGATTACCATTATATGCTCAGTTCTTGCTAAAATTAATTTTTGAATTAAAATTTTTAAGAAATTCAAATCTAAAGTATTTTTATATACCCCCTACCACTTTATTTATTTATTTATTTATTTATTTATTTATTTTTGGTTAATCTTATGAAAATTAAGTATCTTACTGTAAACTCGTTAAGTAGGATATTTAAATATATATATATATATATATATATATATATATATATATATTTATATATGTATTGCTTGATAAATTAATTACTGTGGAAATATCAACTTTTACCAATTCAAAGTCAGAATTAGGATAAAAATTAGTTATTTATCAGAAAAATATGGATTCTTATCTGATAAAAGGATTGGTTTGTCATCTCACAGAAAGGCAGTTAAAGTATTTTTCAAGAGAACGGTAACTTCAGCCAAAGTGGTGAACCTAATTTTAAACATGAGGTACCATTCAAAATATGATATTAAATATCTTAACTGGGTGAATATATATATATATATATATAAAAATTCCAACTTCAAACTACCCAAAAATTTAACTAAGCAACTTCAACTATAAAATACAAACTATTATCAACAGCTATGGAAAATATGTTTAAATGGAATAACACAGCACAGCAATAACAACAGCAAAGGTGAAAGAATTATACCCTCACCCCAAATGATATACAACTTAATTTTAGATTAGTATATGAAATTTATCAGTCATATTATTACATATACAAATATTTGTAAGCTTATTAATTTCAACAAAAATACTTCATTGATTTTTGTTCACACATTTTTGCTTAAATTATTCATGTTTTTTGGAAACAAGACATATGGAAAATTCAGGTATTATTATACATTAATTATCATTATTCCAATAGATAATAAAATCATAATATAAATATTTGCCTATTGTTCTATTTGTGGTAACAAAGCTATTGGATAGTTGTATATAGAGGTCTGAATATTCCATCATTAAATTTTCAATATAACTGAAACAATATTTTTACATATTCAACATTCACCAGCTGCTATTATGTTTATTCACTAATTTAAAAATAACTAAATGGCTGCAGTAGATATGTAGTCCAGCCAATAAGCTTGCAACTAGCAATATTTCAATTTTACAATTCAATTTCACTAAATATCTGTATCATAGTAATTGCACCAATACACCTTAAATCTGTTGGGGTGAATGAGTGAATATTAATGTTGTACTATTCAGCTACTCGAAGGCTTTTGACGATGGACCTCATTATTTTGAACCATGGTCAAGTAATGAGGACAAAACCTGAGTTGGAACCCCCTCTGCTAACTTCCACACCACATCAATGGGGAGGACGTTTGAGCAAAGATAGATTTAATGTGCATTGCCCACTTACACAGCAGGTCTTTAGCAACAATAGGCTTGAACTCATGACACATTGGCCACCAGTCCAATACCTTGATCACTAGGCTACCACAGATTAAAATCTGTTGCATTCATCCTCATATTAATATAGTGAATCACCTCAGATTCTGAATTCATTTTTTGATCATGACTCAAAAATAGCAAAATGTGTTCACTATGCTTAATGGACCATTGTATCAGCAGATATAGACAGTTGGAAGCATTCAATAAAAAACACACCATCACTATTTGTATTATAATTTAATGCTATATGAAAAAAAAATAATATATATATATATATAATTTCTAAAATAAATTTTACCCCTCAAAAGGATTTAATCGCATAATACATTTTACTTAAATAATGCAAATGCTGTATTATTTAATTAAAATTTAATGACAATTACATATCTCTTAAACAAAACTATTTATATCAATAATTTGATTTTTAAGAGGCCTATTAGTGATTCCAAACATGATTTTTCCAAAAGAAATAGAACTAAAAATTAATTAATTTTTTGATATGTTAAATATACCCAGTTGTTTCTGGAAAAGAGAGTAGATCATGGAACGGTAGAGTGGATCCTCTGTGAAATGTATCCCGGCTGTATGCATACGTAGGAAATCAAATCGAAGCAGAGCATGCCTATGCAAGAAGTGGCATGCTTCCCATTCATGGAACATGCTGCTGATATGTTTCTGGATCATTTCCTTCTGCAGTTTCAAGAACACTTCCTTACTAACACCTAACTGTTCCAGAATAGTGATGAAGGGGCGATTCAGAAAACATGCACCTTTAAAGTAAAAACAAAAAGAGAATGTTAATTTTTATTCAATTTCTTTCAAAGTACTGTAAAATTCAGCGTATAATGTCCACTGCCATATATCACATGCACCTATACTTTCAAGGTAATTCTTTGGTATATTCACTGTATACCACACACATCCCTTTTTTATGTGAGAAATCTGAAATTTATGTATGCAATGCTCTTATGTTGTGAAGTCTTCCATTCAAGGTATTATTCCCGGTTTTTGAAAATATAGCATATTTTTAGAACTGTCACTCTTTAACTTCATGAAGTATGTCACTTCTTTTTAATAACCTGTACATAGATAAATATACAAGTCTAATTCTTTTTATACTCATCTCTTTTTTCATTTTTAAGGCTATCATTTTTATACCCGGCATATATAACACACACCTGTAAATTTAAATCTTATTTTTTGTGTTTAAAATGCATGTTATATAGCAGATTTTTTTTAATCTGACTGACTCCCCCTTTTGTGTTTTGTGCGCTTCTGAACAAGTCATGGACGCTTCTTAACTAGACGAGTGCTCTGCACTTAAGAGTTTGGACTGTATTGTGAAGAAATATTGAGAGCTCGCTGCCTAATGACCGGATGGTCAACGGCCTGGCATTTGATAAATAAATAAATATAGCAGACTTTATGGGATGTAATTAGAAAACTACTGTGAACACTGATTAATTTGTGTGAATAACTTCAACAAGCAGAGCTTTTTCAAAACTTTTTTCTACAGAAATTGGGAGGGGGGGAGTCTAGTTATCAACCTAAGTTTTAAGACAAATATTTAGAATTCATAAAAAGAAATCTATCACTTTCACAGAATAAAAAATATTCATGTAATGTTCTTGATGCATAAAAAAAACTTACAATAATAATAGAAATTTTTTAAAAAATAATGTGAACAAAAGGAATAAATTTTTATTGGAAAAGATAAGTAAATAACCAAAATTTTATAAAATAATGGGGGTTTTTTTTTAAGAAATCTTTTTTAGAAATGAAAGGAAAAATCATGAAATATGAGAAAGATGCAAAAAATAGTTCAGTAGCTTCACACTAAAAACATTAGAAGATATTTTTGAAAATTTACATTGGTTATTTTTAAAAAATTTTCTTGCAGACAACCATAAATTAACAGTACATCATTTGATAAAAGATTTAACAGAATGACTAAATAACTTACACTAAAATGAAAGAAACTACGCAAAATATTCTGATAGTTTTTATACACATGCAAATTTTTTTGTAGGATTTAAAATTCTGTAGTAGACAAAAATATTCTAGTATTACTTTCTGTATTATTCAAGTAGAAAATTAATTTTTAAGTAGAGTGAAAGTTCATAATGACTAAAATCTTCTTGCATAAGGGAACATGTTAATCTATTACTTTTATTGCTACTGATCTGATAAGAAAACACCCAAAATTAAAAGTACAATGGGTTCGGATCAGGATGGTCAAAAATTATAATTTTGCATAAACAGTAATACCTCGACTTATGTAAATCTGGAGTTATGCGATATTCAAATCTCATCAATTCATCCTTTATTTGAGGGGAAGGGGGAACAAATTGGTAATGTAATCAAAAAATTTACCAATCTTGCCAGGCCAATAAATTTAAAAATGGATAGTGATGACATTCAAGAGCTTCTGGATTCCCACAATCAGCAGCTAACAATTGCAGCAGCTCATAGAAATGCATGAGCAAAAGCAAAACATTGAAAATGTTTGAGTCTTTAGACCAAGTTCAATCAGAAGATCAAATGACGGTTGGGATTTGACAGAAGGTCTCAGTTTAATTGAAAAAAAAAAGGTTACAAATTTTAGAAAACAAAGACTAGATTGACATAGACATATTTTTTCAGATTGACAAAGGCATATTTTTTCATCAAAACAAAGAATAAAAAATTTTTTGAGCCGGCAGACAACTTTGTTAGAATTTATGAAACTTTCTACGTATAAATAACTTTGGCTTGCGATTTTGTATGAGTGTTTTCTAAGATTTTCTTAAACATTTTTTTCCGAAATTATTTTTTTTTTCATATCTGGCCCCAAATAAAAATAATTTTTATGTATTTATATGTGAAATAACACCGACTTACACGGTTATCACTCAGTCCCACCTATCACATAAGTTTGGGGTATTACTATATCATTAATAGTTTTCAATTTAACTATTCACAGCGTGTTATGAAAAAGCAAAAAACTTACGTTTTTCACTGAACTTGAGGATTTCCAAAGAATTATGATCAGACTCAAATTTTTTCATACTTTTACGAAAACGAATGGTCTTTCCTTTAAGCCTAGGATCAACAACTAGCATGCCTTTGCAACCAGCATAACGAATCTGCATTGCAGATGGTTTCTTGTCCAATACATCTAGTTTCTTGTATACCTAGAAAAATCAAACACAAGATAAATAAGCAGTTCGTTAACATATAGGGTTAATGTTATGTGTGTGTGTGTTATGTTATGCTTTATCTTTTTCTGCAGTTGGAAGAAAATCAATAATAAAAAACTCTATTTAATATATTTTTTGGAGGCTACTGATATAATTACATGCTCAAAGAAGGCTAAATTATAATTTTAATTCTTTATTAACTTCATAGCAGATTATTACTATCAATGTCAGTCTACTGTATTTCTAGTTTCTTTCCTTTTGTTATCCTAACCTTAAATTACCTCAAGTGCCAAATTTTGTAAAAATAATTTTTGAAAGTTTGCAGATGTTTTGAAAATGTGTGATATCCAAATTAAAATGAGTGATAATTAAAAATAGGTAAAATTCCAATGAAAAATGAGTCCTTCAAATATTTGATATTAATTATCAAATATTAATTATCATGAAACTATCGTATTGTCATCCAAAACAATCATGTATAGAAAATTTCAGTTCAATTGAATGCTTTAAAATGTGAGGGAAAAAAATCTTTTATAGTTTTGACCCAAGTCCTTAAAAATGCAACCAATGTGGATGTATCTATAATTCTTTAAATAATTAGTTTCAGTCAATACATTGTAATTAAATTATCGTATTGTCGCCCAAAACAATAGTGTATTGAAAATTTCAGCTCAAATGAGCACTTAAAAAATGTGAGAAAAAAACCTTTTAAAGTTTTGACACTAGCCACTAAAAATGATGTCAACATGGCTGTATTTGTAATCCTTTGAATAATTAGTTTTAATCAATTAATTTTTATTAATTTTTTTAAACTACTGTATTGTCATCCAAATAATTGTGTATATAAGATTTCAGCTTAATTGAGCGCTTTAAAATGTATTTTATTAACTACTGAAAATTTGAACAAAGTAGGAACTAAATAAGGATACCCCTACATAAATATAAGGAATGTGTTCTCAGTCTGCAGTGCTAATAATACTGAAGCATTCATCTCTTTTTTGCTTCCAAAATTTCAATAATCTATATTTAATCTTAGCATTCAAATCATTTATGCTCCTCAAATAAGTGTATAAAAAATTACATACATACAGTGAAAATCGCTTAGCACGAAACTCAGGGAACTGAAATATTTTTTTCATGTTATAGGATCCACATACATTATCATCATCTACTGCAACGAATTCTTCTGATGATATAGAATAATCCAATCTGGCTGGTGTTTTCCCTACTTTGTTCATTCCCAGAACAGAAATCTTTTCATGTTAAGTGATTTTCATTTTGTGTTAAGAGAGAAAAAAAGGCATGAAAATACATAGTAGTTTGTCGAGACTGGTGTATTATTTTGTGTTAAGTATTTTTACAGTGTTAATAATTATACCGTGTTCAGGTTGAATTTTAAAATGCACATTCACTTCCCCCTCCCCCAATATTTAGTAGTGCAAGAGAGCAAAAAGCTGTAATGAGTCAAAAAAAAATTAGAGGAAAGATACCAGTGTATCAAACAGACAAGGCAAATTTGCTATACAGCAATAGAAATTAATTACTTATATTATCCATTGGTCCGATCTTCAGAGTTCTATTTTTTCTGAAATAAGCCGAATAATTAGAACATGAAAAAGGAGAAATTCCTATATGTAAAAATTTTATTACTTCATTTTTGTTCACAATTGTAATTAAAAATTTATGTTGAAAATACATAAATAAAATTTCATGGTCTTGATCAAAATATCAAAATATTATTTTCCAGAATAATGAAATTTCCTACACTAAAATTTTCGACAAGGAATTAGAGAGATGTTCCAATTTCATATATCTTTATATATATTATAAATGCGAAAGTTTGTTTGGATGTTTGGTCGTCCTTCACGCAAAAACTGAATGGATTTTAATGAAAATTTACAGTAATATAGCTTATACATCAGAATAACACATAGGCTATAATTTATAAAGATATTGTGTGAAGTGTCCAAAATATAACGATATTTGTTAAGTAGGAAAAAATTCTACCATCTGCAAGCAATTTTGGCATGTGCTGCAAAAAAGCCCACAACACACAGCATTATCTATCTTTTATTTATGAAGAAACTCTTTTTGTTTTGTCTATGCAAGGTGCTGGCTTCTAATTTATTCCTGTGATCAATGTAATCCCTATTTTTTTATTTCAGAATAAAACGAAGTTTTGAAGGAAGAGGTTGTTTTAAATCTCTCTTTATTTGAATAGCTACTATTGATTTTTTTCATGTGTGAACCATAAGAAATTAATGTATATATCAAAATAAATACTTTTATCGCTTCTGGTACTTAAAGTAAATAAACTTTGCCTTTCCCACTACATAATTTGCTTGTGATTAGCAGTTAATTATAATGCTATAATTTTAATTGAATAGGCAGATATTCCATTTTTTAATTATGAAAATAATAATAACTACTGTATTGTATTTTTTGGAGTGAGTGAATATTAACGTCGCATTGTTCAGCTACACTAGGTCTTTTGGCGACGAACCATGTAATTTTGAACCATGGTAAAGTGACAGGGATGACACCTGACCTGGTACCCCCTTCTCTTAACAACCACACCAATTCAGCAGGAATATTCATTGAAATCCACTCTCCAAGATGTATGGCAGAGCGGGTTCTATGATGAGTATTTTAGCGAGGAAGGCGAATAGTTTTGTAGCAGAAATTACGTTTTCAGCTGACGGCGTTTTCAGCGGATTGCAAACATTATCATTTTTGTCCCGAAAAGATAGTTAATGTCAAAATTTAAGTGTCTTGTGTTTTTTGTATGTTAATGAAGACCTTAAAAAACGATTTGACTATTTATTTTAAGTAAACGGTGTATATAATTAATTTTACAGTTGAATATGTTTAATTAATTAATTAGCTCTAACGGATTAAATTTCCCAAAGTTCAGTATTTTGTTTATGTATATCCCTTAATTTTCAATGTAGTGATCCAAAAAAAAATTACTGCATGAAAAAAAACTGCAGTAAATCATAATGTGGTAGATAAAGGGTTAACGTGCATCACTCCCCTACATGGCGGGTCTTTTAAAGCTCGAGCTATGAAAGTAGCTAGACATTTGCAACTTGACTCTATCATCAGCATTTTGCTATGTTTTTCATTGAATCGCCATTATAATTTAAAAAACGGCATTGCTTGCGAATATTACAATTTTAACATAAAATAAATAAAACAGAAAGTAATATTAATGTATTACACTTTCAGATATAAATTATTCATACTATTTTAAGTCTTCATTACACAAAACTTTTAACAATGTGTTAGTTTTGCTGAGCAGAGCTCAGCTTAGGAAGATCAGCAAAAATCGACCCTCAAGAGAATTACAGGGAGTTAGTTATAAATTTAAAAAATCTTTTTCATCAGCTATTAGATCTACAGACTTAAAATTTAACAAAGGTGTTTTTTTTTCTTTTTGTTCAGCTGAGATATGCAAAAAGCTTCTTTTTTTGTTGTTAATTTACAATTCACGTAAAATTAACTCATTAAAAACTTCATTATCCTTCAATCTGTATTGTTTAATTTTTCAGTTCATCCGTGCGAAAAACGGGTATACCAGCTAGTATATATATAATGTGTCCTATTAAGCTTTTAAATACCTGTTAACAATCTATACTTGATCTGCTTTCTTAGAAATTTTTATTTCCATGTTATGTATTGATCAATACCAGGGGCTGGCAAATAGAGACCTAAGGGCCACATGCAAACCACAAAGAATGTTTTTACCGCCCACTAAGACAGTTGGAAAATCCACTTTGAATCAAGATTTCTTTCCCATACATGATTGAAGGAATGTCTTGTATTTTTCACATTTAGGAAAACAAAATACTTGAAAGTGTTCCTGCAAAGAGATCTGCAGAATTTGGAGGACAAGATTCACAGGATTTTTAAAAAATTGAGCCTAAATTTAATGTGCTCTGTTATCCTATTAATGCTTATTTTGATAAAGCCCATGAGGAGCTACAGCTTGAGCTTATTGACTTGTATTCAAGAGGTAGAGTAAAGGAAATGTTTTTGTGCTAAAACATTGACTTTTACAAATCCTTATCAGATGAAAAATTTCCATGTAGGAAGAATTTTTCAAGGAAACTCTTCTTTATATTTAAGTCTACATATATTTGTGAGCGAAGTTTTTCTTGTATGAAGATCAACAAGAGTAAATGTGGTTGCAAGTTGGCTAATGTGAACTTGCAGTGTGTGATAAGGAATTAACAAGCAATCTCATTCCTGATTTTAAAAAAAATGGAAGGAAAGTTTGACAGGCCACATTTGTGTCTTATTAAACTGATTCCAAAATTAAATGTGTTTGCAGCTATTGATAATATAAAATAAGAAAATTAAATAAATTGAATAAAACTACTACTATTTTATTTGACATATTTGTTATTTTTTATGTAATGAAAGCAGTCATTTTGAAAAGGTGCAGCCCTCTGGTATCCTCCACACCCACAATGTGATCCATGAACCACAAAACAAGTAGCCCACCTCTGATTTATACAATCTTTATCGATTTTGTATTGATCACACATACGCAACTGATATCAACTGCTCAAGTACTTTCTGATTGTACTTGTGAAACAGTTTTTTTCTGGTGCTCACTTTTATCTATTTCCTTCTGTGTCTTGTGCTTGCATATTAATTTTATTTTATTTTATTAAACAATTAAGGAAAGAGGTGTTACATATATATGTATACAATCTTAGTAGATGTTAATGCTTAGAATCTTAGATGTTTTGGTGATTAAAAGAAAGCATATGTAAAAAAAATATTCCAAATACGAGCAGAGAACAATGTTTAAGATAGACTGAATATTAGAAATAAACTGTGGAATGGGATAAGTCATCAATGCAAGTGGCCAGAATAGACAGTTACATTTTTCCTTTTGAAATCGGAGGAAACTCAATTTTTCCCATCTGACAAATGTTTTGCCTTTGATTCTAAGCCATATCTGATTTTCAGTAGTATTAACATTGGGAAAAAAGTGTGGCTTAGATTCGAGTAAATATGGTAATTTTTTTTTAAATATCAAGAGGAAAAATGCCAAACAGTTACATACCTCTTCAGCAAGTTCTGATGATATTCTACCAATGCCATCTGAAAAATTGTAAGGCTCAGTTGGTTCTCCCTCTTCTTCATCTGTCGAAGAATCACCTTCTACTTTTAAAAATTTTTTTGGACTTTTTGGCTTTAGTTCCTCGAATGTGAGGTATTCTTTGACACCCCCTTCAATGTCATCATCTGGTTCTTTTACATTAGTTAATGGTTGTGGTACCTCAATGAACCCTAAAGACTGGGAAAAAGTTTGTCCCATACGAGCCATATATTTTGGAACTTGGCGAATTTTATCCAGAGCACCGAATTCTCGTCTCAGATCATCTGCAGTTTTTTTCTTACTGTCTTCTGCATAGTACCAAAGTCCATGACCTTTCAGTTGACTAGTAGAGCTACCCACATACTTATAATTCCGTTTGCCAATTTTCAAACCTCTAAGTAGTACATTTTTATAATATTTTTTGAAGAAATTACTTTGTAGTTCTGCTGAATTTTGACCGAAAGACTTAGTAGAATAATTAATCGAGTCCATGTTTACATCCTTAATGGATACTCTCAGAGAATAGCCTGGTTCACAGTCACGTAAAGCTCGGCTCTTTAAAGTTGGCTGGGGAGGTAGAAAAACAGTATGTATTGGTGTAACAATACAACGCTTGATAAGCAACAGGTGAGAATCTTGAACTTTTTTGGAAGAAAAATCATCTATTACTGTCCTCGGCTCTTGTTTCCAAAAAGATTCATACAAATATTTGAGGCTATCATAAAAATTAACCACATTCCCCTTAGTGACGGCTTCAAAAATTTGATATAAGGAACGACTAAGGGCATGGGGATTTTCTTTGCATTTTTCTTGGAGGAATGTTTTAACCTTTTCCACTTCCTTCCAGAAAATTAACTGATCACTCACTTCAAAACTTCCAGTTAAAATACACTGCAAGGCATAAAAGCATTCAAAATCATTTAACTGAAACTGGACCACTGTTGTAGGTAGTTCACCCTTTATCACTGAGACTGGAGCGAAGAAAATTTGGATACTTTTACAGTATGTTAATAATTGAAAGAGAAAATCATAGTTCTCACTTTTAAAATCAAGTTTTAGAACAGTGTTCATGGAGAATTCTTTTTTTAAGTAAGATGGGCAGTTTTCATAAAGATCTACAGTCCTGAACCAGGAAGTGGTATGATCGATTTCGTAGAATGGAACGTAATCTTCTTCGTCCTCCTTCCGAATCATAGAATACATTAAAGGAGGGATTAGCATACGTATGTATAAATTCAAACCATCAGTTTTGGAAATCACAATTGAATACAATGACGCATATTGTAATTCTAATTTAAACCAATTATGAGTAGTAATATTACGTTTCTTAATAGAACAATTTTTACCTACCAAAAAATAGAGTATTAATTTTTTATAATCATGTAACAGCAGAAGTTTTACTTGGGTTATTTTATAGTTATCCGATTCAATAGAAGTTTTACTATCAAAATGTTCATAAAATGTATTCAGTCCTATCATGTTTCCGAGTGAAAATTTGAGTACATCAACTGCTCTATTTTCGGTGGAAAGGATATTATCAATTGTAAAAGGTATTGAGCTGAACTTTAAATATAATTCTGAATTAAGGCTTTCATATTTAGAACAGCAAAATAGGTCTACAAATCTTCTAAATGATTCTTCTAAATTTTTTTTACAGAGTTCAGTTTGACAAAACACATTAAACAAAAAGTTCAAATGGAAAAAAGTATTGTCACTTTTATTTTTTTTCTCATTTTCTTGATTGTTAGAATCTGCAAATTCAGCTCTTCTTTTACAATCTTTTATCAAAATAGGCATCCCACAGAAGGATCTGAGGTTTCTCTTTAATTTTAATAGAGGTCCAATACATTTTAAGGATGTGTCACCCAGTCTTGATTCAAGAATTTTATATACTTCTGAAGACTCTTCTTTGTTCATCAGCCACAGGAATTCCAATTCTAAAGCTGGTTCAGTCATTTTGTAAAAGTATGCCAGCTAAAAACCTATACTAAATGAAAATAAAAAAAATTGTTTTTTTACATCAAAATAGAGATTATTTACTAAAATAAGAAATGATACTGAAATTGAAATATTAATTTGTCTTTAAATATCAATGGATCCAAATAATATTATCAAACAATATCTTTCAGGTGCAATGAAAACTTTTAGCAAAATAACTATGCACAAAAGTCACATTGAGTAAATTTAATTTCCGTATAACCTTTAATATAATTTCTTAAATAATCTCAAATACTATAATTATCAATGGTATATACAAAAGCTGCGAGTTCAAACCCATCTGACAGACCAAAAGATTTAAAATGTTTTACATAAAAATTATGCCTTTGAGCTTTCTTATTTTGAAGTTTTTTAAAATGTAAGCCCCTCTCTTACATGTAGTCTGTGTATACCACTGACAATTACAACACAGCAATTTTCTCTGTCTACTCCTAAAATAGAACAAATTTCAACATGCTGTTTGTAAATCAAAGTGTTTTTTTTTAGTAAAACCTTCATAGGACTTAAGAAAAAAAATACTAAAAAAGTCAAAGCTAAAACATTCAGGTTTTCATAATTATAAATGATTTTTTTTTTTAAAAAAAAGGTAATTTTTATTCTGCAATTTATTTTAAACATTACTTTTATCTAATGCCAAAAAACATAAACTAAAGGTTGAAATAAAGTATAAAGTCACATTAAATTTTTTACTTACTAAAATAATTTAAGGTTACACTTCCAGAAATCTAGATGCACAGGCCATACAGAAAAGAGAATAATAACTGCAAGTATATAACAGAATTCAAATAACAAATATTAATATTATATAGTGAATGAAATAAATTTTAGATTAATAATAGAAATAAATTTTAGTTTTTTTCTATTCTTGGGTTTTAACAAGTAAACTGATCCTTTGAAATAAAAACTTAAATGACAGAGATACAATACATTCATAAAATTATTTTTTAAAAAACATTAGATAATTATAAGAACACATTTAGAAGAACCTAGTATCAGTGATTTAAAAAAAAAACATTTTTACAGCTTTATTTATCCAAACAGAAAGCTAAATGTTCTAATAAAAACAATTAATATATATTCCAGACTCTTTACACATTATGACTGTCACACAGATATCTGAGCAACTGCAATAAATTATAAGCTTTTCAGAATTCTATACCTATCTTGGTAACACCCCTAATTATTGAGCTATTTTAAAATCATCTACATTTGCAAAAATAAAATTATAGGATCAAATCCATAAAAAACCAGAATCTGACAAAAATAAACGGCATTTATGTACTACTATCACAAGAAAGCCAACATTCTAAATAACTCATGTTGGTAACTCCCAATTTTACATGTTTCATACACCCTGAATTGGCAACCATGTGCTTTGTTTCATATAATGTCGCCAATACGTAAGAGTACCAAATAAATTTTAACATATCATCAGAATTACTTCAGATTTGATAAGAAACATAAAAATTGATTATCTTTTGTTCTAATACATACACAGAGGCACACACAGGAATTTTTCAAGGGGGGGTCCGGGATCGAAAGTTCACCATTCTTGTATCATGCTCCTTTTGATTTTGTCGATTTTCGGGAACAAAACACAGTAAAAAACTAGTTTTTGAATAAATAATTAGCAATAATTAATAAAATTAATCATTAATAACTAATTAATTAAATTTTACGTACTATAATCACGTACTATAATTACGTACTTAGAATTATAATCAATCGGAAAAAAATCAAGGGCTTTGGAGGGTTCCGGACCCCCCCGCCCTTGTATGCACCACTGTACATACATGAATCCCTTTTCCAATGCTGGAACACATCTATTGCAAAAAATATTCAAAACAATTAAGTTTTGGTAATTATACTTGTTTTTCAAAATATATTGCTATTAAGAAAACATGTAATTTAAATTGTACATTAGAATATATGTTAATTTTTTTTTTAATTTATCTTCAACTCTTAGTTGTACACTTACAAGGAAAATTGATACATGTGGCATTACCTATATGTAAAATATGGTACATAGATATAAGCATACCAACCAATAAAAATGTGAAGATTTTAAAGAAACTGCATAACTAAACTAAATTTGGTACTTACAAATTAACGTTACTGCAGCAGAATTGGCACCACAGGAGTTGTGTTGTCATATCAAACCAATAAAAAAAATTCTGTATTTTATTTGAAAAAAATTCAATCAGTCAAGATTTTTGTGAAAAATGACACAATATGCATGAGACCAATCTGGCTGCGGTGAGGCAAACATGAAAGAGCCCTAAATTTAAATTATATATCACGACTCAAATTCCATTATTTTAACAAATAGCTAAATTTTAAATAAACTAAATATTTAACAACTACATTCTTCAGACATCAGCTTGTTTCTTTCAAAATAAATAAAACATATTGTGCCCTTTAACCACTAGCATGGCTTGTCCTGTATCAAAAAATATCTTGGGAGACTTTCTTTAAAGGTCCCTTAGTATTTTCAGATACTTTTGCTAGGTCCTGGGAGCAAATAGTTTGGGGGGCATATCACTGACATGGCAGTAGCTATAACCTTGCCTTTAATATACTTTTATAATGAAATTTCAGTGAGCTAATGCACATTTAAGTTTAAAAAGCATGGGAATTTACTAAAAAGTTAGAATCAAAATTTTGAAAAATAAATTTAAGTGGGGATATTTTGGTCATAGTGTCACTAAATATCTGCTGTATGTGTGGTAGTTTGGAGTGGGATGCCAGCTAAGACGTCCTCCCTACCACTTGATTAAGATTCAAAATTACAAGGTATATCGCCAATAGCCCTTATGTAGCTTCCAAATGTGACATTAGTAAACAATCTACCCAGACTAGGCAATTTCATGGATGGTAACAATTGCATTCCAGTAAATAGTTTACTTTAGTAACTCTGATGATTAAAAAGCAGAATATGTATGAACAGATTCCATATTCTCTTTTCTAGATTTCAATTTGTTATCAAAAAAACAAAAGTTAAAAAATGCACCCAGTCCCTTATTTTTTTAAAAAAAATAAATACACTGCATTGTTTTTCATGTTTACTTCTTCAGGAAAACGGAATTCTTGTTTCTTAAAAATTTTGTTAGAATATTTCTTCCATTAAATTGTTGTGATAAGTATGACTGAAAATTCTAACTTACATTATTTTTTTATGGTATAGAGGAAAGTCCATATGTGACAGTCAAAGGCTTTGAATATTGGCATGAATGACTTGAATCTTGTTAAGGTTTGTTGCCAATTGCTGATTAGACCTAATCAATTGTTAGCAACATGTTTTTGAGATCCTCATAACTTAACTTTAACTGAACTTTTATTTCAAATAACTTCGATTTGGGGGCCTACACATTTAATTACTTTTAATTTAAATATATTTTATTTCAAAACAGCATTAAGTACTTACATAATAGCATCACCACCACATAATTCGCATCATGCAAAATGTGCCATGATATCAAAACAACAAAGATTCCAAAGCTTTTTTTTATTTGAAGAAAAACGTAACTCTCGTGGTGCAATTTTTGGCTGTGGTGACATTAATATGTAAGTATTCAGCATTATTATAAATAGTCGAAAAAATATAAAAAGTTATCTTATATTTTCTAAAAATAAAGTTCTAAATTTTTTTTAAAAAAACATGCTTGTTTTCAAGCATTGAGGTACAATTAATTGCTTGTAAATGTTTAAAAAAATTTAAAAACAAATAATGTATAATATGACTGTTGAAAACATTCTTACACTAAGAAAGCTATGAAATGTGATTAATCACAATTTTTCCTTGTTTTACTTATTTCATTTAGAATGAACTAAATGCAGTTTAATTTTTTGTATATGCAGTTATTTAATAATGCACTTAATTATTTTTTTAATACATGCAGTTTAATTTTTTGTACTTGTTTTTATGCAACATCGAGGGGGGGGAACCAAAAATGTGTTGCATGCTTCAGGAAATACCACCAGATTCAATATCTAAAAATTGCAATTGTGTTACAAAAAAAAAGAGAGAGAAAAGTCAATTTACGAACCCATTACAAATAAGCATTCAGATGGTTAATTTAAAAAAATTCTTTTCTGAAATACAGAATTAAATTCATAAATTCATTTTTTTAATGTGAAACATTAAAGCAAATGAATATTTACCGTTTTGCAATTCATAAAGGAGACAAAAAATGCTTCAACCCAATGAATTATAGCACAAACAATACAGCTTTCCAGTGCATTTTATAAAAGTTACAGTACTGATGGGAATTTCCCCTTTTAATCATTTTTTTACAACAGGAAACTACACGAATGTTTTATCTCAAATCGATCCAAATTGGATGACTTAATCACTCTTCATTTATTTATAGTGACAACATCATACTTTCAAATAAGTAACTTTTTTAAAAAAAATTATAGAATTAACAAATACACTACAGATCGAAACCAAGTTCAAAAACAGTTAACACGTGCAAGATGAAATAAGCATTCTTCTACTACGCATGTCAGTTTGCTTTCAAAACACAAATGTGACATGCGCAGTGATTTGAATTGCATGCTTTGCCCCTCTAATACGAAACTTATCTGGAGACATTACCGCCAGTTTCTGATTGGGTGTGTTGAGTAACCAAAAAATGCTCATCGTGTCCATCAGCATGAGTACCTGATTACAAGTAAACTTAAAATATTATGATTTAAAATACGAACTAAATTCTACACTCTTACAACTAAATTCTACACTCTTACAGACATAATTATTTGAATTATTTATTGCATATAAGATACCACTCCTTTTTTTAAAAAATTTAGCTTGACATTTTAAAAACAATTTATTCTGAACGATGAATTAAAAAATAACGTTTATTGTGATCTGATTAAATTTTCACCGGCAAGTTGTCGACCATTGATATCCACTATCTGTGTATGCATAAGAACTCTGTATCAAAGATTAATTGAAGTTTTAAAATCAAATTAAAATAAAAGCATTTCCTACAAACTCATATTTTTAAAATGCACTTTTCTGAAATTTTGGTGCATTTTTAAAATATGAGTTTGAAGGAAATGCTTTTATTTGCATTTGATTTTAAAGCTTAAATTAATTTCAGAATCTGGGGTCACTATTTAATTTTTTTCAATTTTGGGGACCTTGTATCTCGCTATTCATAAGCGAGGGACCATTCAACATGGGACGATATGGCAAAAATAATTTCAAAATTTTTCTTTTAATTTTATATTTAAAAGTGTTTCAATCTATAGGTTGATTCGAAACGGGCACCTTACGTTCCGAACGCCAGAACTTTATCGATCACGCCAAAACGATCGTCTTCGCATGGTGTCTAAGTACTGGTTTTATTTAGATACCGCTACACTACTCTCCCACCAGTGAGATGGATAGGGGAACAATTTTTTTTTCTGTTCGTTTTTTTTTGTAACAGAGAGCATGTTTGTATTTCTTATTTTAATCTCTCTCATTATTTTTTTTATTTATTTTTATTCTTTTTATTTATTGTAATTTTCTTGCTGAGATGAGAGAAAAGTAATCTATCGTTTGTTTCGTATAGAGAGAATGTTTTTTAATTTTTTTATTTATTGTTCATTTTTTCTTTTATTTATTATTTCTTTACTCTGTATATACTCTTGTTTATTATTATTTTATTTATTTTCTGGCGTAGACGGCGCGACGACAGTTCAGAGAAATTTGCGTTTTCTTACTTCAGTCCAGGGTCACTAATGTAGGAAGATTCGAACCGGGCACCTTTATTTAGATACCGCTACTATTCCACCATCCGCATACACTAGAGAATGTACTTGTTTAAAAAGAAAATATAACAACTTAACTGAGTCACACAACAGCCCATGAGGTTGCCCATACTCTACCCAACTCGGTATACGTGACCTCTGGCCCTGAGGTGCATGAACAGATGTTCTGGTCAGGTAGTCAGTCTGGCGTGATACCCCCTGTGTTAAGTTCCCAAGCAAGCTTGGTACTCATTTATTGACTCGCTGAAGGGATGAAAGTCTGAGTCAACCTTGCCCTACCTGGGGTTTGAACCATCGACCTGTGGTGTGGAAGCACGTTGCACAAATCACTTAGCAACTTTGCTTCAAAATATAGATAGTATAATAGCAACTATCTATTGTGTTGCAAATTTGCTTGGTGGAAAAGCAGCCTACAGCCCCAATTATTTGAATAATAAGATATTTATTATATACAAGGATAAACCGATTACTATACGAAGACAAATCTACGCACATTCACAAAGAAATATTTTACCAGATTATATACGATAGTGCGTTGCTGAAAATTAACGTCGCACTGTTCAGCTACATGAGGACTTTATGGCGACGGACCTCGTAATTATGAACCATGGTGAAGTGACGAGGATGACACCCGAGGTGGTACCACCCTCTCCTATCTACCCCACCAACAAGAGGGCGTTTGAGCTCTCGACAAATGTAACAGGCATCTCTCCCCAATACGGCGGGTATTTAGTGGTACTGGGCTCAAACTCGTGACAAACCAGCCACAATCCTTGACCACTAGGCTACCGCGCCCACATGTACAATAGTGCTAATAGCAATTTGCGTAATGGAAGTTGCTAGGCCCTCCTGTGGCGTGGCGTACATCCCCGCATTGAAGGGAGGCAGGGATTCTAGGGGGTCCAAAGCAAGACTGACGTGAAGTACGTATTTGGGCTTGGGGCCCTTAAACTTTGCACGGGCCCTAGTATTCTCCATTACGCAACCCCCCCCTCCTCCTCCGAACAAAGTCAGGTTTTTGGCCCTAAGCCGGATCTTACAGAAGATTGCAAAATCATAACATAATGCCTTTGGACCCTCTTGAACAGAGGTGGCCAACCCGTGGCACGATGGAGTTTTAACGGTGGCACGCAGAGACTTACTGGAAATTTTTTAAAAGATAATAAACAAAATTTTTTTATACAATTTTATTAAAGTGGGGTTGTCTCAAACAAAAAAAACCCTCAAAATTTGGATCAAAATATGTTAATGAATAAATGTTTTCTGCAATGAACATAACAAAATAAATATTCAAAACAAGCTAATGTGCTCCTATCAAAGCCTAACCTTGTTAGCATCTGTAAGAGCTAATCTTAAAATATATGACTTGGTAAAAAAAGTAGTTATTCACAAAAGCCACATTAAGTAAATACTGAACGTTTAATAATTATTTTGATTTAAATAATTCAAGAGTTATCCTATTTTATTTTATACCTAACCTAACTGATACGACTTGTAAATAGTTTATTAACAATAAAACATAAGTTTGTACTTTCCTCTTATGTATTATGTTATTTTAAATATCGAGTACACACACATTGGCTTGCATTGAAAAATGTGCTTGTTTCCGTTGCTTGAGATCGAATAACAGCCAGAGATGGAGATAATACATATGTTTATCTCCCAGAAAATAAATATTTACAATTAAATTTTACACTTAAAAGTAATAATGCGAGTAAAAAAAATTACACCTTTGAAGGTGCTGCGGATTGATGCGGACAAAAACCTTGCGTCTGTCCGTTGCGCTTTTTGTTTACAGAATGTCCCGATACGGGGTTCTAAGGTTTCAGTTAAGGTTCAGTTAAGTTCAAGGAGACTTGGCCAGCGCTTTATGCTCCGATAGAATTTGGATTATTTTCTTAAATTAGGTTGCAATGATAGATCGTGATTGCAATGTACATCTGTAAACTTGGTTATCATCATCGGTTTCAACAGCAGATGGTGAAAATAGAGAATTTAGAATCTATTAGCTGGTGTCTTAGAATCTATTGGTTGATGTTAAAAATTCTTCAACTTTTCGAATATGCTCTATTGTTTTACAATTCGCTATTGATGAATAAAACCATTCACCATGGTTGGAGATAAAATTTTTCAAAATTTTATGTTGCGATATGTATTTGTTACAGTTTAAAATAAAATGTTCACTAGTTTCTGGTACTTGACAATCTGCACACAAAGGAGAATCTGTTTGTTTAAAAAGGAAATAAATATCATTTAATGGTAATTTTTTAGCCCGCAACTTATTGATTAAAACTTCTGTATTTCTATTTTTTGCTGCCTGTCTCTATTCCACTTTTCAAGATGAGAAATATAATTATATTTTTTATGTCTTCTGCTTTTTTTCCATGTTTCTTCGTTTCTACTTTCGCGTCGTTTTTTGAAACATGTGTGTAGATCTTCCCAAGTAATTGAAGGAATAACATTCTAAGGTTCTGGAGAGGCTTTAGCTAATTTATCCACTTCTTCATTTATCTCTATTCCCTCGTGAGCTAGTACCCAAATGAATGTAATGGATTGAACTATTTGGAGACACTCTTGTAAAGTGGACCTTAAATTTAAAATTATCGTGTGTATTAGATTTTCTATTAATATTTTAAATACTTTTTAAACCTCATAAGCTGCCCGTCAGGATAACATAGTTTTCTCTTTAAAAAACCAAATTTTTTAACGCAGTCCATATGGCTATTGCTTCAGCTGTGAAAATTGAAATCATTTCTTTCAGTATAAAATTCTGTCAAACTTTTTTCTTGGATATCAAAATTCCTATTCATGTTTGTTTAGTATTTTTTTTAACCATCTGTTGCTATTATGATGCTGTCATTAAAGTGTGACTGGATGTAATTGATAAACATATTTTGCACTATGACATCTGGGAGATCCCTGTTTTGAAAAGGCAGTTCACACACACACACACATGAGTATAGATGTTTATTTTGTGATTTTCGTAGGTCGGTGGAGGAGGGATCCACTGAAGAATATCCAATTTAGAAATACATAGCTCTTGGAACAGGTTGATTGTCCTTTGAAAAAAACTCATCTATTTTTCTCTATATCTATAAAAAATATTATTTATATCCCAAAATAACCTTGCATTTGGTGACCAGTCTTCTAATGCTATTTGTTTATTTATAAATATTTGACAAAGGAAAGTATGGCGATTATTAATACTTCCATTCATAGACTCTGCTCTTAATAAATTGAACAGGGTGTTTCTTGGCAGACCTCGGGCTAAAGGTAAGACTACATTGTAAACCGGTTCTAGTTTTTGTCTGTAGCTACTGCTAGAAAAGGAAAAAAGTTGACTTCCATAGTCAAAGTTATAAAAAGGTATTAATAATATTTAAAATATGATCAGATCGTGTTCCTTTTTTTCGGAGAAGATAAGGCTGTAATGGCATTTAAATATTTGAATCCTTTCTGACGTAGGTAATTAATATTATTTTTCCAGGTGATATTGGGGTCGAAGATTATACCCAGGATTTTTTTTTATGACTCTTCACTTCGGGAATAGGTTTGTCACATATTTTAAGTAATGGAGGTATTATGCTTCTTTTCTGGAAAAGTTGATTAGACTGCTTTTTTCTGGAGAGGTAGACAATTTCCATTTTTTACACCAGGCTGAAATATTTATATATATATATATATATATATATATATATATATATATATATATATATATATAAGGATTCTTGCAATTCACCTATTGTTTTATTCAATTTGTACCGCTATTGTATAAAATATATGACGGTATGACGAAACTTCCCTGGGATTTTGGTGAGGTTTTATGAAAGGTCGAATAATTATGCGAGTGCAGTCTTTTGGAATTTGATTTGAAGACCAACTGTCATTAAAGGATTTCAGGAGAAGATTTATTGCTTTGATAGGGAGATGGTTGAATGTTTGGAGAGAAATTTTATCATGCCCTGGACAGCTGTTCTTTTGATGAGATATTGCTATTTCTAATTCTTTTAAAGAGAAAGTTTTATTAATATCTTGACTATTGTCCGGAATAAGGATATTTGGAATACTATCATTGTTTTGTTTTGCTGAATATTCTAAAAAACAGTCTGCTTGGAATTGTTCGTTTGTTAGTACGGTTCCTTGATTCTCAATAATATTAAATGAAGAATAGTTGGGATTTGTTCTATTTTTGATTATGCGAATTATTTTAAAAAGATCTTTGGGAGAAGTAATTTTTTCGCATGTCCTGTGCTAATACCCTCCTTTACAGGCTTTAATTGTTCGCTTAAATTTTGAGCTTATTTCTTTGTTTTTTATCCAATCTTCCTCTTTAAAATTTTTCTTTGCTTTATTTAGTTGCCTTTTTTTCGCTCTTAAATGCCCGCAAGCTGCTGTCCCCCATGGAACTCTTGAACTGATTTGTTTTGATTCTAATTGCTGAGATGAGTTTTGAGCTTTTTAATTTCTTCTATAATATCCATATTTACATTTTCATTTGAGCTTAACTTTTGTTGAAGAAGATTGGTAAATTTGTTCCAATTTGTTTTTTGTCCAAAAGGATTTGTTGCTCAATTGTATGATCATTTTTTATTTAATGATTATAGTGAAGTGGTCACTTCCAAAATTATCAGTATTTGTGGACCAGAATAAATCATAATTTAAATTTATAGATTATAAAGAAAGATCTATAGATGTAAAAATTCCCGAGGAATGTAGAAAAGTTGGACTTTTATCGTTTAGCAGCATTAAGTCACACACACACATTTTCAGTAATCCAATCAAAAATCTTTTTTCCAGAATCATTGGAATTTTTTGATCCCCATATCTCATGTGATGCATTGAAAAAAAAACCCTAATATCAAATTTTGGCTGTCAATATATGATGCTATTTTTGATAAGTTGACGTTTTAGTAAAGTTTCCCGGCGGAATGTGTAGATATTGAAAATTGTAAGAGGAACTGAACTTATCTGATCTCTGACTATTAAAATTTCTATGTGTTCACTAATTTTTTAGAATACGAGGGCTTTTCAGAAAGTAAGTGAAGTGAAGTGAATGTGGGGTTTAGTCGCGCAAGGATTAACTATGGCCAAGCTGCGCCAAACACTTGTTAAAATAAAAGCCGTATAATTTTAAAAATATATGTTTAAAAGTATATATATGTACACACATATATGCATACATGCATGCATACATACATAAAATATATTAAAAATACAAAGAAACATACAAATCAAATTAAATGTAAAAATCCAGTTTTTAAAAGGAAAGCAAAAAGGTTTTTTGGTGGGAAGTTTCCCCCACCAAGTCAGATAAGGTTAAAACAGATGTATGAAAGAAGGTGACGCTATGATAGTTAAAAACGGGACAATCTATTAAAATATGATAGACAGAAAAGGGGACTTTGCACGAAGGACATTCTGGGGCATTTTCACCCAACAGAAGGTGCCTATGAGTAAAACGAGTATGACCAATGCGAAGTCGAGTCAAGCGGACATCATGTCTTCGCACTCGTAGTGCTGCCCAATGAGAAGTGGAAGGATGAATGCTATGCAGTTTGTTGAGGATCTGTTGATCCCAAGTCTCTTGCCATACACGATGAATATAGTTCTGTGTAAAAGCTTTCAAATCCTGGTAACAGACAGGCCGCTGCATGTGATCAGACATGGATCGTGCAGCGGTATCAGCCTGTTCATTACCAAGTATACCCACGTGTCCAGGTACCAAGGAAAAAATTATATCAAAACCCTTTCTTTCCAATTTTCGCAGAAGAAGAAGTATTTCGATCACAGTGGGGTGTCGGCGTTTTGTTAAAAAGTGCAAGGATTCTAAAGAACTCATTCTGTCAGTGTACACACAAAAATGACGGTGGTTGGAAACCAATATATGCTGAAGTGCAACAAGAGAATGGCAGTCAATTCAGCACTAAAGACAGACATGGAAATATGTAAGGTAAAATTAAGAATGGTATTATTAAAAACAGCACCACACCCAACATGTCCTGCAGTCTTCGACCCGTCCGTGTAGACGGGTACGTACTTAGAATACTTACTGCGATGAAAAGAAAAGAGTTGCTGATAAATAACATCAGCAGTGCCTGCTTTGTGATAGCCTGAAAAGGGGTTACTATAGTTAAAAATTGGAATGTCCCAGGGTGGAAATGCAAGGATATTGTTTTCCTGGATATTTATGTTATTTAAGTCGGCGTCATTTAGAACAGCCTTTGCTCTTTCCGAAAAAGGTTTGATGTTAAATGAACGGGCCTCATAGAGTCGGTTGAGACCAATGGCAAGAGCAAAGGGTTTTAATGGATGAGAAGGAACAGACATGGCACGAATAAAATAATTTGCACTTAATTGCCTCCGCCTTAGTTCTAAAGGTGGTTGATGGCATACCACATACAAGCTGGTAACAGGCGAAGTTCTGAAGGCACCAGAGAGCAGATTCTCAGAGCAGAGTGATGTACTGTGTCCAGTCGTTTTAATACAGATGCATGAGCAGAACCGTACACTACACAACCATAGTCCAAACGTGAAAGTATTAGTGCTTGGTACACTCGGAGTAACGAGACTCTATCGGCTCCCCATAAGTTGTTTGATAGTACTTTTAAGTTGTTGAGGGATCGTTCACACTTCTTTCGCAAGTAAAGGACATGCGGAAGGAAAGTCAATTTAGAGTCAAAGATTACTCAGGAAGCGCACCTCACTGACTACAGGTATTTGAATATTTCATATATGTATAGAAGGATCTGGGTGTAGGTTACGTTTTCTGCAAAAATGGACACAGCTGCTCTTGGAAGGAGATATCATGTGTCCATTCTGATCGCACCACTTAACTAATCGATTGACAGTTGTTTGCAGCTGTCGCTCAATTAGTCGCATGTCTGAACCTTGACAAGAGACTTGCAGATCATCAACATAAAGCATTCCTCGCACTGAAGGTGGAAGTTGATGAAGTATGTTACTCATATGAATATTAAAAAGGGTAACACTCAAAACGCTACCCTGAGGAACACCTTGATCTTGCATGAATTTATGAGAAGATGAGTGACCAATGCGTACATGAAAATAACGAACAGCTAAAAAGTTAAAAATAAAAATGGGAAGATTTCCCCTTAATCCAAAATCATACATATTACGGAGAATCCCATAACGCCAAGTTCGGTCGTATGCCTTTTCTATATCAAAGAAAAGAGAAACCAAGTGGTTTCTCCTAACAAAGGCATCCCTGATTTGGGATTCTAAAAAAACAAGGTTATCAAGAGTGGATCGGCCCTTGCGGAATCCACTCTGTAGAGGAGAAATACACTTTTCTTTCTCTAAAACATACACTAATCGAGTATTAACCATACGTTCAAAGGTCTTACAGAAGTAGCTCGTCAGAGCAATGGGACGGTAACTCAGAGGATCTGTTGCCACCTTGCCCGGCTTAAGGATTGGAATCACAATGGCTTCCCTCCAGCTGGAGGGAAAGCAATGCTCCTTCCAAACTCTGTTGAATAAAAAAAGAATGTTGGCCAGAGAGTTTGGATGTAGATGACGAAGCATCGTGTATGTGATTCCATCCGGTCCAGGGCTTGTATTGTGCGCTTCTAAGAGTGTCTTTTTTAACTCAGTCATCGTAAAATTACAGTTATATGGAAAAAAGGAACGAGTGGAAAAGTTAATCGGGGTACGTTCTGCTTGCCTTTTAATTTCGAGAAAACGAGAATTATAAGAGGCTGCACTCGATACACTCTGAAAAGTTTCACCCAGAATGTTAGCAATTTCGACTGGGGAAGAAAAGACAGAGTTCGAGGTTTGTAAAATAGGGAAGGAAAATTCCTGATACATCCCGTTAGCAGCCTTAACCTTTTTCCATAATTGTTTACTGGACGTTGATGAAGTGAGTGAGGACACATATCGGATCCAGGATTGCCTCTGACTCTGACGCCTTACTCTGCGAGCATTTGCTTTTGCCTTTTTGAACGCCAAGAGATTCTCCGTAGTGGGATATCTGCGAAAGATTCCCCATAACTTCCGCTGGTTCTTATACGCTGTCTGACAATCAGTATTCCACCAAGGTTTGTAACGTTGGAATGAATGACTTGAAACTTTTGGTATGGATAAATCAGCAGCAGCAATCAAAACATTGATGACTTCTTGTACAGCAGTATCAACACTTTCTGTCTTGATCATTGCATCAGTTATCACAGCCAACTGTGTGAAAAGGGCCCAGTCTGCACGACGATAAGAATATGTAGGTGGAAAGATTTTTCCGCCCGTATCATAATCGTGAGAAAGGATAATAGGGAAGTGGTCGCTATTATAAAGGTCCTTCTCAACAGACAAATTTAAATGATGTAAGAGTGATGGTGAGCAGATGGCCAAATCTAATGTGTGAAAGGATTGTGTGGGTTCGTGAAAGTATGTTGGTTCCTCGTCATTCAGCAGACAGAGACAGTGATCAGACAGCACCTGTTCAATCAGTCTGCCACGAGGGTTCGTCTTCGCACTACCCCACAGAGTGCTATGTCCATTGAAGTCACCAAGTATGACAAAGGGTGCTGGCAACTGATCAACCAGGTTGTTCAAGTCATGTTGGTGGATAACAGTATTTGGTGGCAAGTAAAGACAGCAGACTGTGATTAGGCTCGTGGAGTGGATTCTCATGGCTACAGCCTGCAACGAGGTATGGAGAGGCAGAGCACTAGATGGAACATCGAGGGATGTAAAAATACATACGCCTCCGGACACAGAGGGTCCCTCCGTGTCTTTCCGCACACAACCATACCGACGTATCTTTGTTGTGTGACAAGACTTCAAGAAAGTCTCTTGAAGTGCTACGCATACTGGATGGTACTGACGTATGATGTCTTTTACGTCATCTGTATGCGATCTATATAGCCACGACAGTTCCAAGAAACCAGGGAAGTTATTTTTTGGGCGAACTTGGAGAAAGGGGCCCTTTCAAGGGATTATCTGCCACTTGTTTAAAATCAGCCTCTAAAAGGCTCTCATCTTCTTCGGATGCCAGACCTGTGACGTAATCCGTGTCAGAAGGATCAACGTCTGTGTCCATGGCATCCAAAGTTTTAGAAGTTTTCCGTCCCCGGGATCTTTTGGAGACAGGAGTTGATTCATTGGGGGAATCTTGTTCCCTCGCAATCTTTACGAATGTGTTTTTTGCTGGTTTTTTCTTTAAACTTGTTGTAGGTTTTATACTTAATAAGTCTATTTTTTGCTATCTTTTCGGGGACGATGTAGTGGAGATGGTTGTTCTTTAACTTTCCCTTTTGTCTCAGACATGGGAGTTGGTGGCTGAGGATTCGATATAGTAGATGTTTTTGAAGAAATGGAAGGTAAAAGTTGCGTTTAGGCAGAGGATGATGTGGTAACAGCAGTAGGAATATTTGTTCTTCGTTTGGATGACAGTGGTGCAAGTAATTTTAAAGGTGGACAGTTTATTTTAGTTATATTTTCATCTGTTTGGGTAGAATTATTTAAAGTAGAGGATTTGGCAGCTTGAGCGTATGTTTGAGATAACTGTGGGACTATTAATTTACGTGCTTCGGGTTAAGAAATGTTTTTAGTTGTTTTTAGTTCCTGTATTTGTGCTTCTCTATTTTCCATTTAGGGCATATTTTGGAATCTGATAGATGAGGTTTTAAGCAATTAATACATTTTAGCTCTAGACTGCAATCTGTGGAAGCATGTCCAACAGATGCACATTTAGAGCAAGTAAGTTGACCGCGGCAGGAAGTTTGAGAGTGTCCGAACCTCTGGCACTTAAAGCAGCGCAGAGGATTCGGTATATATGGACGTACTTTGCAATTTAAGTATCCACAGCTTTAATGTTTGATGGTAATTTAGGGCTATTGAAGGTTAGAATTAAATTTTTAGTGGGTAAAAGTGATGAGTCTTTTTTTTTATCATAATTCTTCTGACCTGAGTGACACCCTGGTCAGAAAGACCTTCCAAAATTTCTGTTTCAGATGCGCATAAAAGATCGGATTCAGAGATGACTATTTGACAAGAATTCAAAGTTCTGTGAGGAGTTACGACCAGTGGAGAATTTATAAAGGTTTTGGCCAGTAAAAAAGATTTGCTTTGTACAGCAGATATTGTCTCTATATGTAGGTCACCTGATCGTAATTTTTTAATGGATTTAGGTTCTCCACCTATTCCTATTAAAGCCTTGTGAATAATAAACGGAGATTTTCGCGACATTTCATTGTTTGGTAGGGATAAAATTAAAAACCGTGTGTGTTGAGCAATTTCATCAACGGTAAATTTCGGTAATACGAGGACTGTATCATCCATGGGTTTAGCATCATGAGTTGGGTACAGTGGAATGGGGTTTTTAATAGATGCGTTTTGAGTTTTTTCCTTATTTGGATTTATTTGGATTTTTTTTAGAAAGGAGGAGGAGAATTCCTTTTGATTGTCAGAGGACCAGTTTGGCAGGGCTAGCCTTAGATTCAGCAACCAGTAGTGGCCTCGGGAGAGCCCCCAGCTCTACAATGCAGGACCCCATCCAGGCACCACCTGGAACTACAAGACAGGCGGGATTATACACCAGCTGATAGAGCAGCCAGGACATGCTGGTTAGGCCGTCCCGGGCTCCTGTACTATCTGGCGGCCTGAGACGCGAAACTCAGCTTTTCTCCGGTACCCTCTACATGGCCGCTTCCTCCAAGACCCCACCTCACCAGTCCAAAGGTCCTCAAAAGTTCAAAACCCCGCTCCAAGTGCCAGTTTTCCCAGGGAGCAGTCCGTTGTGTCATCATACCAATAATGAAAACCCATCAGACACAACTTCATTCCACTCATTCCTTGTCTGCACAGGACTTCGTGGCAGAAAAATAAAGATAATAAGTTGAACACAAAAAATCAATAACCGAACATAAAGTAAGCAACAAAATCAAAATATTGAAAGAAATTTAAGAAAATAAAAATAAAAGAACATAATATAAAATGCAAACCATAATACGGCAGTAAAAACAAAGTTGGAACAATGTTCATTGTCCAATGTAGGTCTGTGGTCTGGTCGTGAAAAGAAGAAAAGGGAAATTTGAATGGCAAGAAAGAGGGCCGAAAATAGGGAAGGATCTCTAGGGTTCCCCGGGTTCGTGAAGCCCGTGTTTACCAAAGACAGTAAACCCCTAGGGAAAAGGGAAAGATCACTAGGGCACCTCGGGAGCGTGAAACCCATACTCACCTAAAGAAGGTGAGCCCCCTGAGTGGTCAGAAAGTAAGTAATGTTTCCGTCTGACTTCGCTAAGCTCGCGCCGATCACGTACATTTTGATGTCTGAGTGTTTGGCATCTCAGTCGGCGTCCAATCATCACAACGGGAACATTTCTACGCTACCCTGTTTATCGATATTCGAATTTAAAATGTGTGCTGCAATTGAAAATCCCGCCAGTTGTGAAGTGCGGTCTGTGATATGGTTTTCGTTGGCAAAAAACCTAAAACCTATGGAAATTTATCGGCAAGTTTGTGAAGTGTACGGAAACAACGCAATGAATAAAAGTTCAATCCGAAAATGGTGCATTCAGTTTAAAAATGGCCGAAATAACGTTCACGATGAAGAGAAGAGTGGATGCACTAGCATTGTGACAAACGAACTGGTCACTAAAGTTGATGAAAAGATTCATGAAAACCGCCGTTTCACAATAACGGAACTTTTGCTTAGTATTCCACAAGTTTCACGGACTTTATTGTTTCAAATTGTCTCACAAAAGCTAGGCTACCGCAAATTTTGTGCAAGATGGTAGCCGAAATTGTGCTTACAGACCTCCATAAAGATCAGTGAATGGGAGCAGCTTTGACATACCTGGAGGCCTACGACAGGCATGGTGATTCATTATTAGATCGAATCGTAACTGGTGATGAGACGTGGGTGAAACACGTGGATTGCGAGACAAAATTACAGTCCATGCAATGGGGTCACACAAGTTCCCCCAAAAGACCAAGAAAATGTTTGCAAACCTTGTCACCAAAGAAGATTGTGTTTTGAGATGGGCAAGGTGTGCTTCTGATTGATTTCCTCGAACGTGGTGCCACAATAAACTCTGAGCGGTACTTTGCGCGACCTTAGGAGAGCCGTTCAAAACAAGCGCCGAGGAAAATTGGCATCCAAAATTTTGTTTTTGCACGACAATGCCCGACCTCATATGGCAAACTGCACTCAAGAACTCCTTAATTCATTCAAATGGGAGGTTTTCCCGTATCCGCCCTATAGTCCTGATCTTGCACCTAGTGATTTACACTTGTTTCCAAAAATGAAGAACTGGCTAGTAACAAAGCGCTTTGAAGACGACAAGGAGCTGCGGGTGCGCGTCACTGAGTGGCTGAGATCGCAGGCGGCACAATTCTACGACAAAGGAATTTCAAAGCTTGTCCATTGCTATGATAAGTGCCTCAATTTGTTTGGTGATTATGTAGAAAAGTAGAATTTTAGTCGCTTTTTCTCTCTGATGTAAATATTAAATTTGTTTTCTCTCTCTCTCTCTCTCTCTCTAGTGCTTAGTTTCTTTTTAATTCCAAAACGTTCCTTACTTTCTGAATAGCCCTCGTATTTTTATGGCGCTAATATCTTTACTTAAAGCTATCTTTAATCCTCCTTCTTTTCTGATTTCTCTATCAATTCGGAAAATATTTTATTAGGAATAGTGAAAATATCATTTGGAAGTAACCACGTTTCTTGAATTATTAAAATGCTTGCTTTTTGAAAAATTGGCTCGAAAACAACAGTTTGTGCATTGTTTATGTTTTTCAGCGTATAAATTAGTTTTAAACAATTCGAACCCTATTGGGACTCTTTCGGAGACCATGCATCCAATTTGGGTAACTTTAATGGTTCTGATAGGTTTGAATCTTGATTCTGTTTTTTTGGTGAAACGCTGAATGTCCAAAATTGCATAATTGTTGTTTTCTAGTTCCGATTTTATGTCTTCTATTGTATATCCATGTCTATTCCTTGCAAAATGTAACTACTGGTTAGGCCAATAAAGGACAAATATTGTACTTATTTTTTTTCCATTTATTTCTTGAATCCTTAATGCTTCTTTGGCGGTCTCGCAACTATTTGTTTTGATTATGATCTCGCCGTTTCTTGTTTTGCTTATTCTCAGAATACTTTTTTTAATTGTGAACGTTTTCATTTATATTTCTTTTAATTTAAGTGGATTACCACTATGAAAGTTATTTTCTGATTTTAAGAAAATTGTAATATTCGGACTCGTATTTAAAAAAAATTTGCCTTTCCTCAAACTTGTGGCTATTAATTCCATATGTGTTAAATTACATCAATATTTATTTAATGAAAAATGAATATTTGTACTTTCCACCATTTTATTTTCAGGTGAGGGTAATCACCCATTTTTTCTTCCCTACTCCAACACTCTATTTTGTATTAATACACTACATTGTGTGTTTAAATACCAAAACTAAAAGGTCTTATCCCAAGATATAAGAAAAGGTATACTAAATAAATTTCAAGAGAAAAAATACTTAAACAAAACGATCTCCCCGCCACGAATCCGCTTGAAATGTCTCCTACCGGCAACAACTTTCAGCATCAAATCCAAAGCTTTCATTCGTTTCCGTCCGCAGACATGTATTTTCTCAGTTGAAGGCGGAAAAGTATGGCGTGCTCAGTTACAGTTAAGTGAGAAGTGTAGGAAATATACTCCTACCTAATATAGGGCTGAGGTAGCCCAGTGGTCAAAGTATCGGATTATGGCAGGCATGCTATGAGTTCGAGCCCAATAACACTAAAGACCCGCAGTGTAGGGCAGCGATGCACGTTAAATCTGTCGAGAGTTGAAACGTCCTCCCGTTGGTGTGGTGTGCTAGTTAGGAGATGGGAGTGCCAGCTCAGGTGTCGTCCACGTCACTTGACCATAGTTCAAAATTACATGATACGTCACCAAAAGCCCTCTTGTAGCTTAATATAGTGCGACGTTAACATTCACTCACTCACCCACCCTATATCCGAACTAGTTCGGATATATAGGAATTTTATGAACAGGTCGTCATTGCCTGGATGCACTTGAAGAACTTGAGCCATTGGCCAAGAGGACCCTTCTCTTTGATAACTACGATGTCATCTTCCTTCAAATGTGGTTGTGCATCCTGCGATTTCTTGCGAGGTTGTAAGAAAGAGAGAAAGTCGGAGCTCCACTTCTTCCAAAAGCCACGTTTGATATTCTGTAGCAACTCCCAAAGATCTCTATGGTTGGAGTTTGAAGGAAGCTCCTCAGGAACTGAAATAAGGACATCACCTATAAGAAAATGTGAAGGTGTAAGTGTAGATTTGCATTCTATATGTCAGAGTCATTAATCTATGACAGATGCCTGGAATTTAGTAAATCTTCGATTTGTGTGAGCAATGTTGTTAACTCTTCAAAAGTTAATATGGTTTCTCTCAACACTCTCCCCGGGTGCAATTTGACGGATCGAATGCCTGATTTCCAAATATCACCAAAATGTAGAGAGGATGGTGGAATAAAGTGCCAATCAATGGAAGAATTGGATAAATAGTACGAGATGGTTTCTCATTAGTTGGTAAAGAAAGCAATAACTTCCGTATTTCGTCAAGTTTTCAATGAGCTCCCAAAATATTGGTGCGAATGTCACTGTAAATGGGGTGGGGAGCACCACGACAAGCACTAAAACGACGAAGTGCAGCTAAGAAGGAATCGGTTGTTATGTCTCCGATTGCTTCAATATGAACAGCTTTAGTTTCTAGACAGACAAATAAAGCAATGTAACCCTCTATCGATTTGGTCACTCACAGTCGACGCGGCTTGGATAAAGGCTCCCTTTCCTTTGCTAGCCTCCTGTGCCAGGTAATCGTGGAATGGTTGTTCCACGTTAGCAGGTTCCAGGTTAGCAAAAGGCTCTAACGAAGGAAAGCCCCGGGGGTCAAGATTTGGAAATAGCTGTTGAATCTTCTCAACAAGATCCACTGTGGATCCGAGAACAATGACCTCGGAAGGTTTCATGGTGTTTAAATGGGATCAAAACAGCACCCTACAATTAATGTAATCTCCAAGGTCTGCTCCTTCGTAGAGTGAAAGATTTATCGCAAAGACTCTGTCGTCTTCCATGTCTCATGAATAAAATGATGCGACTGGCTTCTGAGCCCTGCTTTTATAGTAGACAGAATGCGGAAGTGGCTTCTAATTGGTCGATTCAGCTGATAAGGGTTCCCAACGGTGTCTGTATGAGGAGAGGCTCTTGACCGGAGGCTGTGTGTTTTACGAGCTGTGTATTAATACCTTTCTACCTTGACCATATAAATATTACTTTGCGAGAGGATATTTGAATTTGTGCAAGTGTTACATTCAATAATTCCAATCTTGGCATAAAGAGGAGCCCCCAGAAATGAGAGAATGATTACTGAGTAATCATTCTCACCTTTTGGGGGGGCTCAACATGGCATCTACGGTGCTCTCAATGGATTGGGTGGCTTGTAGAGTGGACAGGTGTTGCTCACGTCCAGGTGTTGTAACAGGCAACGCATGTGAAATATATGACCACAATGCGTTTCTTTTCTGGCCAGTGCATCGTACTCAGACAGATGGCACACGAGTCTGGCACTTGAAAAACAGCATCGGGCCATTTCTGTCCATAGAACCCATTCAATACCGTTTGAGTCAGTTCAGTCCAGCTGGAATATTCTTGGGGACTATGTCGTCTCCAAGCTTTATGGGCCAAACTGAACAACTTGGGTTTGGCGGGATTATTCGATATGGCCTGTATAAAGGCACCTTTCTCTTTGACGGCCTCTTGCTCCAGAAAGTCATTATGCTGGTCAGAAAGTTCAAAATACGAAAAACAATCGTAACAAGGCATGTAATGGGGCTCGTGATCCGATAAAACTCGTATCATAAGGTCAAAAATGTTTACTGCATTAACGTCCTGGATCGTAATCATCTCGTTAGCTTTCGCAGTGTTTAAAAAGAATCTCGGGTACATCATAAAAGTGATGTAAGCACCAAGGTCTAACCTTTGGTACTTGGAAGGTATAACGTAAAGGTTTGTTCGAACTCCATGTCTCATGAATACAATGATGCGACTGGAGCCTTGCTTTTATAGTAGACAGAAGGAGGAAGTGGTTTCTTATTGGTCGATTCGCGCGCGTGCGCGCATGACTGATAAGGGGTCCCAAGAATGAAATATGGGAAATTGTTGAATGATAATTGCTTCCAAGTATTAAATGGGGAAAGCAATGCATGTGAAATGGTATGAAAGAAACAGGCACATGTTTGAACAATCACTTATTTATTAACAGCAATTTTACTTGTATTAGTGGGTTGAATTATGAATACATTATTACGCAATTTCATGAGAGGATGATTGATGGGCACCAATAAAACAATATTTTTTGGAACATTCTGTTGAACAGGATTCTCCGAGGGTTCCTGTTTGATGGTTGGACAGAGTCTTTTATTGGCCTATTGTTGTTCCATGAGCCTCTTTCCAAGATCCAGGCGTTTGATATGAAGGTAGGGGGAAATTGTCAGGGCACCCTTGTCACAACGAGTGATCAGGGGTGAAGTAGGAATGCGTTAAGTCACCTCGACTTTATTCACGAAAACAGAGGAATCCACCATCCCCAAAGGGGGTCTTTCAGCAGGTGGAATTCTTTCAGGTTCAACACGTGGAGTAGGCATTCTTTCATGTTCATGCAGGGTGCTTCATTTTACATTCCGTGAAGAATTTCCCTGGTGTAGGGGAAAACCACTTTTGACATAATTGTACATTGTCTGCCAACTTACGCTATTTTCGTCCGTCATATGCATGGCGACGGGTAAGTATTCTTTTCCATTCTGTAAAATTTTTTCCAATTTTGCTTCAGTGGGTTCGCCCTGCAACATTCGTTCTTAAAACACCATCTATTCCAATAAAACGTGGATGGCACAATCATGGGATGGTTCTTCTCCTCTACCATATACTAAGCAATCCGGTTGACAAGAGCATGTATTCGAAACGACTGGCATGGTTGGCACTTTCAGCGGCACGATAAATTTCCAAGATGAAATGACCAATGTTCAGGAGGCATGATAAATTGCCAAGATGAAATGACCAATGATCAGGAGGCACGATAAATTGCCAAGATGAAATGACCAATGTTCAGGAGGCACGATAAATTGTCAAATGACACATTTTCAAGAGGTACGATAAAATGTCTAAAGGCGAATGAAATTGTCAAGATGAAATGATTATTGTAGAAAGGTACTAAGCTTATATAGCATCTTAAAAAGATTTTTTAAAGATGGGTTAATAAAGAACTACTTTGCAGCTCTAAACTTATTTCTCAGTTTCCTTGCAACTTCAATTTCATTTGCTGCATTGAAAGCACTCATAATTATGGCTTCTTCCTTGAAACCTTTAATCTCTGAATTGAAAAAAAACATTATTCCAGGTAAGCTCCAAGAAAATACCTCAAATTTGTTGCCTTATAGACTAAGATTCGAACGTTTAGCGGGTATATTGAAATTTCAAGAACTCTTGAAATATAGTATCCCATTCCTGTCAAGGTAGTACTGAACGAACATGGATTTCACATTTCGGACTGCATCTACAGTAGGGAAAACTGCACTGAAGGACCAGACACTTGTGATTGTTATTTTTTATTTGACGAACCCGAGAAGTATTTTATTGTGAAACAATTGAATCACGTAGTTGTACGGGATGGATCAATACATCACAAGGATTGTTTGAGAAAAGCCCAATGTCGTTGTGAGAAAGCCATCTCTATTTCAATAATCATTTCATCTTGACAATTTCATTTGCTTTTCGAAATTTTATCGTGGGCAATTTATTGTACCTTTTGAAAATTTGTCATTTGACATTTTATCGTGCATCCTGAACAATAGTCACTTCATCTTGGCAAATTATCGCACCACTGCAAAGTGCCAACCATGCCAGTCGTTTCGGATACATGCTCTTGTCAAGCGGATTGCCTAGTGTATGGTAGAGAAGAACCATCCCATGATTGTGCCATCCACGTTTTATTGGAATCGATGGTGTTTTAAGAACGAATGTTGCAGGGCGAGCCCACAGAAACAAGATTGGAGGAAATTTTACAGAGCGGAAAGGAATATTTTCCTCGAGCCATGCACATGACGGACGAAAATAGCGTAGGTTGGCAGACAATGAACAATTATGTCAAAAGTGGTTTTCCCCAACACCATGTAAATTCTTAACAGAATGTAAAATTGAGCATACAAAATTTTCCCACCCTACTTGGCAAGCTGCAAAATAAAATCTGTACACCCATGTAAAAAAAATTTTTTTTGAGAGTATAAAAGCTCGACAGCCTTCCGTTCCTATTCATTGACTCTCAGCGTTTCTTCAAGAGTCATCATGTGGTTCGAAATTCTCCTGCCTCATCAGCCCTATCTATTGGCTGCTATGGTTGGAAAGGATGGCAAGCTCTACTTTAGACTGTTGAACGTTGGAGCCCTACTCGGTCGATCCAAAGTATACGAATTTGCCAAAAGATTTCACAACATCGTCATTCAAGGGAGAGATATGTTGCCGGCCCACAAACAGTATCCAGTCATGATGCAAAAGCCAAAACTGGGGACTCCCAAAGTCGTCTTTAACATTTTGAATGCCGAACTGTCGTCGTTGGCCATAAGTTTTGTCACCAGTCTCAATTCGGGCTGTGATCTTGTGGAGAACCCAGGCAACCTGTTTGTGGATAGTTACAAAACGTGTCCCGTCTTGCAGGTTCAAGACTCTCCCAACTCCAATTCAATTTTGGTGAGAAAGTGGGTCCAATGTTTCATCCAAAAGGTGCGGGACATGCGTCGGATGTAATAAGGCCTTCTGTGGAACTTGCTGAGAGACTTTCTCTACCTGAGAGGATTCCTACTCCACCTGCTCAAAGACCTGTTGAACCTGACAGAATATCTACTCCACCTGCTTAACCGGAGAGTAATCACCCTGCTGAACCTGAAAGAATTCCCATTCCACCTGCTTAACCGGAGAGTAATCACCCTGCTGAACCTGAAAGAATTCCCATTCCACCTGCTGAACCTGAAAGAATGCCTACTCCATCTGCTGAATTTGAAAGAATGCCTACCCCACCTGCTTAACCTGAAAGAGTTCCACCTGCTGAAAGACCCCTTTGGAGATGGTGTAGCCCTCTGTTTTCGTGAATAAAGTCGAGGTGACTCAACGCATTCCTACTCCACCCTTGATCACTCGTTCTGACAAGGGAGCCCTGACAATTTCCCCCTACCTTCATGTCAAACGTCTGGATCTTGGAAAGAGGCTCATGGAAGAACAATAGGCCAAAAAAAGACTCTGTCCAACCATCAAACTGGAACCGTCGGAGAATCCTGTTGAACAGACTTTTCCAAAAAGTATTGTTTTATTGGTGCCCAGCAATCATCCTCTCATTAAATTGCGTAATAATGGATTCATCATTCAACCCACTAATGTAAATAAAATTGGTGTCGAAATATAAATTATTGTTTAAACATGTGTCTCATTTCTTTCATACCATTTCACATGCATTCTTTTCCCCATTTAATACTTGGGTGCCCTTATCATTCAACAATTTCCCATATTTCATTCTTGGGACCCCTTATTAATCGCACGCGAATCTACCATATAGAAACCACTTCCTCCTTCTGTCTACTATAAAAGCAGGGCTCCAGTCGCATCATTTTTTTTCATGAGACATAAAGGCCGAACAAACCTTTCGATTATACCTTGCCAAGTACCAAGGGTTAGACCTTGGTGCTTACATTACTTTTATGATGTACCACCTGAGACTCTTTTTAAACACTGCGAAAGCTAACGAGATGATTACGATCCAGGACGTTAATGCAGTAAACATTTTTGACCTTATGATACGAGTTTTACCGGATCACGAGCCCCATGACATGCCTTGGTACTAGTGTTTTTCGTATTTCGAACCTGCCAAACGGCATAATGACTATCTGGAGCAAGAGTCCGTCAAAGGGAAAGGTGCCTTTATCCAGGCCCTATCGAATAATCATGCCAAACCCAAGTTTTACAGTTTGGCCCTTAAAGCTTGGAGATGACATAGTCCCCAAGAATAGACCACTGGACTATACTCACCTGGATTAAACTGACTCAAGTGGTATTGAATGGGTTCTATGGACAGAAATGGCCCGATGCTGTTTTTCAAATGCCAGACTCGTGTGTCATCTGTCTGAGTCCGATGCACTGGCCAGAAAAGACGCAGTGTGGTCATGTATTTCACATACGTTGCCTGCTACAACACCTGGACGTGAGCAACACCTGTCCACTCTACAGGCCACCCAATCCATTGAGAGCACCCTAGATGCCGTGTTGAGCCCCCCAAAAAGGTGAGAATGATTACTCAGTAATCATTCTCTCATTTCTGGGGGCTCTTTATGCCAAGATTGGAATTATTGAATGTAACACTTGTACACAAATTTAAATATCCTCTCGCAAAGTAATATTTATATGGTCAAGGTAGAAAGGTATTAATACACAGATCGTAAAATACACAGCCTCTGGTCAAGAGCCTCTCCTCATACAGGCACCCTTGGGAACCCTTATCAGCTGAATCGACGAATTAGAAGCCACTTCCGCATTCTGTCTACTATAAAAGCAGGGTTCAGAAGCCAGTCGCATCATTTTATTCATGAGACATGGAAGACGACAGAGTCTTTTTGCGATAAATCTTTCACTCTACGAAGGAGAAGACCTTGGAGATTACATCAATTTTAGGGTGCTGTTTTGATCCCATTTAAACACCATGAAACCTTCCGAGGTCATTGTTCTCGGATCCACAGTGGATCTTGTTGAGAAGATTCAACAGCTATTTCCAAATCTTGACCCCCGGGGCTTTCCTTCATTAGAGCCTTTTGCTAACCTGGAACCTGCAGACTTTTTCCATGATTACCTTGAGCAGGAGGCTAGAAAGGGAAAGGGAGCCTTTATCCAAGCCGTGTGGACTGTGATTGGCAAGACTTAACTGTATAATTTGGTGCATAAGGCTTGGACAGAGCACGGTCCCCATACTCTACCCCCTGGATCAAATTGGCTCAAAAGCTGTGGTGGATGGGTGCTATGGGCAGAAATGGCCCGATAGCGTGTTTCAAGTGCCCTATTCTCGCCCCATCTGCCTCACTCCTATACAGAAGCCAGACAGAACGCAGTGAGGCCATGTGTTTCACAAGAGGTGCCTTTTGCAGCACTTGGACATTTACAACACCTGTCCCATCTGCAGAGCATCATTGAGAGACCTACAAACACCACGTTGAGCCCCAGAAAAATGGAAGAATGGTTACTGGAAAGGAGCATAGCTCGGGACCAGTAATCGTTCTCCTATTTTTTGGGGTCCCTTCTCTCCCCAACCTTGGCAGAGAATTTTAATGATGCGGAAATTCCTTCATCGGAAAATATTTTTAAGCCACGAAGAAACAAGAGGGATTCTCGTGATATAAACTCTCGACTACATCAACAATAAATAAGAAGCATTCTCAGTAATATGGAAGAAACTTTTTCACTACATACTTGCTACTATATATTAAATACATACTATATATATAAGGTAATGTTAACTTCTTAGACTATGAGTTGCTGAATCTAACAGAGTTTTGACAGCGTTTTAAACAGGTACAATAACGGGCAAAGAGTCGAGTATATGACATGTCTTTAGATGAGATTTGAAACAAATGGGGACCATTTTTTGACATGAAATGAATTAAATGGGTTGGAGGTAAAATTTGGGAATGGAATGGAAGCCTCAGACGATAATCAGATGTCGGTTCAATCAATCGCGCTGAACATTCAAACGTATGGAGTCGTTGAAACATGGAAATGAGAAAAAAGGGGGAATGGAGAAACGAAAAAAACCAAATGGAGAAAGGATAAATAAAAAAAACCCAAACAGAGAAAGGACAAATAAAAAAACCAAATGGAGAAATGATAAATAAAAAAACCCAGATAGAGGAAGGACGATAAAAAAATAATTTTTTATATGTTGGAAAAAAAGGGGTTTTTTTTGTTTTAAATTTTCGTAAGCAATGTGTATTTTGTTTTGGAAACAAACACTAGAAACATTGAGAAAGGAAACGTCCCGACAATATAAATCATGTCGTGTCATGCTTGGAACGTTTCGCCAAGGATGCCAAAGATGTCTGGGCATTCTCAGAGGAGTAGGAGGAGGAAATGGACGAGAAAGTATGTGGATGTAGGCACTTTCAACCCATGCCTCGGGAAATGTATGGTCGTCGCAAAGTGAGGGAAGGCTTTTACGATTCAGTGTTTGAAAAACCCGACAGGTGGGAAGAGGGGAGTGAGAAGGGTTTGGGAAAAGAAGTGTGGGGTATTATTCAACGTCACTTGAAGGGGGTCTGGTATCACATCATTGTGAAACACAACATTTTTTATAAGTTTTGTAAGGAAATGGAAGTGATCCGGGATCAATTTATCATTTTACCCTTTTGGTGTCTATGCGACGGATTAGAGACCGAGAGGGGTAAAATACAACATCGGAACATGGTTTTAGCGTGCGAGCAAGAAAATTCTTTTGAAGAGATTTGGAAGGGAAAAGTGCGTTATATATGAGTTTCCCTTGAAGGGTCGGGCCAAGAAAAGTGTCAAGATTAAAAATGCATTTCATCTGGTGCGGAGCATTGTCCGCATGAGCCAACCAAAGTCGTCGTGTGACGGGGGTAGAATTCCCGAAGACTTGATGGATCCAGAACATGGTCCCATTTTCACATCAATTGGCCATTGCACCCACATAGTATTGCCTTTCTCTGTACGCTCTTTCCAGGAGGGATAGAAAAATTACTGTTGGAGTAACTGGGCAATATATAAAAATGTATCCAGTTGGGAAAATGTGACCAAAATGTTACCAGACTTGCGGGGTCACTTGAAATGGAGTGTACCAATCCACATGACGGGTTGGAAGTTTTTAAACTGTGTGATTCCTTTCCGATACGAGGTGACGGAGGAAGAGACTCCCTTGTACGTGACACTATACCGTAACAAGAAATTGTATTTAAAAGAGGTCAACCACGGATACGAGTGTTTGTTTCAACGGATGAGAGACAAAATGTGCGTATTGTCCCGCAAACAACAAAATATGATTAAGGAAATTAAGAAAATAAAACAAGAATGGGCCATGGACCAAAAGGTGATATTAAGGGCCAAACTCAACGAGATGAAAGCGAAAAATGACCTGATTCAAAGGGAAAAAGATATATTGAAGGAGGAAAAATGACATCTTGAAAACCAAAGAACAAGAGTGAAAAACTAAAGAAAATGAGTTAAACTCTAAATTGCAAGGTACTTTACGCGGAAATAAAATTTTGAAAAGAATACTACAGAGGAAAAGAGCGGACACAGAATCTCTTCCAATCCATGGCGCTGAAACAGTCGAGTAAAAAGGTTACTTCGACCTCTTTCAGCTGTCTCTCAACTTTCTCGTTTTTCAGACTGAACAAAGTTGGTGGCTTTCAAAAATGAAAAATACATAGAAGATGTTTACAACCTTATTTTTTTTTTAAAAATTTTTTTTAACCGATGAAATATTTTTTGAGAGTAGAATTTAAAGCTCCCACTCATCTCATGCTCCTCATTCCTACAAAAATGAATTCCCCAGACTATGATGATTTTATTGACATATTCAGTGTACCAACACCTGTTTCACCTTTACCACCAACTCCAGTAGCTCTCCATCCCATGAACCCTCTCAAGATGTGATTTATGATTCGTTACCACACATGGGACAATCTACGGTTCCCGAGTCACCTTTGAAAGATTTGCTTCCCGTGGATTCTAAGACGCCAGTTGTTTTTAGGCCGCCTGAGGTTTCTACTTTACCACCTGTTAAGAAGGTAGCTGTCAAGAAGGTTGATTCCGTCATTCATCGAGAACATTCTCCGCGATCCAGGGAAGTGGCCGCGGTAGCCGAGTGGTATAGGTATCGGATCGTGGCTTGTCTGGTCACGAGTTCGATCCCAGTACCACTAAAGACCCGCCGTGTAGGGCAGCGATGCACGTTAAATCTGTCGAGAGCTGAAACGTCCTCCCGTTGGTGTGGTGTGGTAGTTAGGAGAGGGGGTGCCAGCTCAGGTGTCGTCCACGTCACTTGACCATGGTTCAAAATTACGTGGTCCGTCGCCAAAAGCCCTCGTGTAGCTGAACAGTGCGACGTTAATATTAAATCAATCAAATCAATCAAGCGATCCAGGGAAAGACGGAATGAGGAAAGATGAAACGAAGAAAGACGAAATGAAAAATACGGAATGAGGAACGAAGGCCACGAGATCCCAGCTTGTATCGCAGACCCGATTTCAGACCCTAGTATCGAAGGCCTGATTTCAAACGCAGAGTGTTTCGGAGACCCCCTTATGCACAGCAATTGATGCCCACTTCCCAGGAAAATGCCCAAGTCTTTTTCCACAGCCAAGGTTTGGCCGTGTTGTTGTGTATTAGGAACAATGGTTTAAGGCTAACCAATGCCATGCCATGGATCGGGAATGTCCAAACGAACTGTTTAAATTTTTACACTATCTTAATGTCGGTACCATTTGTGTCACCGACCAACATTCTAAACAAAAATTTAAGGAAATCCAAGCGAATTGGAGCTCCTCAAGTCAATTCAAACGAACCCCTGTGATGCTTTTAAATTCAAATGGACGCGAGCTGGGATAATGTCCGTTTTGTAATTAGACAACATGTCATCGTTGGATTACAGTGCAAGGTGCATGTGTGCTATTCTGCATCAACCCATCAATCCCATTTTTCCCTCGTGATTGGCTCGAACACTCATCATCCTTGATTGGCTACTGATGGCCCCATCCACGTCCTGTTTGAAAGTATAAAAGAAGACTCATCTCGACGCTTTACATCAACTGCCTCTCGACCTGCCAGAAGATGGACCAAATCGCTGCCTTTCCTGAGCACATTTCAACGAACGTGGTGCCCGTGACGCTGCCCGAGAAACCAGACGCATTGGAATATGCAGCTCGGCAGGGCCAAGTCTGTGCTTGCATCATTTACCAGGAACCCAACACAAAACGTGGGTTTGTCTTGTTTTGTAAAGACAATTGCCCCCAAAGACGCTGCTGGATAATTTCAAGCTTGCCATAAGGGAGGCGAAACACGTGAATGAATTCAGACCCGACGATGTCTTGTGGGAGAAATTCTCCAAGGGAATTTTGAGAAATCCCGATAGACCCTTGAAAAACACCGACAAGAGGATGGTGTACATTTATAACATGTTTTTTGTGAAAAAAAAGATTTTACTTTTGGCTTTCGAACGGTAACATCTGGAGAGATTCACCTTTTTCAAACGACCAACGTCCCCATGCTGATCTATGAATTTCCTTCTTCCAGTCTCAGGTGTCGCGCCAATCCCAATTTGTTTGGGAGGAGCTTTGAGCCATTTAACCAGTTGCTCTATCATCGAATGGTGTTGGAACCCCACACGGCGTAGCCGATCCCGGCTGGAACCCGTTACATCTTGTTGACGGTTCAAAAGACTGTGTTTGGTTTGTACATTATCCCCGAAACCATTCTCCCCCAGCTCATTAAAAATAAATTTAACCTGGGGGATTTTAGAAAAATGAAATGGTACGATCAAAAGACCTACAAGTTACCTCCTCCTACCCCGGCTCATGTATGTGCAGAGACAAACAAATGACATTTGGAAGAACAGCCAGGGCCTTCTTCCAAGAGGTTTCCAAACAGAGTGTTTATCACACCCATCATTAGACCATCTGTGGCTCCTGTGTTGATCTTCAACTACCTTGGCCTCCCCTCAACCCGTGAGTATTCCAGAGCTTCAGCCTCCTGTGCATATACGACCTGTTTCACCTGAGCGACACCTGAGCTGGCGACACCTCGACCACCTGTTCAGATCCCAGATCCACCTGTGCAGATCCCAGCGACACCTGAGCTGGCGACATCTACACCACCTGTGCAGATCCCAGATCCACCTGTGCAGATACCAGCGACACCTGAGCTGGCGACACCTCCATCACCTGTGCAGATCCCAGATCCACCTATGCAGATCCCAGATCCACCTATGCAGATACCAGTGACACCTGAGCTGGGGACACCTCGACCACCTGTGCAGATCCCAGATCCACGTGTGCAATTACCAGTGACACCTGAGCTGGCGACACCTCGACCACCTGTGCAGATCCCAGATCCACCTGTGCAGATACCAGTGACACCTGAGCTGGCGACACCTCGACCACCTGTGCAGATCCCAGATCCACCTGTGCAGATACCAGTGACACCTGAGCTGGTGACACCTCAACCACCTGTGCAGATTCCAGATCCACCTTTGCAGCTCTTTTTACCAGATCCACCTCAACCACCTGTGTAGATTCTTTTACCAGATCCACCTGTCCAATTACCACCTGTGGTGGAGACTTTGGAGCCAACCCTTACGGACGACTCTTCAATAGATCAGATCATGTCGACCGTATTTAGAGACTGCTCGCAACAAGGGATTCTAGCACCCCCGACTGATACCCAAGAACCCCAAAAAAATTTATTTGAGTGAGCAAATATGATTATTATGAATTTATTGAAAATTTTCATTTTTAATATGATATCTGCTTAAGAATATTTCAAAAATGTCACTTCAGTATACACAATTGCGTTTAAGAAACAGAGTACAGGCATACAGTAACTGAGCACAATTTTAAAAAAAACATTTAAAAAAGATTATATAAAAACTCTTTCCTTGTAAAAGTATTATCCTTTTTTTTCTATCACATGTTATCTTCATTATGCTTTATGCAGTTATAAAATTAAGAATCATTACGTATATATTTCTCACCTGTGGTCACAATCATATATCTTAATTTTTTTTCTTTTAACACTTTGCTTAAACACGCGATGATTTATTAATCAGTAATAATAACTAATTGAAAATGAATCTAAACTACAGAAAAGACCTAAATTTCAGTAAAAAATGACTACATTTAGGTATAACATTTACTAAATCTACATGAACATCTGAAATTGCCTCCAAAGGAATTTAACAAATATAACAGTTTCAGTTATACAGTTATCTAAAGTTAATTTGGGTATTAAAAAATAAAAATTAATCGAGGCCTTGCAACTTTTCCCAAGTTTTAAAAAGACAATGTTTACATTTCTATCTGTCAAAATGGGTGTGGTAAATCAGCTGATTAATTTTTTTAAAAATCATTTTAAAATACTTCTAATTCATATAATGGCTTATATGTTATATCATTGGAAAAGTCTTGATTTGGAGATTTTAAAAATATCAAAAACTTAAAACTGATTTCCAAAGGATTTTACCAGACAGACTGCTCTTAATGCTTTGTATTTCTTCCTGAAAGTGGATGCCTTGAACCCAACGATTGATGGTTTCTTCGGCGGTTTTGGTTTCCGAAAAGGAAAGTGGAGTAGTGTTATTAAGGGATGAACTTTTAGTTGAGCGAGAGCAAACATGATTATTTTGAATTTATTGAAAATCGTCATTTTTTGTTATGATATCTGCTTAAGAATATTTCAAAAATGTCACTTCAGCTTACACAATTGCATTTATGAAACAGAGTACATTTATATTTACAATTTAAAAAACATTTAGAAAACAATTTTTATAAAATCTCTTACCTTGTAAAAGTATTATCCTATTTTTTTTTCATCACATATTATCTTCGTTATGTATTATGCACTTATAAAATTAAGATTCATTACGTAAATATTTCTCACCTGGTCACAATCATATCCTAATTTTGTTTCTTTTAACACTTTACTTAAATACACGAAGATTTAGTAATCCTTAATTAACTAATTAAAAATGAATTTTAACTAAAGAAAAGACCTGAATTTTAGTAAAAAAGGCCTACATTTTAAGTATAACATTTACTTAAACCCACATGAAAATCTGAAATTGCCTCCAAAGGTTTTTAGCAAATCTAACAGTTGCAGTTATACAATTATCTAAAGTTAATTTGGGTATTAAAAAATAAAAATGAATCGAGGCTTTGCAACTTTTTCCAGTTTAAAAAGGCAATGTTTACATTTCTATTTGTCAAAATGGGCGTGGTAAATCAGCTGATTATTTTTTAAAAATCATTTTAAAATACTTCTAATTCATATAATGGCTTGTATGTTATATCATTGGAAAGATCTTGATTTGGAGATTTTAGAAATATCAAAAATTCAAAATTGATTTTTAAAAGGGGTTTACCCTACTGACTGCCTTAAAATAAAGTTATACAATGCATGTTATTAAAAAATTAACGTCTACTTTTCCTGTATCGGGATGGAGTTAACGCGCGTAAATATCCTTTAGGAAAATTTGTAGGACATTCTTTAATGTCGAATTTATCCGTAGGATCTGGCTCAAATTCCTCCTGCTCCACGTCATAAGCTATCATGTCTTCCTCATCTGTTGCATATTCTGTAGGTGCTGACTTTCTAGGTCTATGTGGAGCCATTTTTATTTCAATTTCTGGTTTCTGTACTTTTGGGCGCTTTCTTCTATTTCTTGAATTTCGTTTTACACACTGTGGGATTTCAGGTGCATTAGAATGTTCACTATTGGATGTAGTAAGGACAGACTCTGATAAGGGAACTAATGGTTGAATTTCAGTTGAAAGCGCAGCAAATTTATTAGGAGTTGTAAGAGAACGGGTTTCAGTTTCTAAAGATGAAACAGAAGTATTCAAGTTATTGCCAGGGGAAGTAGTAGTAGTAGAAGGAATGGGTATTTTTAACAAAGACTCACTTTGTATTGTTGGTATTATTGCATATGGGGAAGGAAGTAGATGTGCTTGAGTAGATGAAGATGACGCGGAGACGGTAGACACTGAAGACGAGGTACTAGGCATCGTCGGATTTGCAGAAGATACGGGTTTCAGACATTGTAAAGGTGGTCAGATTATGTTTGTTATATTTGGATATGTTTGGGTAGTTGTGGATATAGATGAAGGTTTAGTAGCCTGAGCATACGTTTGGGTTAAATGAGGAACTATTAATTTGCGTGCTTCAAAATAAGATATGTTTTTATCGGTTTTAATTTCTTGGATCTGCTTTTCTAACTCTCAATTAGGGCATAATTTTGAATCTGATGGATGAGACTGAGTACAATTAACACATTTCGGCTCTTGACTACAATCTGTGGAAGCATGTCCAACAGATGCACATCTAGAGCAAGTAAGTTGACCGCGGCAGGAAGTTTGTGAGTGACCGAACCTCTGAAACTTGAAACAGCGCAGAGGATTCGGTATATAAGGACAATTTAAATATCCAGCTATTATTGTGTTTAGTAAATGTAGACTATTTTAAATGTTAAAATTAAATGTTTTGAGGGAATAATTGTGGAGTCTTTTTTATTGTGATTCTCCTGACCTGAGTAACACACTGATCAGAAAAGCCGTCAAGTATTTCTGATTCAGGAGTGCTCATCAAGTCAGGTTCTGAAATTACACCTATGCAAGAGTTAAGAAATTTATGCGGAGTTACAATAAGGCGAGCTTAAAAAGGTTTTGGTGAGGAGAAACGACTTTGTTTGAATAGCGGAGTTTGTTTCAATGAGTAGATCCCCGGAACGTAACCGTTTTACGGACTTCGGTTCACCACCTATTCCAATAAGGGCTTTGTGAACAGCAAAAGGTGATTTATTGGACATTTCATTATTTGGAAGAGCAAGTAATAGAAATCTAATATGTTGTGAAATTCGATCGACATTGGGTGTGGGTAAAACAAGGCCTTTACCCGGTAACAGCAGCATTGAATCCATAAGTACGCGTAAACAACTTCTTTCTGGCGTGTCTCCACCCACCACGGAGTCCAACAAGGGAGGCAGTGTGCCGGTCATCTGGCAAAAACCAGGTACGGCGCTTACCTGGAGTACACCCATAATATAATACTACAGCATCAGGACGAGGATCCAACGGGTAAACCCGACACCCCTTATCTATAGCACTAACCCTACAGCAGTGTCTCTTCGGGGCACCGAAGAGAGGTACCACCAGCCGAATAACAGGAGCGGGCTCACTCCTGCCACCCGTCTACAGTGAAGCGTGGGCGAAAGGGAACGCAGAGGTATCCTCAGGCCACCAATCTCCTTCATACAAGAGAGGAATAAGCCAAAGGGCACGCAAAGGTATCCCCATTTTCCTCCTTACGGGACGCCGCACACGGCAAACATGCGGGTTGGTTAACAAATGATGTTAGTCTAAAAAAAGTAAAGCAACATAATCAAAGTATTGAAAGAAACATACGAAAAAGAAACTAAATGAACGCAATACAGAATGCAAACCAAAATATGTTATTAAATGATTGTAAATTTTCTCATTAGAAAAGATTTATACTTATAGTATGTACATTTTGAACTAGTGGTCTGTGGTCTAGATGGGAAAAGAAAAAAAGGAGAAATTGGATGACAAGAGGGTCATAAATAGAGAAGGATCACTAGGATAGGGAGTTCGTGAAGCCCGCGTTTACCAAAGATAGTAAACCCCTTGGGAAAAGGAAAAGATCACTAGGGTACCTCAGGATTGTGACGCCCGTACTCGCCTAAAGATGGTGAGCCCCCTGAGGGGGAAGTAAGAATGAAAGATGCAAATTAACAAGATTTTGAATATCGGAACTTAGATTAAGCTAGATGGCAATTTGTGGCAGTTGATGGCAAGTAGAGGAATGTTAATATAGTTCGTGGTTCAAGTTTGGATAAGGTTACGAGGCGGTGATTAGAAGTTTTAAATGATAAAGATATAGAGAAGCAAGGTGCATACCAGTGCATGCAAGTAAATACAAGATTGCCTTTAGTATATTAGTGATTGATTCTCTAGACTGCAACAAGGTAGGATTGAGTATTTAATATTAGAATCAGTGATTGTATTGGAATTGAGTTTAGGTGATTCAGTTATTGATAGTAGTCCGAGTTAGGTTAAGTCGTTATTATCTATATATATTGTGTGTTGCGTATTTTGCCATCGTAGATTCTCTCACTTTAATTATTATAATTTAATTTGTTAGAAGTTTAAGTTGAAAATCTTAATAAAGATATATTAAGATTATGTATGCCTCTAGTTCTTCCGTTAATGCTACCCCTCTAGCTCACATTGACACTCCGAGAGATATTCTCCCGGGGGGATATCACACGGTGAGTAAGTACCGAAATCCGTTGTTATGCTTTCCTAAATGTTTTAAGTCCACTAGATCGCACTGCCATAACTCATTTATACCATATGAAAGCGTTGCTCTTCAAGGAAATTTGTATCGAACGCCTTTATGAAGGGAATAGGGGGTCTTGTGATGATAAAAACATTTTTGTTTTTTCGTAAGGTACTTTGGTGGCTTTTCATAGTTTCTTAATTCCACCGAAGGATGCAGGGTTCGCAAAATTATAATATACCGCTTTTAATACTCTTTACATTTCCTTTTCATGTTCTTCTTTTTCCCCGAGAAATGTCACGCCATTCTAGCATATCGTCGATGTGACTTTCGTGTGAACTCGTGTCACCTTCTAGATTTTTCACTAGCTTCTGATTTCTAATCCACCACGTAGGGATTTTTATCTCGTTGATAGCTTTCCAAAAAATTTCGAAGCCATGAGGTTCGAGACCCTTTTTAACGTTCCTCATCCAATATGAAAATAGGTCAATCACATTTGAATGCTTATATAACAGCCTGATTATCAGTAATCAATTCCCCCGACTCATTCCAAGAATAGCTGCGTGTTTTCAATTTCTCCACAATCGACGGAATGAGTTTTTGGAAATGTGCAGGCACAGAGAGATTGATATCGCGTACAATAGGATCCTCCAAAATATTTCTTTCCACTACTTCTATTGATTTTTCTTTCGGAATTTCCTCTTCAATTGTCACACACACGTACTGGAGGCTTAGGTTCTCTCACCATATGCTGGTATTTGAGAATCAATTGGCTTAATAGTTTAGCTTTTGTATCATCTGAATAACTTGATGCTTGCAAGAGATTTTCTCTCTCCTCTCTCTCTCTCTACTTGACTTTCAATCTCATGCAATCCTGCGTCTGAGGTTTTAGAAAAGTACGTTATTGCCAACTATTCTGGAACAACAGCTATTCGCTTTGCCATTGTGTGTGACAGATGTTATATTCGATTCCCTATTGCTTTTCCTATAATGCCTACTAATGCCGTCAACACTGGTGCTATGAGTAAAGGGAGAGCCCCACCAATTTGAATTATTTCTTTTCATTTTTGTTTTAACCATAACTTTTTATTGCCGATTTTTCTAATGGCTTTTTTATATTTCCTCAGTTTCTTAACATCGACAGCAAGGTTGCCTTCTAGAACATTTAAACAAATCTTTCGGCAGTACGTTTAATTGCTCTTTGTGCAGGAGATGCAATGAGCAGTAGTTTCAACAAATGATAATGCTTCTTTACATTCTTCATTTTATCTGTACATAACTCCAATGAATTCCATTGGAATCAGGGAACACGCTTTCTCTGAGCCGATATTTTTCGTCCGTTCTCGGGTGTAGATCTACCAACAAATAGTTAAAATAACTTTGCGTACTCTTTTTGTAGGCATCCATAAACGATGCTGCTTTACTTCCATAGAGTTGTCTGACAAAGAATTATATTTGTCCAACATCGCGGTTGTTTTTAAACAATATTACATACTGTGCATTCAAACTTATGTCTAGCCTCACTTTACTTTGAGGAAATAGATTTTGCAAAATCAGAATCACACTGATTCTAGAATGGTGTGCAGTGACAGTGGATAACTGCGAAACTTTCTCATCTAAGGAATGAAGAAAATCATCGAAAATATACAGGCAATCGCTTTCAAACTTTTCAGAGAGAGAGGTGAGCCTTTTACGGATTTAATTCCTTTTTCGCTAATGAAATTATCTTGGAACGCTTTATAAGACAAAATTATAGTTTTGAATTCGTAATCTTACGCTTTCTGACCGTCTCGCATTAGGGTAGTTTTTCCACATTGGCTTGCACCCACGCATAAAAGACAAGAGGGATGTTTCAGTTTGAGCATTGTTTACAGATTTTCCGAAATTCTTTTTCGGTCAGTTGTACTCCCAATCTACTTGGTGTCAAATGTGTTGAATTTATGCTAAAGAAACGCCGAATATCATACACGGTTTCACTCTGTTTCTTACACCGATGAAAAAATATTTTTCTACCGACATGTGCAGAAAGAAAGTATGTGTTATTGTTTACATCAACTTCATGTTGAATTACCTCAATGTGATTTGATATTATAAAAATTAATTCTATGATAACGAGAGTAAATAAAATCAGGATGCTGATAATTTTTTTGACCATTTCCCTTGACAATTGTAATGCAAAAGATGTTTTGCACACCAAAAATTATCTATATATAATATTTCTGAATCCTTCTCTTTCCCATCCTTGAAAAAAGAATGCATAACCAATTTTCACTAACCTTCATCGGTCGCGCGCCATATTAAGTAGTCTCGACACGTCTCGTACACATTGCCTTCCCCTTGAGAGAAATTATTTAAACTACACTCAGATTCATCGCCTCGTTGAATTTTTAATTCTTCTACCTAGCTCTTTTTTTAAATTCTCGCTGAGAATAGAACTGACAACTTTGGAATCAAAAACGTTAACAACTTCGTTTCCAGATTTCTATCGCATACTGCGAACAACTACAGTTCAGAGAGAGTGTTCGTATGCTTTCGATTACGCGAAAGGCACTTTTTATATGACAGCCATCACGTCTATACTACTCTCATGTAACCTAGCGATTTGTATTCGTTCATAAATTATTTGTATTGTTTTTCAAAATCTGTGGGTTATTTTTAAATTTCCGTTCCATCGCTAGTAAGTGAGATATTGCTGCGGGTTTTGAGTTTCCTAATTCTGAATTTGATTTATAAAATGAGAGTTTTATAGCAAAGTGTCCATTTGAATTAAATGCATTAATGTTTTGAAAATGTGTTTCCACAAATTGTTCTTCGGAATTTAATATTTTATCTTTTACGTTAGGAATTTCTTCTAATCCCCCACAACTGTTTTGATTGATTGTCAATATTTGTACCATTAATGTGAAGATTTAACATTGAATTTGAGTTTAAAGATTCAGTTAATTTGCCGGAAACCAGGAAAACCCCCACCCAAAAAATGGAATTTGTAGCAATTAAATTGTTTTGAGAGCAAGTAATTTGTACAGGAAACAAAATAGAAAAAGAGTAGTCCGATTCGAGAATCATATTGATATCGTTTGGAATAAAAAATTTCGGATCCGCTAAACATGCATTTTTCAAATGAGAAAAATGGGTTTAATTTACACTGGTGTGCAAAAATTAAGGACGAGACGGTTTTTTCAATATAACTTTGTACAAAAGCTTTCCAAATCAACACATTTAATACCGTAAGATCCCCAATACGTAAGGACATGTGTAATATGTAAGCAACACTTACTAAAAGAGAAATCAGAGGGATAAAAAGAAGCTTGATTGAAAAAGTAGCATGGAGCGCAATGCGACTGAAGGCCGAAACATCCCTGTGATGGGTGTCCAGCAAGAAACATCCGGTCTTTAGTAGGGGATATGATCTCCCCTGACTGCTAGGCAGGTTTCACAGCGTCTGCCCATGCTGAGAATGAGGGTGTCAATGAGTTGTTGAGGCATTGCTGCCCATTCGTCTTGCAGCGCCAATCGAAGCTCCCGAATCGTTACTGGTGGTAAGGTACGAGCTGCCAAGCGTCTGCCTAGAAAACCCCATACATGCTCGATGGGATTGAGATCCAGAGATCGTGCCGGCCAATCCATACGTTCAATATCCTCACTCTCTAAGAGCTGTTCGACAGCTACTGTGCGATGACATGGTGCATTGTCGTCCATGAAAAGGAACTGCAGACCCATAGCGCCTCTCAAAAGACGCACATATGGAAGAAGAATCTCGTTACAATAACGGGTCCCGTTGACTGAACCTGCGTCGAAGATGTGAAGGTCTGTACGACTACCAAGCATGATGCCTCCCCAAACGAGAACACCGCGACCTCCATACCTGTCCCTTTCAATGAAGTTCGAGGGATGATTGAGGCTTCCCCGCTCTCTCCAGATGAGTATGCGATGAGAATCGCTACTCAAACGGAATCTGCTCTCATCTGTAAAGAATACTCGTCCCCATTCATTGTCTCTCCAATTCCGGTGTTCCCGGCACCACAGATAACGCCTTTTCCGATGGGCAGGCGTTAAAGGTACACACCGTACAGGGCGTCGTGCAAACAGACCACACCGTGCAGTCTTCTGGCCACGGTAAAACGCGATATCGGTCGTCCAGTCCCCTGTGTCGTGTGTCTAGCGATTTCTCCCGCTGTCTGTCGCCTGTTTCTTCTGGCCTGTAAGACAATGTACCGGTCATCTGCGGGTGTGGTTCCTCGTGGGTGACCACTACTGAACCCCCGAATAGCTGTTCATGTAGTTTGAAATTGTCTCCAAAGTCGTGAAACGATGCTGTGAGCAATTCCGAACTCTGCAGCCACACTTGTCACACTGCGGCCTTCCTCCCAATGATTCGACCTCGGGTAAAAGCATCCAGATGTCGTCTAACAGATTGATTATTCACCATTTCTCGCTGAGGCAGCAACTCGGTGTGATTTTAACCCTCTAAGTGGGTACCTTCCTCCTGAAAAGTTATTCCGAAAGCGTTTTACTCTTATTTTGCTATTGCCTTCAAAAATGCAACAGACTTCAATTCTTTCCCCCTTTTTAGAACTTTGGAGGTCGAACGGGGACAATTTTATGACCTAGTTCGGTTAAACCTTTAAAAGGGGGAAAGGATTTCAGAAAAGTGCGGCTAATCCGCTTTTGAAAACGTTACTTGAAGGCAGAAAAATCCGTGCAGTACATTTTCGAAGCATCTTTACACTGACGGAATTTTCCTTGCTATCCGGTTAGAGGGTTAACTGCTATACGGCGTGCAATCTATTTGCCAGAAATACTGATCTTACACCGACAACATGCTTTATACTACTCAGACACTCCCCCATTACGTCTACCTGCATATCTGCGCATGTGCTACCGTACATCACCTTACTTAATCTCCTGATTGGTCTTTCTGTCCGCTCTGCCTCTTCGTTCAGCTGATATGCTAATTTTTCGACTTCGTCCTTAATTTTTGCACACCAGTGTATACTTTCCGTCGATAATGGTGCAGTTAGTTTTTCCAAAACATACGTTTTAACTGGTAGTTTGACCTTGGGGTCATGCAATGATACTGAATCTATATTTCGACATATCCTTTCGATTTTAGAATCTTGTAATCTTATTTTGATAGTATCGTTTTCTGTCTGGTTCTGACCTTTGGCATAATGAGATTTATTAGTTGACACGCATTGCGTAATTTTTGAAATTATTATCATGTAATAGTGAATGATGCTTTTCCTTACAAAAGTGGCGTGTAAAAGTTGAATTACGATGTGACTCAGTGTGCTTATCAGATAAACAGTTCGTACGTAATTTTTGTTTGATAACTTGTTTACGCTCTTTAACAGACATTTCTTTAAATGTAAGACATTTGAATACAAGATGATTCCTTTTACAACAAGAGCATTTTAAATTATTGTTAAATTTCGATTTATTAATATAAGGTTGTTTTTCAGAGCTGTACATCTGTTACTTAAAAATTCTATAAATGCTTCAAATGTAGAAAAATCAATATTATTTGAGAATTGTGCCCATTCTTGGCGCGCTTTAGGATCAACTTTTTGTAACAAAATGTAAATCAACCACACATCTCTAGACTCTGATTTAGTATCGATAGGTTTAAGACATCTAATTACTTTGTCGGAAGTTTCTGCTATGTTGCGTAAGCTGCTAGAGTTACTATCATTAAAAGAAGGTTGTTCCCTGAATGTTTTAATAAGTGAAAAAATGATTTGCTTCTTTTTATCATAACGAGCTAATAATTTTTCTCAAGCCTCGTTATAAGCAGTTTCAGTAATAGGAATATGCTAAAATATGTTCTGACAGCAATAAACCTCTAAGACAGTGTTTCTCAAACTGTGGGGCGTGCCCCCTAGGGGGCGCGATAACCTTACGAAGGGGCGCGAGCATATCGAAAATATAAGATTTAAAAAATAATTAATTTAATGGAATGAATTAAAACAAAATACTTTCAGACATAATAAAAAATGCACTTTTACTCTGATATAATTTATAAGCGCGTGATATAAGTCATCAAAAATAAAAACTTCTTCAATACTTAATTAGCTATCTTTGACCCTATAACCAAATAAAAAAAACTTTTATTTGATTTGCTGCAATCCCATGATGAGATATTTTTTATTACGTTTTCTTTTTAAACCTAAAATACTACTCTTTCAGAGAAAAAAAATCCTAGACCCAGAATCGAAGACATTTATGAACATAAAAAATTCATCACTGTGATTATTTTTGAAATACTGCACAATATAGCTGTAATCTGTTTTTGCTGATAAACCGTTTGACCTTCGAAGTTATTGATACAGTTAGTTATGACCCCTCTCTTATGTAATTGTTTCTCATTCAGGGAAATTGTAAGTAATGTATTTCTCTGTTGCGCTTTTTTCCATGCAAAAGAGTTTTATGATATTTGGAAAACCACGGAGAGCACAACTTTGAAGGATTACTTGGCCAAAACTTATTTTTATAAGTATTCTCAAATATATAAAACATAATGAAAAGTGGATCACCAGTATTGAAAGTTTGAGAAGCACTGACTTAGGACACTTTCAAAATGTGAACGTTGTATGACTACCAAATAATTTACGTTGGTTGTACCTTTTTCATCTCTTTTTCACATCTATTCTTGAATTCTGAGAATGGTCTCTTGCGCTTCTTTTTGATGTTTTCTCGTTCCTTCTTGAAGATTTCCGGCATCTTCATATCCTCTCCATTTTTCATTTTAACTCTAGTGAGGATTTCAAAAGTATGTTATTTGTACTTCTAATCGTTGTGCTGTTTAGGATCCATTGTACATCTGTATCATGCTTATACCATTTGGTAGGATCTTTTTTTCGGGCAATTTTGAAAGAACTGGAATCAAAGTTATATCACTCTTTCCTTTTGAAATGTCGGTGGTTGTAGTTATGTGCCGAATATTCTCTTGCGTATAGTAATCTTTGAATTCCTTAGAAACAAAAACTAGACCTTCATCTGTTGTCACTCTTGATGTGTTTTCAAAGGTGTTTTGTTGTAGCTCAGCTTGTGCAACGCATCTAGAGCTGAAGAACGCTTTACTGGGTAAGATCAGAGGAATTTTGTGAATGAATTGGCAACGATCAATGCATTTCTAAATGATAAATTTTCCTGTTGAAGAGTATTTATTTTTTTGCTCATGAAATGGATTGGATGAAGCTATCCATCTTCGGATTTCTGCAGCAAAATAGCACCGAAACCCTGGCTGCTTGCATCTGCATGTGACTGTAGTAGGATTCTCTGTTGAAGAACGGGACTATGGACAATTCTTCCAATTTTTAAATGCTTCTTTTTTCTCATGGCTGAGTTACGAGCTAGGAAATTCTGCTGAATTATGAAGGTTACTTAATGACTTGGATAATTTTCGAATAGTTGATAATTATCTTTCTGAGGTAACCCGTCAGGCACAGAAAACTTTGAATTTGCTTAAGGTTTAAATTTGCTCCAGAAAATTCTGCACTGTCATGATTTTCAAAGGGAAAAGTCGAACTATAGAATTTTCAATAATACAACCAAGAGAAATTCAAGTTTTCTTTTTAAGAATTGACTTTTCTTAAAATTCGCTTCCAAATCGTATTCTTTAGCTACTTGAACTTTTTAAATTCTTCTTAGTTGCACGCAGATACTATAATAAAATCATCTATATAAGTTACACTAATGTTATCCCGCACTGAATTCCTAAATGTATTGTAAATGAATCTTTGAAATGCACTCAAACTTGTGTAAAACCGAAAGAAGACATCAGAAATTCGTAAATACCAACCTGAGTAATAAAAGTTAAATATTTAGGGCATTTTTCTAGCACGAAACATGAAAAAAAACCCAACTTTTTATATATAATGTTAGGAAAACTTTTGATTGAATGAAATGACCTCAAACTTCCTCTACATTAACCATAGGAAATGAGTTTTTAATTATTTTTTTTATTTAATTGCTCGAAATCCACTCGTTAATGTGATGTTTCATCGCTTTTCTTGCACAAAGCAATTGGTGAAGTATCCGAACACGATGGTTTAATAATCCCATCTCAATCATTTATCTATTTGTTTATCGACTGTTTTTGTTCTGTGAATGAAATTCTTCTGGAACTTTGCGAAACTAGTGGTTCATTTTTTTAATATAATATTAATTTTATGTATGTATTACTCGATATTTTACCTGGCATGTAATTTTTAATCAAACCTTAAACGGTACATCGCAATTTCTCGCCAATAATATGTTTGAAATATACATCCTCCTCCTGCAAGCCCGCGAAAATAAAAGAATCTCCCGAAGAAAAAGAAGTATTACTACAGCATTAAGTACCTGTCTCGTTTGTAGACCGATGACGAGGCTTATAATCTTAAGCATTTCGGGGGAAATAACGCGTTAACAATAATCTCCAATACACAAAGTTGCTTCCAAGTCAACTCCCCGATTCAAGCCTAAAGAAACAAAATGGAGCCATCTCTGTATCTACGACATTATAACCCTAGTAATTAACCTATCTCTGTATCATCAACATTAACCCATCTCTGTAAGACCCTAGTTTCTCAAACTGTGGGGCCTTGGGGGCGTGATAACTGCACAAGGGGGACACGAGCCTATTGAAAAGTCAAAAACAAACTGAAAGTAAGCAAATCCAATGCATTCTGACATAAGAAAAAATAAAATACACATTATTAATGATATAATACACGTATAAATGTGTCTACTGCGCAATATATTTTATAATTAATCTAACAATACTAAGTAAAAAACAATTACAAATAACTCCATGGGCTTGTCATGTATAAAATTATATACAAAAATTTACGCTTATCACGATAATCTGTACAGTTTGTAATTCATCCCTCAACTGCCCACCGCGAAGTGCTCTCCAATCCCACCGTTTTCCTCGTAGGGGCGCGTATGTGATGTATTGGAGGGGGGATGAGAAAAGAATAAAGAAGCAAATCCTCTGAAATTAGTAAATCCTTCGCATACAATGTCAATATCCTTTTATTGCATTGCAAAGCCATCGGAATAATTCTATAGATAGCCGTGCACAGAAAAGGTCGTACTTCAGAAAGACGTATATACGCATCCAGAGCAATTAACACTTTGGTTGAGCGGGACGATTAAATACACCGGTGGCACTTAAGAGGTTAAATTCGTAGTGTAGCTATAGCGTCAAAGTATAGTATTCTTGAATTCAATACATTGTTATTGTATGGAGGGGCGGGGCCGCGATGAAAATTCTGAATATTGGGACGCAAATATTGAGTTTGAGAAGCACTGTGCCCTATTAGAAGACTTATTTGAAGAGATATTTTTTTAGAATAAACTTGTATATAACGGGTTCTGAGTGGATGTTACATATAACTACATTACACTATAAAGCAACATGAGGTCTAATGACGATGGACCTCATAATTTTGAACCATGGTCAAGTGATGAGGGTGACACATCAGCTGGAACCCCCTCTCCGAATTTCCCCATCATGTCTGTCAACTAGAGGATTTTGAGCCTTGACAGATTTAACGAGCATCAGCCTCTCTAAACTCCCGGTCTTTCGTGGCTCGAATGCATGGTATGCAGGTCACGAGTCAGTGATCGTGACCACTAGGCTAAATGTTTACGAAGAGAACCCATAACATGATCACTTTCTGCATCTATTAAACATTTTTTTCTTTCCACTGATTAATAAATCAATGTACTCTAATTAATTTTGAGTAACTCTATCAGATTTAATTTTGAGCCCTGAGGCCAAATTTTTTTTCGACGCATTTTGACTCTTTTCAAAACGTGTAGGGTAATTTACGCGTAATGAAATGTATTGCTTTTTTTTTTATTTTTCCAGATGTAACAAACTTTTTCGAATCTATTTATTTCACTTACAAGATTATATGATTTTGTTCTGAGAAGAATGCATTTTTTGTGAATGATTCTTTTGAAATATAGTTCCCTTATTTCTGGCATTTTCTGCTTACATTGTCGAAAGTATGGAGCCCCTTTCCCTGAATGGTTTTTTCCCTGATGTTAGTGAGATGAAATCTTGCCCTACCTCCCTGAATATCAACTAGCGTGAGAATCGTTATTTAGGTTTAAATGACCCTCATCAATAAATAGAACGTTATGCAGTTGATGAGATATCAAGTCGTTGTGTCCTTTACACCACCATAAACAATGCCGACAATGGGCTATTAATGGTATACAGCGTTCAGAACAACGAGAGAATAGACATGCTTAGTGCTGACATGCGGGCTCAGCAAACTGGGACGTTCGACTGCCGTACATAGTTGTTGAGCAATGTTGCCGGATGTCTGGTACCGGCTGACTGATATATCTGTCATCACTTGCCACTGCTTTCTTCGGCTGACCACCATCAACATTCTCACAGGTGTACTGTCATTTGGAAGGCTTTTCAAGCTCCTGGAGCTATTTTTTATCAATTTCCAACTCTTGTGCAAGAGTCGTCAAACTACACCCATCTTCTAGCTTGTCAATCATTCTACCACATGAAAAAGCATCCTGATGGTCTTTTGTAGCCATCAGGAACGTACTATTTCACTTTCTTTTGGAGGAAATCTCTGGAAATGCGTCTTTCCCCCTTTTTAAGTTGTCTTGGTACTGAAAGATGCATTATTCTCTTAGTGAATGAATTTTAACGTCACACTATTCAGCCGCGACGGGCCTCGTAATTTTTAACCACAGTCAAGCGACGAGGACAACACCTGAGCTGGTACCCTTTCTCCTAACTTCCACTCCACACAACGGGAGGAGTTTTGAGCCTCAACATATTTAACATGCATCGGCTTCCTCTGCACGGTGAGTCTTTAGCGATTCTAGGCTTGAACTCATGACACGCTGGCCCTAAGTCCGTTACCTTGATCACTAAGCTTCCACGGCCATCTCATTCCTCTCTGATGTCATAGTATTGATAGTTGCATATGCATCTCTTTTCTAATTAGTTGCCTTTTCACGGTATTGGTTGTAAAAGCCGTTTTCAGCAATTTCTTGAATGTATGTTAAGAAATGCATTTTTTTTGCACAAGTTTTGCAGGCTAGTGTATTTTTAACCCATTCACGGGCGGTGGCTAATAGGTCTAGCCTTATATTAAAATTTTTTTATCCAAGCAGGTGGTAGATATTTAGTCTATCCACATGCGTCAATTGACGTTAAAACGCATAAAATCAATACAGATGGCAGCGCGATACGTTTTTTTTTTTTTGCATTTCATGTCCTTTCATGGGTAGTTGAAAACAGTTTTCTTAGTGTAAATCTACAAATTGTATTTTGATTACTATAAATAAAATTTCTGATCTTTGAAAAAAATTTCAACATGTCTTAAATTAACTTTACTCTCATCTGAATGAATTAAGCAAATGTACAATTAAAAAAGGTTTTTATTTAGGTTTTTGGAAAACTTTTATACGGAGATAGATGCTCTATCCACTCCCTACATAGAACAGAAAAAATGACCTTGAAATTTTCGCTCTTCCTCTACCCGAAAGAGAGCTCTTGGAACCACGTGAGAATGTTGGGGGTGGGAAATATTAACAAACTTTGTTTACAATGTGTGGTACGATATTCTTGGGTTCGAAAATCTTTCATTATAGCTTTTCTGCTCAGAGAAAACGTTTGCACATTATTGAGGTGCATAAAATACACTCACTTCCAAAAGTTAAGCACGAAGATGTAAAATGCAAAAAAATCAACAAATACTGCTTTTATTGACACAAAATTTGGCAGTAAAGTAGCATACATGTTTGTACATAAAACAAAATCAATAATTATACACAGAAATGAAAAAAATATTAAATTTTTTTAAATAAACAGCATGAAATGAAAAAAAGGACATTAATAAGGTATGGGATTCCCCCCCTCATCTGTATGCAAAGCTTACATCTTCTGACCATGCTTTCAATTATGTGGTCAACCACCGCAGAATTAAGCAATCGCCATTCTTCTTGAGCAGTTTCTGTTTTTGAAATTATAGGATTAGATTTGGAAGGACCTCTCGTTCTTAAGAATGGGGAAAAGAATTGGATTTTGATATTGATATTGACCTGTGCCGTCTACAGAGCAATTCATCTTGAATTGTTAACCTCCGTTTCGACTGAAAGTTTCTTGCTTGGTTTAAGGAGATTTATAGCACGCCGCGGCCGACCATTCCTCATTTACTCGGATAACGGCACCAATTCTAAAGGTGTTTACCGATTTTATCAGAAAGTGAACTTAGAAAAAATTGAAGAATGAAGAAGAGCTAAATCCAATTTCATGGAAATTCATCCCTCCACTGGCTCCTTGGTGGGGAGGTTTTTGGGAGAGATTGATTGGATTTGTGAAGAGGATTTTAGGAAAAACACTGGGAAAAACTTCCTTGAATCATGAAGAAATGTATACGTTTTTTTGCGATTGTGAAAGTTTAATTAACTCCAGGCCATTAACGTATGTTACAAATGACATCGAAGATTTGGAACCTCTAACTCCAGCAATGTTTTTGCAAGGCATTAGAGAAATTGGTGTGCCGGAGTTGATCAAATTGATGAAAATAAATTGAATAAAAGATTAGTGTACAAAAATAGAATACAAAAGGATCTTAGGAAACGTTTTAGAGTAGAATATTTAGGTCAATTGAGTATGACAAGAAATATAAAAGGGGAAAATACCTTAAGTGAAGGAGGTATTGTTTTGGTGGGAGATGACCACACCAAAAGATTAAACTGGAATTTTTTTTTAGGTAAAATTTGGAAACTCTATCCTGGCAAAGACGAGAAGATTAGAGTAGCCCAAGTAAAAACTGAATTTGGCTCTTTTCTGCGTCCAGTGCGAAAATTGTATTTCCTAGAGATGATGGAGAAAAATAAATCATCTGTACACCCTACTAACTCTCCTTTATTTTCAGATGCTAATGAAGGAAGTCATTTACCTATCATGAACTGAGTAAACCCCAGAGGGCGGCAACCTCTTCGGTGCAGCCCTGTTCCAGTATTTCTAATGGTGGAGCTGGACTGGAGCCCAGAGCTGAAACAAGTGTACACCAGCAGGCATAAACCTCTTCGATGCAGCCCTGTTCCAGAGTTTCTGATGGGGAAGCCGGAGTGGAGCCGAGACTTGAGACCCTTGAGTTGCCAGATGTCTTAATTTCTGACGGTGAACTTCAACAGCCGGGACCGAGACGATCTCGTTATGGTAGACTCTTGAAACCCCGAAAGGGACTGAATGACTATTGTTGAGTTTTTTATTTTAAAAATTCAAAACTCAATGTGGGGAGTGTCGCGAACGGAGCTAACGCGCGCGCGAACTTGTAGTTTAACTAGAGTGACGCTGTAAGCGCATTCCTCTTTTTTGTTTATGTTTGTCAGTAGTAGTTGAGTCTGTAATTCAAACGTGAAATGTATCAGTCGTCTATTTTCCTTATCCTTTAAATCTTTTTTGCATCAAAAAGGGACTCTCATTATCTTGGTTAAGAGTCTATTTAATCGAATCTTTTAGGTCAAGCTTATCCCGGGCGTTAGAAACGGAAGAATAAGGTATATAAGTGATACCTTTATTCTTAATATTAGAATTTTGTGAAATTAGAAAATTAATTTTTTCACACTAAGTATCAATAATAAGTTAAGAACAAGTGAAATAATTTCTAGTGATTTTTTTCCATGGGCTTTTCATACACACAAAAAATTGCATACAAAATTTAATACTTAATAATTAGTACAGTTTACAATTAAGGTCGTATTGTAACCTTAGAGTCAAAGCATTATACATCATTATTGCATCATTACATTGTTATTGTATGGGGAGAGGCGCGTTGAAAATTATGAATGAAAATTGGGTCACGAATATCGAAAGTTTGAGAAGCACTGCTCTAAGATATTGAAATGTTTGTATATTTAATATAAACACATATTATCATGCACTAAAGATACACATAAATCTTCAAATGAAGACCAATCTGTAGAATTACTAGAAAAACGCTTAATATTAATTTTTGATAATTTAAAATTGCTAGATTTCATGTTCGAGACATTTTCAAAAACATCAGAATTATCATTATATACATTTGTTCTTACAGATAAATTTTCTAAGAGGTTATGTAGCTTGACTTTATTTTCCTAATACTTTGCTTCGAATTCTTCCATTTCAGAAGATTCGACAGGTAAAGCAGCATCCGCTTTATCAAATTCCGTATAAATTAATTCAAGTTTTTCCAACTTGTTGCATACATCATTTTTGTTAAAAGTTTGTGATCATCTTCTTCAATGAAATGTTGAGTTCTTGAAAATGCAGCCTTCGCTCGGCCGCGAAGCACTGTAGTCGTTTGGGCATCCATCATTGTTGATAAAACGAAATATCGACGAAATAAATCAGTAAGAGAAACCAAAACCAAACGTTGAATGATAGTATAAAATAGTGCTTCTCTGAATCTATGAAGATGTCGTAGGGGCCTCGAAATGGTGCCGTTGCTTGAGTTCGAATAACAGTCAGAGATGGAGATAATACATACGTTTATATTACAGAAAATAAATATTTACACAGTTAAAATTTACACTCAAAAGTAGTAATGCGGGTAAATGAAAATTACACCTTTGAAGGTGCTGTGGATTGATGCGGACAAAGACTTTGCGTCTGTCCGTTGCGCTTCCTGTTTACAGAATGTTCCGGTACGGGATTCTAAAGTTTCAGTTTGGGTAGGAAGGTGGGAAAGAATAGCGCGCTCAGTTATAGTTAAGTTACGAGAGTAGGAACAGAGTGCTATTTACGGATATAAAAAAACCTCATAATAAGCTTATAGGTAACATTTTTCACCTTTCCATATTTCTTGAGAAAGTTGGAAGTGGCACGCATAATAGTTTTTTTTAATCAAATAGTGGCACTCTTCCGAAAAAGGTTGGCCACTCCTGCCCCAGAATCGTGCCCCTCCCTATAGTGGGGTGGGGGTGTACGTTATGCCACTGCAAATAGTACTCGTTATTAACCAGGAATGGCGAATCGTTGACACGTGTGCCATTGATGACACGTGGCACAATATTTTGGGTACGCCACCTATCAAAACATTTTGCAATTTAGTTCAGAAACTATATTATTACAAGGAACCCCAAACTTGAAAATCAGTTTCAAAAATTGAGCTGTACATGAGAAATCGGACAAAGAAATAGTTAGTGAAGAATTTATTTTCATATTTATTCTTCCATCAAAGAATTTTCAATGCGATTTTCTCAGTTCAAAGAATTATCAGAAACGCTCAGGTTTGCTTTGTATTTTAATGTGACATCATTTAATCAACTGAAATTGCCCCAATTCGATTGATTGAAAATTGAAGAGTTTGCATCACAACTTATTGATTTCTAGTCTCGTTCAATATGGATTCAAAAATTTATTGAAACAAGGAAAACGTTGGAATTGATTGAAACAGAAATTAAAAAGCAATATGAGCCAAAATGCCAGTAACAAAATTTTGGAAACATTCAATTCGCTTCCAGACACATTTAACTGCTCGAAGAAGTAGGTTCATGCTATTTTAACTATATTTTCATCGACCTATGCCTACGAGTCATTATTTTTAAAGATGAATAATAATACAGACTCCGTTTGACTCTAATTCAGCGAGCACATTCTGCCCAAAGTAACATCTTACAATCCTAATATAAGTTATTTGTCATCTTATCTGCGATAACAGAAGTCACACGAATGTGACTTAAATTTAATTACGCGTATAACTGAAACATTTGCTTACTGTACTATAATCACTAGTCAAATTATTTGGCAACACGTCTCATTGAACGCTTTTTAGGAAAAATGGCGCATTGATCCATAAAGGCCCCGGTTATTCCTTAAACATTAAGTTCCACTTGCAGGAGATTAAGTCAGTGGCGTAAAGTATATCCCCGCATTGAAGGGAGCAGAACTCTAGGAGACCCTAAGCCTATGGTATAGTTTGGGGCCTTTGTAAGATCTGTCTTGGGGCCCCAAATCTGACTTTGCCCCTGATTTTCTCCATGACGCTACTGGATAAAGTTTCTGTTGCCGCAATCAACGCACACGACTTCATTGTACGTCTATTGTTTTCTTCTTGATAGCTCCCATTTTAAAAATGTGATGAACACAGAACACACAGAAGAGAGGAGGAGGTTCTTAGAATCGAATGTCCACCATTCTGGTAGCATACCTCAATACGACGTCAAACGTATTCGTTTGATTTTGTCGATTTTGGAAATAAAAAAACAGTAAAAAAATTAATTAATTGAATTATTAATTAGCATTAATTATTAAAATAATTCGTTAGTTACAAATAATTAATTAAACTTTACTTACTATGTACATAGGATTACCAACAATCAATAAAATTCAAGGGCTATGGGGGGGGGTCGCCCGGACCCATGGATCCCCCCTTGTGTGCGCCAATGGGATATACACATATTACATTTCATACATATTCTGCAGTACTCACGTATTATACAGGACTCATTTTTCATCCCCAGTGATCAAGCAATCAAAAATATTTCTGGAATATGACGCTGAAGCCATAAGTTGCATGTGGTGGATCGGTCAACTTTTTTTCTTCGGGGAGATTATGCAGTACCCAAATACCTGCTCTGCTCACTTTACCAATCTGCTGCAAATGTTCTTGTGGGGTCGACCACAGAGTTTGACAGTTCCTAGATTGTGTGACATTGTAAAGGACTGCGAAGGCCTTGTCCGCTAAAGTACTGAAGAAATAGTTCTTTTTAGTGAGAGCGCCCTACAGAAACATTCAGTTAGCGCCGAATGGCAACATGGAATAGAATAGAAAATAAAGGCAGGATTAGAACTTCTTAAAATTATACTTTCCTAAGTTTTCACGAATTTAAATGTTTATTTTGGGGGGTTTTAAATGTATGTAACCTTCTGAACTGTGAAATAGGTGTGAGAAAATAAATCAATTTAATTTTAAAAGTCCCTCTTCACTGGGAACATAACCGTTAGCTACCACTATCCACACCACGTTACAGCATGGATTTGCCTGAACTACAAGCCTTAACATGCCAATGTCTAAAGCTGTTCGTTTTCCTGAAGAGTGCGAGTTGGAAAGATCGAAGTTACCCAGTTTGAACGTGAAAATCCACCTTATGCACTTCCGAAAGTGTCTAATGCAGTGCTTCTCAAACTTTCAATATTTGCGCCCCAATAATCAATCCTAATTTTCATCGCGCCCCCCTAAATACAATAACAATGTATAGAATTCAATAACACTATACACACACACACTGACGCTAAAACTACAATACGACTTTAACTTCTTTAAGTGCCACCGGCGAGTATAAACGTCTCTCTCAGCCAGTGCGTTAATTACCCAGGGCGTATATCTACGTCTTTCCAAAGTACAATCTTTTCAGTGAACTGCCATCTATGAAATTATTTCGAAGGCTTTGGGATACAATAAAAGGACCTTGACAGTGTTTGCTAAGGATTTACTTATTTCAGAGGATTTGCTCATTTATTCCTTCCCGCTAATGCACCACATACGTGTTAACGAAGACCTGCTTGTTAAACAGTGGCATTGGAGAGTGAATAGCGTAATTTTTATTCGGCATTTAAGGGATTAATTATAAATCGTACAAATTATCAAAGTAAGGGTTAATTTTTGCATAAAATTTTATATATGACAATATCCTGGAGAGAGAGAGTCAATGGTTATTATTCAACTTGTCCTTAACTTAGTATTGTTAAATTAATTATAAAATGCATCGTACAGTGCTGATTCATTTATAAGGTTATTATATCAGTGTATTTGTGAACTTTATTTTTTATTAGTCAGAATGTATTTTGTTTTTATACCTTTAGTAAATTAATAATTTTTTAAATAATCTTTTGATTTAGACTTTTCAATTTGCTCGCGCCCCACAGTTTTGTAAACACTGGTCTAATGCTTTTCGAAAAATATTGCCAAAAAACAAAAAAAGTGTTTCGTGTTAACCATTGCGTTACCACATTTGTGGAACTAAAAAATTATACATTGCAGGATATGCACATGTTCTGGTATTTGGCTGTCCATTTCTATATAAATTGCAAAAAAGAAAAATTAAGACTTAAATATTTACAAGTAAGCAAATCACTCTAACCATAAAATGTCTTAGGCACAACTTTGAAGTACACAATGAGCTGATAAATGACTGACTAATATCGACATACGCAGAAACGGCATTACTTTCCGGTCTCACTAATCATATGTGAGGAATCCACATTACCTTATCAGTCAATTTTGTCAACATCCAACACAATACAGCTCAACTCAACTTTCACATAATAACTACTACTTTCACTCTGTCATTAACGTCGCACTATAAAACAATGCGAGGGCTAATGGCTAATCTCGTAATTTTAAATTTCAGTCAACTGACTCGGAAGGCACCGGAAAACCCCTCCCCAAAATACCACACCAAAAAGATGACGTTTGAGCTCTCGACAGATTTAACGTGCATCACACCTCTACACGGCAGGTCTTCAGCCACACTCGGCTCGATCTCAAGATACGTCGGCCACAATGTCGTTACCTTGGCCATTCGGCTACCGCGGACATTAAATTCGCCAAATTTGGTTCCTAAAAATGGTGACAACGAGTTATACATCTGTAATTATTTAAATAATTATATTTAATAATTTTTTATTCAGTACAGTTAAATTATCGTACTGTCACTTAAAACAAACGCGTATAGAAAATTTCAACTCAATTGAGCGCTCTCATAATGTGAGAAAAGACTTTCAAAGTTTTTACCCTGACATATAGTTACAATGCGAGTAGAAAACAACAAAATATCCGCGAACATTTTACTGAATAAAATTTAATAAAAATGGCAAGTTATATGTATAATGACTAACAATATAATTAAAACTACAAAAAATTATATTCTAGTCCCTTTATTCTTTTTTTTTTAAAAATATTGTATTTACAAAGATGCAAATGAAAGAATTATTCATAAAACAGCTGTAAAACAGAATAAAATATATTGCAGAATCTCGTTTTGTCACGAGATTGTTAAATTTCGAACTCTCTGATGAATTCATTGAATGAATGGTGTTGTCAATGTGTTCTTCCTTAAATCGCTTGCTTCTTTGTTCTGTATCACCCTGATTTTGGAAGACATCTCTGGATGTACTAAGAGCGTGGTGTAGACGCATAACAGCCAAATGCGAAAACTGTGCTGTTGGCTCTTTCTCTATATTTGACTCCTTTTTTTAAGGTAAAAAAACAATTTTCATCTAAATTTGGATATTTACTACAGCCTTCAAGAAAAATTGGTTTCGAACTCTAAGGCCCTGGATTTGTCTTTTATATTTTCTTCCTTACTTGGAAACATTATTGCGAACTTGTACTATTCTCTTTCACACAAGAACGTAGAACATGATTCTCTCTCGCAATTCGAAGCATGGCGGAAGGTAAGATCAAAGAAACATTCACATTTCTCACAAGAACCGAAATCGAGGCAATCTGTGAAATGTTGGACGGAGGCCTTAACTATCATACATATTTGACCCCGACAGTCACAGTCGTCACATCTGCTGGCATGTTCTAGATGAAATGTGGGGTCACGCTTTTAACGATAAAAACGTTCCGATAATAAAAAATATCTTCTAAAAGCGTCAGGCGGAGAACTCATGTTAACGCGTCAAACAAAACCAGCAAAATGAAATGTTTTAAAACAAAATGAAATACGTATCCGAGTTCTGGAGAAGTTGTCGTGTTAAGCACTTCCGGGCGCTTATTTCTAAAAGACACGGAAATAGAGATCTGTCATGCGTGACCTCGAAAAGGAACAAACAACTAATTCCATTTGTTGCTTAATTTTTCGGAGTATTCTCAATTCACTTTTTGTAAGTTATGACAGACGGCCGCGAAGCATAGTGGTCATGGTGTCCTGTTTCGTACTAATCTTAAAACTGCAACAGATCAAATAAAATTCGGCCCCAGAGTAGATGAGAGTTTGCGGTGTCATATCAGACACTCTTCACCTCATTTGCTTGTCCCACAAAATTAAAAAATTACGCACCTAACATGATTCAATAATTCTCAAACGAGGATCAAGGTCTTGGACTCGTGACCCGTGTAACATGATCTCAAGCCTAGTACCGGTGAAGACCCACCACGTGCAGGGGGCTGGTGTACGTTAAATCTGTCGATGCTCAAATGTTCTGTCGTTGGTGTGATATAGAAGTTAGGAAAAGAGGCGCTAGAACCTAGGTATCCTTTGTTCACTTGACCATGGTTGAAAATGACGAGGTCCATCACAAATAGCCCTGGGGCAGCTTTATAGCGAGAAGTAAATCTCTCTCAAGCAATGATACTACCGGTGGATTGCTCTAACAAATTACCCGTTGCAGATGCGAGATCTTAAAACTGAGTCAACAATCCTATTCTAGCTCATTTTCAAATGTAGAAACTTTTTGGGAATGTTAAATTGATATAGATTCTCTTGTTCTATATTATAAAAACAAGAAACAGTATCCATTTTAAAAAACAATTCAAAAAAATTTACCGATGTACAAAAATGTGAATGATCCTGACCTTCGAAGCAAGATGGATATATTTGGATCACCCGAATAGGAATCTCAATTTGTCGTCTTATAGCCCTTGTGACGTTAATATTCACTCACTCGCTCATATGTTCCTGGCTTTACCTCAGGTGTCCGACTGGCATCTGCACAACAGAGGTATCCTTCATCCCACCAGACAAGCCTCGTGATTCTAAACAGCGGCCACAGGACACTCACGATGGCCTTTCCAGAAAGGAAATATGTGGTCGTGGTAGTCTGGTGGTAATGGTAAAGGACTCGTGGCAGTGTGTCATGAGTTCAAGCCTAGAACCGCTGAAGACCCACCGTGTAGGAAGGTGATGCACATTAAATCTGTCGATGCTCTAAACTTTTCCTGTTGGTATGGTGGGGAAATTAGGAGAGAGGGTTCCGGCTCGTGTGCCATGCTTGTAATTTGACCATGTGGTTCAAAATTAAGACGTTAATCGCCAAAGACCTCCAGTAGGTGAATAGTGCAATGTTAATATTTACTCACTAACCCGGGGATTTGAGTTAATAAATCGCGCAGAGTAGATGCGATATCAAAATACATTCAAAAATTATACTTTAGTTCATTTTTCGATGTATCATTTGCGTTCAAACTTTATTTAGAGTGTATTCTCTTGGATTCTTCGAGAAAACGATATCCAATTAAAAAATTTTATGGAAAAAGACCCACATGTAAAATTGGAATGACTGACTTTTGAAGAAAGATGGATATACATACTTGGATCATCCGAAAATAAATCTCATCTGTTTGTAGTCCAATATCCCTCGCATAGTTTTATATTACTAAAATAAACACTCCCTCGATTTTATGTTGATGGCAATCCCTCAGGGGGCTCATCTTTAAATAAGTACGAGTGTCCCAATCCTGAGGGTTCCCTAGTGATCTTTTCCTTTTCAAAAGAGGTTTACTGTCTTTGGTAAACAAGGGTGTCACAACCCCGGGTACCCTAGTGATCCTTCTCTATTTTCGACCCTCCTTGTCATTCAAGTCACCCTGTCTTTCTTTTCTCAGTTAGATCACAAACACATAATATTTCGTTGGAAAAGGTTGTACCTGTTTTTACTTACGCAAAAATCAATTATCTTTTAAGTTTCCTATTTTGTTACTTATCCGCACAGTTTTAAAATAATTTTTGATTTATATTTGTTTTTCTGACTAACACTTAGTTTTCCTAGCTGCATGTTTGCTGTAAGTGGCATCCCGTAAGGAAAGGATGCCATGGGGATACCTTTATGTTCCCTTTAGCCCAAGCTTCGCAACAGATGGGAGGCAGGAGTGAGCCTGCTCCTGTCAATCGGCAGCTGATAAGTCTCTTCGGTGTCTCCGGAGAGACATTGCTGCAGATAAGGGTTGTCGGGTTTACCCATTTGATACTTTTACCCTGACGCTGTAGTCCTATATTCTGGGTGTATTCCAGGTAAGCAGCGTGCCTATCAATGGTCAGTTGACCGGCACATTGCCTTCCTTGTTGGACTCCGTGGTGGATGGAGGCACGCCAGGATGAAGTGTTTTTCGCACCTATAGATCCGTTGTTCCCGGGTAAAGGCCTCAAATTACCCAAAATTAATATTGATTAAACTACTGATCATGCATGATTTTTACTGATATCTTTGCCTAACAAAGACATGTCTCAGAAATCGTCGTTTGTCATTCATAAAGCGCTCATTGGAATTGGTGGCGAACCGAAATCTGGAAAACGTTTACGGTCCAGGGATCTACTTATCGAAAGTATGTCTGCCTTACAAAGTCTTCTTTTTTTCCTCTCGAAAACTCTTCTAGATTCATCCCGTAACAATAAGTCCTCATAAATGACTCAACATTTGCCAAGGTGTCAAACCTGAACCTGCCATTTTGACCACCCCTGAATCTTAAATCCTCGTAGGAATTTTTGATCAGGTTTGTGATTCAGGTCAGAAGATTAACCATTAAAAAAGATGCAGCAGTTATGACAAAATATTTAAATTTTCAATAGTCCGAACTTTCCTAGTACCATAAAAGCTGGTTACGTAAACTGTAAAATATGTCCAGATACACCGAAACCTCTACACTGCTTCAAGTGTCAAAGATTCGTACTTTCGCAAACTTCCTGCCGCTGACTACTAAAATGCTCGAGATATGCATCTGTTGGACATGCCTCCTCAGATTGCGATCTGGAGCAGACATGTGTTAATTGTGAGCAGCCTCATTAATTTTATTCAAAATTATGTCCAAAATAGAAAACTGAAAACAAATACAAGAAATTAAAACTTCAAAAAATGTATCTTGCGTAGAAGCCAGAAAATTAATAGCCCCCCCCCATCAGATATCACAAACATTCTCCCAGGCTGCTAAATCTTCAACTAAACCTGCTACTACGCAGATAGATGAAAATATCACAGAAATAAAATTTCCACATTTAAAATTACTTATATTACTTTCATTCCTTTTGAAACCAAATCTTTCCATTTGTTCCTGCTGTTTCCACATCTTAAGCCCAAGCACGCCTCTTGCCGTCTGTTTCTTCAATGAAGCTACGGAGTCTCAGCCACCTATCCCTATATGTAATGCCGTTATTTCCTCAACCAATAAAATCGTCGGCCTAATGATTAGAATGCGTAACTCCACAAAGGAAACTAATTTGATAGTTGAGTGCTACGCGCCTAGTGCTGTTTGGCGCGATTCCTTAAGCATTCCAAACGATAGAAATGACGATACACATGACCACACGATACAGATGTCAAGATAACCCTATTGTAATGTTATCGCCCATCCTGGCGAACATAAACTTGGCACGTAGCACTCTGATATCAAATTAGCACCCCAGATGGAGTTACGCATTCTGACAACTAGACCAACGATATGTTTACCCCAATTTTATCGTCGATGAGCGAAAAAATTTAAAACTAAACATTTTCATTTCATTGCAAAATAATGGAGGTCAAAACTCAGACAATATCTTTACCACGAGAAGTCAAAAGTCATGCTTTGTTTTCATTGTTATAAGTTTTACTTTTATATACAAGACGTATAGAAATATTCATATACTGAATTTGATGTCCACAGAGACGGTAAGTTTCATGTAATACAATAAAAGTACACAAATTTTTTTTATCAATATAACAGAGACAAAAAGTAAAGTGTATACCAAGGTGCATGTGACTCTCAGCAGTTTCATTGACCGAGAGAGATAAAACTTTTACCAAATAATCAATTTACAGGAAATTAAAAAATAAATATCCCCAGAAAAAATTAGTTCTCACATAAACATGGGTTTCTTTAAAATTTCACATTAAGTCTAACGTAATTTTCTTAAGCCTTAAATTTTAAGAGTGCAAGGTCAAACTAAATTTGTTCGATAATTACTTTCAATAATTTAATTTTACGAGGGAATTTTCTAATTTCAATATTAGATTGTTTCACGTTGTGGACAATCGGAAATAAGGGAAATTTAAGTATTTAAATAATTAGTTTTCATCAATTCGTATTCATTAGGATTAAATTAACGTATTGTCATCCCAAACAATTGAGTACTGAAAATTTCAACTGGAATGAGGGCTCCTAAAAAGCGAGAACAAAAGTTTAAAATTCTGACCCTGACATAGTTACAATGAGAGTAGAAAACACACCCATTAGAAAGTATAAGAACATTTCACAGAATATAATAAATTTGATTAAAAATGACAAAACTATAAAAATAAAGCTATATAATTAAAACTACAAATAATTTTATTTTAGTTCATTATTTTTTAAAAAAATCACATCCACAAAGACAAGGAATTATTCATAAAGCTCATAGAAAAGATGAAAACATTCACCGCATATTCTTTTTTCTCGCCTGTTTATGTTCGTTAACTTTAAAAACTATTCTGTATCCATTGAATGAATGGTATCGTCAGTGTGTTCTTTCTTAAAACGCTTGCTTCTTTGTTCTGTATCGACCTGGTCTTCTAAGACATCTCTGGATGTACTAGGAGCATTGTGCTGTGAATCAGATTTCATACATTGAACAACCTCTTCAGATGGTTCCATCTGCGTTTTAGTAAAGCTCACTAATTTTCTGTTTTTAATGTAGCTAAGTAATTTTTCATCAAAATTTAGATATTTCCGACCGCTTTCGGGAAAAACTGGTTGCAAACTTGAAAGCCCTGGATTTGTCCCTTTTACATTTTCTTCCTTACTTGGAAACATAGTTTTACGAACCTGTTTGATTCTTAGACACAGGAACGTAGGGCACCATTCTCTCTCGCAATTCGAAGTATGACGAAAGGCAATGTCATAGAAATATTCACATTCCTCGCAAGAATCGAACTCGAGGCAATCTTTGAAGTGTTGGAATGATGCCTTTAACTTGATACACATTGAATCTTTGCAGCTCAAGTCGTCACATCTGCTGGCGTGTTCTAGCACATATATGGGGTCACTTAAGTCACGATGAACTCCATCCCATGCTGTTGAATATTTTTGAAGTATGTCTGATGGAGGAACGCTCATGTTGACGCGTCGAGCAATATAAGTAGAAAAATATATTTTAAAATAAAATGAAATACGTATCCGAGTACTGGAAATGTCGTCGTTGAATTAGGTACTTCTAGGAGTCTATTTCTTCCACACACTGAAGGCGAGCTCTGTCGTGTGTGATATAGAAAGGAACAGAAAAGTTTTTGATTTGTTTATTGATTATCTTGCAGTATTTTCAGTTCACTTCCGAAAATGTTGTGGCAGACGGTCACGATAGCACAGTAGTCAAGGTGTCATGTTTCATGATATTCAAATTTATTAATGGGTTCATGGGATGAACAGACCGGTCTATGTGGGATGCAAATGAATGAAATCAGCAGCAGATTAAATAAAATCGGGCCCCGGAGTTGAGGGGAGTCTGTGATACCATATTAGATACTGTCCCCCTCATTTGCTTTTCATACAAAATTATAAATTTCCGCATCAAACATGATTCCATAATTCTCAAATAAGAATCAAGGTCTTGGACTCATGCCTGGCATGTCATGAGTTCAACCTAGTGCAGCTGAAGACCCACCGTGTAGAAGGGACTGCTGTACGTCGATGCTCAAATGTCTACCTGTTGGTGTGGAAATAAGGAAAAGGGGTTCAGCTTGGATAACGTTCTCGTCACTTGATCATGGTCCAAAATGACGAGGTCCGTCACCAATACCCTCCGTGTAGCTTTATATTGCGACGTAAGTATAACTCTCTCAAAAAATGATGCCCCCAGTGGATTGAGTTCATAAATTACACAGAACATATGCAACACTCAAGTGAGTGAGTGTTGGGGGTAATGGCGCAGGAGTCCCACACCCTAAGTCCGATAAATATGAATGAGTGACCATAGGTTCTATTTTTTGAAAAGCCAATTTCGACTAAACCGCGCTAAACATTTATTTTAAATACCATGAAATTTTAAAAACAAATTCAAAATATTAAAATGTGATGCGAATAATATATACGTGTTTAAAATTCATATACTGATATTACATTACGAAAAAGGGAAAAAATGATAGTAAAGTGGCAATAAAAGCATATAAAAATTTTAAAAACTATGAAATTAATACGGAATACTATATTTACATAAGAGTTTGAAATTTTTGAGTGAATTTTTCGTTTCCGATTCCTGGTCGGTGCCATGTAGTGCACAACATCATATTTTGATGTTTCCATCTTTTCAAGATTCTTCTACACCGTAGAGAATCATGTCCTCATCTTCTGAAGTGAAATAAATAAAACTTTTCTTTTGACTATGGGGTATCATTTCAAACTCAGTTTTGGGCTTTAGTTCTTTTATGTGTACTTCCTTCTATTTCTTGCACTTTCTATTCAGTGTTTTGCAGCCTTAAAAACAGTTTAAGTTCGACTATTGGATGTGGCAGAGGCAGTATCCAGTAATGAATTTCAGTTGATAGAGCGGAAGAATTGTCAGAAGTGAAAAGGTGTGTTTCAGTTGGTAAGGTACCTAAAATATTATTGGCAGAAGTAGTAGCAGAATTGGGAATAGGGGTGTGTGAGATTCACATAGTATTGTTGGTATAACTGAGGAAGGGGAGTAGAGGGGCTTGAGTTGACGAAAATGACTTTGAAGGCATTGAAGACGATTTACTTGATATCTGATTTTCAGAAGATATGGGTATCAAGCATTGCAAAGGTGGGTGGATTATGTTGGTTAATCTGGATCTGTTTGAATACTACTAGACATAGCCGAGGTTTAGTAGCATGAGCATATTTTTAGGATAACTGAGGAACTATTAATTTACGTGCTTCTGAGTAAGAGAAATTTTTCTTTGTTCTAACTTCCAGTATTTGTTTTTATAGTTCCCATATCGGACGTGATTTGGGATCGGATGAACGAGGCCGAGAGCATTTAGCACATTTCCGCTCCATATTGCAACCCGAGGAAGCATGTCCAACAGTTTCGCATCTAGAACACGGTAGCTGTGCGCGGCAGGAAGTTTGCGAATGTCCGAACCTCTCACACTTGAAACAGCGAAGAATATTTGGAATATATGGTCGTACTTTAGTTTAAATAACCTGCTTTAACTGTTTTGCGTAGTGCAGGGCTATATTAAGTTAAAATTATGTCAAGTTTAATTATGTTATTGTCGTAATAATTATTGAATCTTTTTTATTGTAAACCTTCCTAGCTGAATTGCACCCTACTTGGAGAGCCCCGGGAGGATTTCTGCATCAAGACTGATCAACAAGTCAGGTTCAAAAATCACACCTCTGAAGGAATTGAACGATTTGGGTGGACTTATCATTCGGATAATTTAGAAAGGATTTTTGTAAGATAAACAGAATTGGTTTGTACAGCGGTGTTTGTTTCAAAAAGTAGATCCCCACATAGAAATAATTTTACGGATTTCGGTTCACCACCTATTCTGGTGAAGACTTTATAAACTGCAGATGGTGACTTATTAGACATCTCATTTCTCGGTAACAAAATCCGCAAGAATCTGGAAATTTCGTCAACGTCTGAAGTGGGTAAAACAAGGTCTTTATCCAGGCACAGCTTATTTGGACCCATAAGTGCGAAATAAACTTGATTCTGGCGTGCCTCCACCCAACAAGGGAGGCAGTGTGCCGGTCAACTGACAAGAGTCGGGCTCGGTGCTTACCCAGAATATAATGCATCAGGGCGAGGATCCCACGAGTAAACCCGCAGCCCTAACCCTACAGCAATGTCTCTTCGGGGACACCGAAGAGAGGTACTACCAGCCGCTGCGCTCACTCATGCTCTCTGTCTACAGCGAATCATCGGTCAAAAGGGACACCACACATGGTTTCCCAACCAGTACGTTTGCCAACTATGTTAATAATAAATACGCGAAACGAACATTGAAAAAATAGAAGAAAAAAGTTAATAACAAATGCATGGAAAAACGAACTTTGTTATTAACATTAAATAATAAGTAATCCAAAAAATCAAACTTTCGGCAAGTGGCTGGTATGTCATGAGATCGAGCCTAGTATGGCAACGTATTCTAGCCCACGTTCATTATGTAAAACTCGTGAGATGATTTCGCCATTAATCAAGAAAAAAATTACTTGTTCCACTCCCGGTTGGTTTGCAATAAATTTATGTCTGGTTTTTTTACCGGAAATTTATTACATCGCTTTCGGGTCGTGGAAAATGAAGGTATGCTTGACAATTTTTGAAAATTATCAAGCCTGCCTTCATTTTCGCTTAATTAACTTAACTTTGAAATATATTTCGAGTAAACAATATAATGAAAACAACCAATATCAATCAATAATTAATATCAATATATTATAATAATTATTACATTATGTGTGTAACAAATAATAATCACAATATAATTATTGTACAGAAATGTATTATATTCTAAAAACTGCGAATTTCCTAAATGAATATCATCGAACAAGGAGCGCTTAAAAATGTACAATTTGAAGCAATAATTAAAAGCGCAGCCCTCATATTCTTCGAAAAAATATCCTGGTATTCACCAAAGATATTAGAAATATACAGGGCCTGTTTATCCATTAGGCACTCAGGGCCCTGGATAAGCTGGACTTGCCAGATTTTCTGGTTGAAAATTTCGATCCTTCAATGCGAAGGGACCTGTAGATTTTCTGCGCCCAGGACCCAAAATGAGCTAAAATAGGGATTGGAAATATCCATACTCGAAAATATCACAAAATACAACAGAAGACTGACTTAAATGAAAATAGTTAAATTTTTAAAGAAATCGAATTAAATTGTCTGAAATTGTATTACCGTGGGGAAAAAAACAAAAAAATTAACAACATACGTCATCCCCTTGGCAACCACATCACCACACGATACAAATATCAAGGTAATCATATTGTAATGTGTTATCGCTCTGCCTTGCGAACATAAACAGCTTGGCACTCTGATATCAAATTACCACCCAATACTCGGATCTAATTTTTTTAAGAAATACCCCCGGTGCTCACGAACACTTTCTGAGATATCCACTGGAAATAATTCGCAAGTATAGAACACGAATACGACAACAACAACAGCCAATCTAAAAAACTTGCTAATTCTTTAAAACTAATCGAAACGATTGCTTGAAGTTTATATTTCGCATAAAAATAAAGTATTATAAAAGATAACGATCATGTACGTAAACACTATAGCAAAAAGTATCAAGTGATAAAAAGGTACGGTGCCGATATCGAATTTTCCAATATTCGAAAATTAAAATTCTAATACATATTTTAGATTCAAATTTTAATGCGAATAAACTCCCAATCGAACGAATTCCGATGTGATGAAAACGTCCATGGCATTTTATTTTTCGAAACCATAAAAGGCGATATCCTAATTATTTTTGCATACTTTAGAAAGAATTAAAACTTTTTTAAAATAGAATATAATTTAAATGTTCTCAATACAGTAAGTATGAAAATCAAAATATATCAAATATCAAATTATGCCTATAGCGGTTCCTTTGATTAAAAAATAAACCGCCTAGAAACTTTTACCAAATAATCAATAAACAGGAGAGTACACAAATAAAAAAAAAGTGCGCTGATATTTTACGACTGTCCAAAAAATAATTAAATATAATAAAGACTGATTATATATTGAATCAAAATTATACAGCAGCATATCAAATAAATTTATTGTTTCTTTTGTAGAAATAAAATAATTGATTTTTTACACAGACGGATTACAGGACACGTGTGCTATCTAAAAGAATTATCCAGAAAATAGTCCATAAAACGGTAAATAAAATCCATTGCAAAAGTTCTTTTCGGATTGTTCAATTGATTGATTGAATATTAACGTCGCACTGTTCAGCTACACGAGGGCTTTTGGCGACGGACCACGTAATTTTGAACCATGGTCAAGTGACGTGGACGACACCTGAGCTGGCACCCCCCTCTCCTAACTACCACACCACACCAACGGGAGGACGTTTCAGCTCTCGACAGATTTAACGTGCATCGCTGCCCTACACGGTGGGTCTTTAGTGGTACTGGGATCAAACTCATGACATGCCTGCCATGGTTGGATACCTTAACCACTGGGCTACCGCAGCCCCCTTGGTCTTGGGAAACATCAATACTAGGAGTATTTTCCTGAAAAGCAAATTGCGAAAATGGAAGAATATCTTTTGGTGGCTCTTGGAAAAACCCACTGGATGTACCAGGAATGTTAGGGGGAATAACAAGGCCCAAACTTGAAGCAGTTTCTTAGGATGACTTCATCGCTTTTTTTGGAAATTGCTTCGTTTTTTTTTTACTGTACATAGACATTTTTTCAGTTATAACTCTGGAATTTGGAACCATGAAAAGTAACTGTAAACTCGGAAGATTTGGGTTTGTTTTTCCCATACTTGTGGCAATACTTAGAAACATTTTGTTGCGAATTTGCATTATGCTTTTTCAAAAAGATTGTAGGGCAATTTTCTCTCTCGCAACTCAAAGCATGACGAGTGGCAAGGCCAAAGAAATATTCACATTCGCAACAAAAACCTAAATCCTGACACATTACAAAATGTTGGTGAGAGGCTCTTACTGTGGAACACAAACTTCTCCGGCAGGCTAGCATGTTCCAGATATACGGGGTCAAAAATATCGAAACCAAACACCTCTTCTGTTACAACATCGTCTGGGGGGAGGCGAGCAATATGTAAAGACAGGAAGATACAATTAAAACAAACGTATCTGGACTTTGGAAATGTATTCAGCACTTCCTGGCGTTTATTTCTAACCCACAAGAAGCTCGAGATCTGCTCCTGAAAACAACAGTTTCTTCCCGTCCCAGGGATATGGATCTATTAAAGATCCTCCATCCCCTAGATGAAATTGTATTTTTGCGCTAACAAGTGGGAGTCCTGGATGGGGAAGGCAAAGTTAATTGAGTTTGTAGAGACGAAGATCTTATTGGATGTTAGGGTAAAGCAGGTGGATGACGTCAGAGTCTGAGAGGTGTTCTTGGTGGCTTCAGCGGGAGAGATCTTGAGGATTTTGGCGGGAAGTACTGGTTGTTGGAATAGAGGCAACAGCATTGTTTGGTTGCAATAAGTGAGAAAGCTCTCTATTAGCTGTCCTGAATTTAGAGTAATTAGGATGAAGTAGGACTATTTATGATCATTATCTAGAATATCCTCTACTAAGGTGTATAGCTCGCGTTTTTTAGTGTTTTTATTTTTAACAGATTTAGCCTGAGCTTCGAACCGGAACTGAAACGAAAACCGGTAAAAACCGTTATTTTGATCGGAACGAAACCCGGAACTGAACAGAAAAAAGATATCGGTTTAATTATGTTTGATTTATCTTTCGTCATTTTGTCACTGACTAACTAATCGATATTTTAAAATTTAACGTCGACCCTGTAATTATCATCATTATATGCACATTGCTTTTCGATTTCCTGTTTTGATGTTGACTCGTACTTTTTTGTCTCAGTTTCTTTCGAAACTACTTGTAGAAGGCAGATTTAATTCGATTGAATGAACAAGAAGTATAAAAAGTTTAAGAAAAGAATATGCACGAAGTAAAATTATTCAAACAGAACTGAACCGAAATCCGTTATATCGGTCAGAATGAAAACCGGAACTGAACCGATACATTTTTTTTAGTTGACCCGGAACGACAAAAATTATGGTTCGAAGCCCTAATGTATATAGGTTCTAGTACGCACTGTACCAAACTTCCGTAGAGTGGAATATGCAGCAGATTAAATAGGACCGAATCTCAGAGTAGTTGGGTGGTTGCGGTGAGAGACCGTCGCAATTGTTCAACTACTCGAAAGCTTTTGGTGACGGACCTCGTCATTTAGAACCATAGTCAGGTGACGAGAACGATACCTAGAGCTGGCACCCTCTCCTAACTCCCCACTACACCAACTGGATGACGTTTGAGCCACTACAAATTTAACGTGCATCTGTCTCTCTCAATGGCACAAATGCTGAAACTCTTGACACGCTGGCCACAGGTGTCTGACTTTTGGTCATTGTTCCTCTCATTGCTAAAGTAACATCCCATTGGAGTTATTAGCAACTCAGTTGGCGCAAGAGCAAATTCTGGTTTAAGTGCGTCCAAATTTTGTTAAAATATTAAGACTAAAAATGTGTATAAATATAAAAATATATGCATGAAAATATATATATATATATATATATATATATATATATATATATATATATATATATACAATGTAATCTCTTGAAAAAAGGAAGATTGGGGTGCATTTTGTAGAAATAAAATAATACTTTTGAACAATATTTATATGTGTTCATCTATGTATTTTTATGCTGTACATCTCGTATTATACAAAAATATATGAACAGGTGTCCCATTTATAACAACTTACATGTTATAAAATTTCAATTTTACTGCTTCATGTTAAAATGTCTGTAATTTCTCTCAGAGGACGAATACTAAACAAAGACCAATGTACACAAATGGTTATTTTTTATTGTATTTTATTTTGGTTAAAAAAATCGTATTGCTTGAAATGAATAGAATTTAAACAATAGAAAATCAATAAAAAAAGCGATTACGCTATTGCAAATAAAACACCAAATAATAAAAATCAGTCACCGCGCGTAGTGTGAGAAAGGTTATCTCACATAACTTAACTAAAATCTATAACGATCTAAAAGGAAGTGCACCGATATCAAACTAGTACCTAATATTGTAGCAATAAAATCAATTTTGATAAGTAATTCAAATGCACACACACAAATTACTGCGGATTTGGTTTTCTAATCATTTCCTCACCACTATCACTCCTGAAATTTGCATTATTTCTCGGTGTTGCAATTTCCCTTTTGAGGAGTGTAATTAAAAAAATTAACTAACTATGAAAAGTTGAAATGGAAAGAACTCGAAACAGAAATTAGTACATGGATATTCAAATAGATAAAATATCAAACATGGGTTTATACTTCCAAAGAGAGTATTTGCTGTTTTATGACAAAACAACCGTTACATAGAAGCTCGATTTGGACAAAATATTCCTCGGAGTCTTACTAAGCTACCGCGTTAATTACTTTTCTCTTAATTTTTGCTCTGAGCCGCGGTGGGATATTGGAAACGACGCCAAAGAATATAAACGCGTTCCCATCTTCTCCAAGTCATGAAATGAAAGTTTCGTTAATTCTATGGGGATGAGGAAGCAATGAGACTCGGATGAGAAAGACTAAAATCAGGATGGTCTTCATATTAAGGAAGGTTTTAAAAAAAGACATAGCGACGCTTTGGCTGTCTCTGCAAACACACAAGTAGCGTTTCTGCCGTGAGTACGCGTTATTCCAAATTGAGTGTATGCAGTTTTCGCAGTGTCGTAAGCAATAAGGCATCTTCCTTCATAAGCGCACTTTTTACTGAAGAAATTTAATGCGCCCCCCCCCCCTCACTATACGTTTCAACATTCGGTGTCGTGTGGTTAAACGCTTAACAATGTAATCGACTAGAGCCGGGGTCGAACCCGCAACCTTGGGCGTACACGGATAGCGACGAACCAACTATGCCACTCAACCGGCGCGATAGAAAATATTATTTATAAAAATCAAAATACATATTTTTTTAAGAAAACACTTCCCTGTTCTCTGAATCAATGAATAATATTCATACTATCGGGATGCTCATGGTGGCCTAGATGTTATGGTCATGAACTCGTGGCCGAAGTGTTACGGATTTGCCATGCCTCATGCCACTGAAAATCCACTGTGTAGAGGGGATGATGCTCGTTCAATCTATCGCGGTTCAATTGTCCTCCCGTTGGTGTGTAGAGGAAATTAAAAGAAGGTGTGCCAGCTCAGATGGATCAGTTGAATACAGTTCAAAAATTCGGTTGGGTTTGCGTAGTTGGTTTATCGCTGGCCTTCTGTACCCAAGTTTGCGGGATGCCCAAATCGGTAGATTTTCATGATGCAGAAAATTGACAGCGGCCATATCGTATGATTATACGGCATGGAAAAGATCCCTTGAGTGTCCGTTTGGTTTGAATGCTCTCGGCAAAATTAAATTCCTAAGTACAAATTTAGCATCGGCAGAGCTCAGGTGCCTCCCTCTCGGGAAGAAACTGGGCGTCAAAATTACTTGCGGTAGTTGGTACCGCCTAAATGGTGCCCCACTAAAAAGCGATACCGGTTCCCGGGAATGTACTAGGTCTGCAAAGGTAGAAATACCAATACGCAGCCTCATTACAGAAAAAAATGGCTCAGAAGGACGAGGACAATCGCCAATAGCCTTCTTGCCGCTTTATAATGTGACGTTAATATAACTTTCACTCACTTGGATAGAAATAACCTCTTAAAAATATAAGAAAATAAATTGCTAATTTTTACTACACATCCTAAAGTCTGTTAAACATCTTCCTTTTTTGTCTTTCGCTCAAGGAGAAAATTTATTTACTCAGAGATACAGCGAAATATTTATGTCCATTCTCACGAAGAATCGCAATCTATTTTCTTTCTTATAAAAAAAGTATTGTTTACAAAGTGTGTTACGGAAAATGTTTCTTAAATATCTGTCGAGATTCATTTACGAAGGATTCAACAGGAAAACTTCCACAGCTTTAAGATTTCTCTCTCTTTAACAATATTTTAAAACAAAACTTCAAGCACTTTTCTCGGAGCTGTCACGAACACTTTAAAAATCCGTTTTTCTTTCTTAATGGGTTTTTTCTTCATAAAAATAAGGCATCAAGAACTTTTCTTGTCATTTTTAAGGTTTCTGGTTTTTACTCATTCCAGGAGAAACGTCTTTGTTTCTGTTTTTAATTTGCGGTTGCTTCTTTCAATTAAAAAAATTCTTAAGAGAAACAGATACGCCATACAAAAAAAAAAGAAGTGACTAGGTAAAATAAACGAGTGTCTAAAACTCTTACTTTTTTCTCCGACTCATTAGTGTGGATATCTAGAGACAAGCAATGTAAAAAGAAAGGAAGGCACTTCGAGTTACTTTTTAATGGCGTCTTCCAATTCACTAAAAAAATTCAAAAGGCAAAGTTAAAAAAACAACTTTGAAATATTTATTTATTAGGGTTTTAAGTCATTTCAAAATCATTTTATATTTTCTATAAATGAGTCGCAACTTTTTTCTACTGACGAAATTAAGGAGAATGTTCATGAGTTCTTGTGGTGAGGCCAATGAGACACGACACGTTGTGGAGTCTCTCATTGAGACTGAAATAACTTAGGGTGCTTTTCTCGACTTTATCAATGAAACCAACGTCACATGGTTCTACATTTTCTTCGAATGAGATTCCTAGTGAGATCACAAGCCCATTAACTTTGTTCTCCTTACTATAAGCTAAGCCCATAGGGCCAAGAATTGGGGGTATTAATATCGGAGTCTATGTAGTCTTTAAGTGTTCAATAGATGGAGTCATCTTCTTTGGAGCATGTACTAGAATGGTGTTCCAAGGATTGTTCTCGCAGGCATAAAAACGGATTTAATTTCTTCTGGGAGTTTGTTGATTTTGATTTGAATAGACAGCACTTGTGCCACTTCCATTTTTTTCTTCGAAATTTTTATCGAATTTCTCTGGAAATTGCGCTAAGAAGCCGATGTAAGGTTTTATGTGTGTTGCAATAGGGCCCCGCTGAGTACTGTGTTTCTACTTTAGGTGGCATTTTCCAAATCTTCACAGGTGGAAAGGGGTAGACTGCAGAAAAGGGGCTGGATAGAATCTCATGGAATTTTCCCCATTTAAGGAAAAAATAGATACGAGAGAAGACAGGTGTGTGGTAAAATTATCCAAGCTCTCCTCAAAGAGAACAAGATTGTGGTTACTAGGAAACTCAGCAAAGGGAAGTAGAGTTTACTGTGATCTTGCCTTTAGCAGATCTGTGTCGATTGTGGAGTTACGGAAGGTTCCATGAAAGTGCGTGAGTTCGAGAGATGCGTGGACAACAATTCCTGTACCGTCCAAAAATCTTAGATTTATAAAACCTGCAACGGTTGAGGGTGACGGCTCAAGGAATTGAGTTTAGCATTAAGGTCACCAGTGACAATGCAGTACTTTCAGTTTCTAAGAAATGGATGGAAGCTGTGAGCATCTATAGGACCCTTTGGTGATTGCGGCCATCTTCCGCTCTCTCTCATGTCTACACTGTATTAGGGTACATCATAATTTGTAATGTAATTTGAAACTGTCAATATCTTTATCAAAATTATGCATGCCATATGAAGTAAAGTAAACGAAACATATTTTAATGTTATATGTGTTTAAATTTCAAAACCCATCTCGAATTGGCTTCATTTTAAAACACAAATTAAATCGATTTCACAACAAATAAATTTGCTTAACTTGAGCATGCATTATCCCTTTTATATGCTCATAATTAGCTATCGGAAACGAAGCATATATGATTTTTTTACCAAAAATTTTCTTACTCTCCAAAATACCTAAAAAAATAATGTGTCCTTTAAATAATTCGCGCAGTCAATCATAAAAAAATTGAAATTGAAATTATACGAAATGTAAGTATAAAAATGTTTTAATTGTTTGACAAGTCTCGATATTTCTAACTTGTTTATTTAGCTTTTTTTCCTTAATACAAACCTTGATCCGTCAAAAATGATAGTTTAATTCAAACAATTTACGACTAATCTCAGAAATATTTATACCTGTGTTCGAAACCGTGATCTTAATAAAAGCGTAGAAATGGATAATTTATTGGATATTTATTGTTAGTAGAAATAGAACACACATGCAAAATTGCTCTAAGAATATTTTGACAAGAAAAAATGATTTAAATGCAATTTTCTTTGGCAAAAAAACTACAGAAAAAATTAAATATTTTCAAAACGTTTTCCTTTTTTGAAAAATACTTGTTATAATATTTTGCAGTATATGTAGCTGAAAAGCTTCTGTATAGAGCATGAACTAGGATTTTTAAAATATATAATTTAGAAGTGGATTTATATTCCTGTTTTAGTACATCAGAATAGAGAAATTTAGACAAAAAAAGAAACCGTTATTATTTCAATAAATATCTGAAAGAGATATGCGAATTTTTCAAAAATTTTACTTCAACCCTTGTATAGAAGTTTTAACTACACATAGGCAAAATATTTCTCATTCATTTAAATAATTTTTCCTAATTATATTCTCTTAAAATAATTTTCTATATATATCCTAATTCAACTAACATTGAATATTAAAAAAAAAATTCAATTTTGCGCGCATTTCCAAAATTACGGTTCCGAACGAGGTCAACCTTAAGAAATCTGTGCTAAGAGATGAAAAAAGTAGTTTTAAGACGATAAGAATGATTTGTCTGGAGAATATACTCCCCGTGACTCTTACAACTGTTTCAGATTACAACTGTTTCAGAAGAAACGATGGAGACATTACGAAGTGTTCCGTCGGCATTGTCCCAGAGGAAAGCCCTCCTCTAGTTTTCCTATTTATCGGCTGTCATGGAATTGGAAGAGGAATGCCCAATAAGTAGTTCTGGTTACCTCCACAAAATAAAAATGGGTTGCAGTGTTAATGGCTCGCTTTCGATGCGCTTGATCATAGACTAGCTGCCATGAGTTTGGTTGCGAAACCATGGTAGATGTTATTTCTTTTTTTGGTTAGACAATTTTCGATGGAATAGCTCGAATGTTTCTTTTTTCTACCAAAGCTTTATTTCAAATAAAACGTATGATTTTTTTTTAAAAGAAGGACTTTTGTAAATGAACGCAATTAGCTCTGTGCTCACGTATAATAGAAACTAAGTTTAAGTGTTGTTTGCTTATTTTTGACACCTAAAGAATCGAGTTAATACAATTGAACCAGCAGCACATTAATTGATAGAATCAATCATCCATCAATTGAAAAACTGCAATACAAAGAATCAAACGGTTTAAAATATTATTGCAATTATGGAAATATACATAATGCAATTAAGTTAATATTATAAGCAAACTGTTTCGTCAATATTTGTGTGGACTGTAAAACTGGTTAAAGAATAAAAAATCAGTCTTTTTCGCAACGCTAAGCCTACTTTATTCGTGCACCCGCTTTTGTTGGGGTACAGCTAGACAATGTCTACTTTTACAAAACTTTTTACAGATGGCGCTACAGTGCGCTGATGACGTAACATTCCGCCCGGCGTTGAAATATACAATATTTCAAAAAATATATTTAAAAAATGCAATTTGCTATATACAGTTTACAAATGCCTAAATGAATTAAATACAAATAAATTCAACATTCTAAAATAAGAAAAAAAAATACAATATTCAAAAATAGAAAAATACAATATTCTAAGAATATAATATACTTCACATTACAATTTAATTTATATTATTATTTTCTATTGGTAAGATACATATTTTTGAGATAGAACGTGTGAGAACCCCCGTGGCAGTTTTTAGTTTAACGACTCTGATCTTACCATCAGTTCCATAAATAACCTCCAAGATTCTTGCCATTGTCCATTTGCAGGGAGGCAAATCATTTTCCTTTAAAAGCACTAAACACCCTACGGCAACATTATTTTTCTCGAACTGCCACTTGTTTCTCTGCTGTAAATGATTAAGATAATCATTTTTCCAGCGTTTCCAAATAGTTTGTACACACTTTGTTGTATACTGCCACCTAGATAGTCTATTATCTGAAATATCTAAAATTGCGGGCTCAGGTATTGCACTGATAGGTCGACCAATTATAAAGTGTCCAGGAGTTAAAACTTCATATTCATTGATATTATCTGACAATGGTACTAATGGACGTGAATTAAGTATACCTTCAATTTGAATTATTACTGTCTCGAATTCTTCGAAAGTTATTTTACTATTAACTAAAGTTCTATAGAGATGGTGTTTGAATGATTTTACCCCTGCCTCCCACAAACCCCCGAAATTAGGAGAACGAGGTGGGATAAATTTCCACTGGATAGCTTCTGATGCAAAATAATTTGCTAATGTCTCGTTTTTGTTACAAATTAATTTTATGAAACGATTTAATTCTGCAGCTGCGCCTTTAAAATTAGTTGCGTTATCGGACATTAATGTAGAAATGCGGCCTCTACGGGCACATAGCCTCTTCAAAGCTGCAATAAATGCCTCAGTTGTTAAATCAGTCACTGCCTCTAAATGAATAGCCTTTGTAGCCAAGCATACAAAAATCGCAACATAAACTTTTGAAAATATCCCCTTTCTCTGATTTTTAAATTTTATTTGAAAAGGTCCGCAAAAATCCACCCCAGAGTTTAAAAATGGTGCACTTGGAGTTACTCTCTCTGATGGTAAATTTCCCATTAATTGATCTACCCCAGTAGGCTTCTGTCTAAAGCATGCAATGCAATCATGAACTGTTTTTCGTGCAATACCCTTGCCATTAATGGGCCAAAACTGCATTCTAATTTGATGTACTAAACCCTGAGCACCAATATGAAAAAACTTCTTATGCATATGCTCAAAAAGTAATTTAGTAAATTTATGTTTACTAGGTATAATTATTTGATGTTTTGCTTCAAATGGTAAATCAGCATTACAAAGCCTTCCACCAACTCTGAGTAAAGAATTCTCATCTAAGAAAGGATCTAAAGCCTTTAACTTACTTGTTTTTGAAACACCTTTACCTTTTTTCAAGGCATCGATTTCTGCTTTAAACTCACTTAATTGTGCTATTTTAGGTAAAAATTCCGTACTCCTCTTTACTTCATCTGCAGTTAGATATTTCTCCTTATTACAAGACTCCTTAGCTTTGATGTTATTAATGAACCTAAAAATAAAGCTAAAAATTCTAATTAATTTTATGAAATTATTTGTAACATTAAAGAGTTCATCATAAAAATATGAAGAACACTCAGTCATTGAAAGAGTAACAGCACATTTTAGTTCATCTCTGTAGGAAGGATCAGGAAAAAGTTGATTGTCCTCGTATTCATCAGTTTGTAAATCTGGACCCGAGAACCACATTTCGTTCTTTAAAAGTTCATCCACATTGCAGCCTCTAGAAATTAAGTCGGCAGGATTGTTCTTGGAGCTAACATGTTTCCAATGATAGTCCTTTGAAAGTGCTTGAATCTCCGCCACCCTGTTGCTGACAAATGTTTTGAGTTTATGAGGTTCAGTCTTTATCCACGCTAAAGCAATCGTTGAGTCCGTCCACATTCAAATTTTATTAATAGGTAATTGTAGAATTGGCACAACCTTTTTGACTAATCTCGATAGTAGTAAAGCTGCAGACAGTTCTAACCTCGGTATGGTGAGTGTTTTCAAGGGAGCCACTCTGGACTTGCTGCATAATAATCTAGTTTGAGATTGTCCAGATTCGTTGAAACATTTTATGTACACAACAGCAGCATAGGCACGTTCTGATGCATCGGAAAAGCCATGTATTTCAATCCGTATTGTTGCAGGAAGTAGAATGCACCTTGGGATTTTGAAGTTATTTACTTTCGCTAATTTTTGGTAGAAGTTCATCCACTCTTCCATTGCATCTGGTGGTAGCTGTTCACTCCAATCTAATTTTATTTTCCAAAGTTCTTGGATGAATATCTTAGCCTTCGTAACAATGGGTCCTATCAGGCCCAAAGGGTCATATAGCCTTGCAATTTCTGAAAGCACGTCTCTTTTTGAGAAGTTGACTTTGTCACTAATCTTTACTTTGTATGTGAGACAATCCACCTTTGGATCCCATAGCATACCTAATGTTTTCACTGGAGCATCCTGAAATTCCTTATCAAACACATAGGAAGATGCAGATAAATCTTTCAACAGTTCTGGGCTATTTGACACCCATTTGTGTAGCTCAAAACCCCCTCTCTGTAATAGTTGAGATAATCTGGTTTGGAGTTTTTAGCACCCTCTAATGTAAACTCTCCAGAAAGAATATCATCCATATAACTATCATTACAAATCACATCTGCTGCGTCAGGAAATTCCGCTTTTTCTTCATCTGCTAAGGCCCTTAAGGTCCTGGTAGCTAAAAATGGTGCAGAAACTGTCCCATAAGTTACGGTAGCTAGCTTGTAAGTCTTGACTGGAGCATCTGCACTAGTCTTCCACATAATTCGTTGTAAATCCCTTTGATTAGGATCAACAAGTATCTGCCTGTACATTTTTTTAATATCTGCACTAAACGCGTACTCGTGTTTTCTAAATCTACTGACTATGGAAAAGAGATCTTGTTGAATAATTCCTCCGTTTAGTAAAATGAAGTTTAGAGAAAAACCACTTGTTTTTGCACTTGCATCGAAGACAACTCTCAATGGAGTGGATGTCTTCTCTGGTTTGTATACAGAATGATGAGGAATGTAATAGTTAATCTTATCTAATGTTTCATTTTTAATCTCCTCCATATGGCCTAACAGTTCATATTCATTCATAAATTCTTTATACAAAGTTCCCATTGTATTGTTTTTGTTTAATTTTTCCCAAATACCATTTAGTCGTTTGATCGCATTCTCTTTGGAATATCCTAATAATGTTTCTGCATTTTCCTTTATGGGTAACCGAACTATAAATCTTCCCGTTTTATCTCTTTTATAGGTACTAACAAAATGTTCCTCACAATAAATTTCCTCTTCACTTTTTGTTATTTCCTTAGAATCATCTGGAAGTGATTCCAGTTCAAAGAATTTCTTTACTGTTATATCTAAGCTTGGTTCACTTATTAAACAACAATTGGCTTGTTGTTGTGACTGAGGAAGGGTACCTGTGACTAAGTAGCCAAATTTTGTATTTTGTAAAATTACATTTCCCTCCTGCAAATAATATTGTTCTGGATTTAAAATTTCAAAAAATAGTTCACTTCCTATCAATATATCTATTTGACCTGGCATATGGAAATTAGAATCAGCCAGCTCAATTGAAGCTGGAATATTTAAATCCGATATATTTAATTTCGATACAGGAATCGCATCGATAATTTTAGGTAAAAGTGAAAATTGTACATTGCGTGCAAAAAGTATAATCCCGATTTGAAACTTCAATATTAGCTGAATATTTCGATGATTGCGTAATTCCGTTAATGCCTATTATAGATTGGTTTGCAGACTTAAATTTAAATCCCAACTTTCTTGCTATGTCTTCTCTCATAACGCATATCGTAGAAGCATTATCTAATAATCCTCTTAACTTAATTCTATATCCATCAGCACTTTTAACGAAAATCATGAATGTATTTAATAAAACACATTTATTTCCATAAGTCAAAACCGCCACTTCTGGCTGACCTTCAAACCGAGTAGTATTCGAAATGGTCTCTATCCCCCTTTCTCCTACAGTTTGATTTTTAACTGCAGAGCAAAGTTCAGCAGAATCGTGAAGCAATGAATTATGTAATCCCTTGCAACCACTAACTGTGCATTTGTATTTAGACATGCAGGCACCATAATGAAGTCTGAGGCAATTTATACAAAGTTTGTTATTGCTAACAAATTTCTTTCTGCACTCCACAGACATATTTTGAAATGCAATACATTTATAAAGAGGATGAGAATTTCGACAGAGAATACAAGGTTTAACAGTTATTTTTTTACTATTAACTACCAGCGATTTGGCTTTAGTTGACATTGCAGTATTTTTATGGATCATTTTAGTACTAGGAATGCGAGTAATGTTTTCTAACACAGCACTTCTCTTTTCTAAAAATTTCTTAATAGAATCAAATGTTGGAACTTCTGCTGTTTTCAACGAAAGTTCGAATTGTTTTCTAGATTCTTTGTCAATTTTTTGAAGAATTATATTTATTAAAATTATATCTGATAGATCATTCTGCTCATATTTCAAAACTTTAAGTGCTCTAATGTTTCTATTGATACAATCCATTAAAGCGCGCAGTTCTTTGGCTGATTCGCTATAAATTTTTCATAATTAATTATCTCAAGGACATGTGAATCTATCAACTGCCGTTTGTTTTCGTAACGATCTTCTAATGCTTTAAAGAGAGAATCGAAACTATCGCTAGGCGACTCCAATAGCTTTGCTTCTCCTTTTAGAGATGCTCGAAGATAGTATAGTTTTTGCGAATCATTCAATTGCTCATTATTACTTATTAAATTAATAAATTGATTTTTAAAATTAGAAAATTCTGCTATTACATATAAAATTCTGGCAATGGAATTTGAGGTAAGCGGATACTATTTTTACCATTGTCATTTAAATTAATGTTTACATTTTCAGAATTTTTCAAAGAATACATTAAAAGTTTGAGACCTACCTCTGTTGTCTCGATCCGTTGATTTATATCTTCTATGTCCAGCTGAATGATTTCCAAGCTTTCGAAAATTTCTATTTCACAATAATCCTCAGCTATTTTATCTAGATTTATCTGTAATTGCTCAATTTTTTTGAGTTTAATTTCGATTTCAGTGACACTAGTATCCTTTGACACTGTCTTCTCCGAGGTAAAAGCCTCTAACCTAGTTAAAGTTCCTTTGATTGAATCTTTTAAACGATTCAATTTCTCTTCAGTAGTTACGTTGGAGTTATTTTTATTTTTTGATTTTTTATCCATTTTCCGTGGCTTCGTAGGACCAATGTTTCGTCAATATTTGTGTGGACTGTAAAACTGGTTAAAGAATAAAAAATCAGTCTTTTTCGCAACGCTAAGCCTACTTTATTCGTGCACCCGCTTTTGTTGGGGTACAGCTAGACAATGTCTACTTTTAAAAAACTTTTTACAGATGGCGCTACAGTGCGCTGATGACGTAACACAAACAACAAATTAATAGATAGAATAAATCGTTTATCGACCCATTAAAATACTACAGTAAAAAAATCAACCGGTTTAACATATTAAAATCAAGAAAATGAATGTGCGAAACAGGATAAAATTATGCTTGTATACTTAATAGTAAAGATTCATGAGTTGAGTTGAGTTAATATTAACGTCGCACTGTTCAGCTACACGAGGGCTTTTGGCGACGGACCACGTAATTTTGAACCATGGTCAAGTGACGTGGACGACACCTGAGCTGGCACCCCCTCTCCTAACTACCACACCACACCAACGGGAGGTAAAGATTCATGACACTTTGAACTATATAGCAGTTGGATTTTGCGGCAAGCACATCCATTTGCGGTACATTTAGATTAGAAGTCATATTTTTAAAATCCTGGACTGTTCTAACGGTATGGCTGTTTCACGTAAAGATATTTCTACAGCAGGGACACATCTTTCGTTGAAAGTTTCTCTTTGCAAGCACTGAATTCAGAACTTGCATACATGGTTATTTTAAAATACTCAATTTGGCCTCAAGTTTAAAAAAATTCAACCTGTTTTTGTGATTTATTAAACTATAATTTCTTTTTATCGTGGTTGCAATTGTTATATCGGTATATGTGTTGCTATACTTTATAAAACTGGGTTTTTTCAACATTTCATTTGTTTCCAGAAGATATTGGAAGTTGTAATTAAGAGTATTGCAAATTAATTAATTCATTCAAGGAGGCTTTTGTGGAATGCACATTTTCTGTCTCTGCCACTCTTTCCTTAAACGTTGAGGATACATTTTTCTGGGATGAATCAGCGTTTTTTGAATCAAAGTTCCGAACAGAAAGCAAATGAAAGAAATAAACTTTTCAACTTGAACAATATGGAAACAGCTAATATGAAGATTACCTAATTAAAATACGGAAAACCTTTGATCCACACTTTAACGGGTGAGTGAGTGAATATTAAACGTCGCTCTTATAAATCAACGTGAGGGTTATTGTCGACAGACTTCATAATTTTGAAACATGGTCAAGTAACGAAGATGACGCTGAGAGCTGCATCCCCTCTCCTTATTTCCACACCAAGGGAGGATTTGGGCCTCGAAAGATTTAATGTGCATCGACCTTCTCTTTACGGAGTGTCTTAAGTAGCAAAGGCTCGAACTCATGACACGCCAGCCACGAGTTACTTACCTTGACCACTAACTTATGAACTTGAACGGTACGCAATTGATTGAACCTTAAAGTCCGCTGTTCAGGTATTCAAGAGCTTTTGGAAACGGACCTCGTTATTTTGAGCCATAGTCAAATGACGAGGATGACACCTGAGCTGGCACCCCTTCTCCTATCTTCCCCACCACACCAACAGGAGGACGTTTGAGCTCACGACAGATTTCACGCACACAGCTCCCCTACACGGCGGGTCTTCAGCGGTACTAAGCTCGAACTCATGACACGCCAGCCACGAATCTGTTACCTTGACCACTAGGTTTCCATGCCACTGAACGATATGGAAACCGCTAATATGAAGATTTCCTAGTTAAAATACGGACAACTCTGGATTCCGCGCTTTAACGTAGCAAATCAGTTAATTTGCAGCACTGGCGTATCTAGTCCTGACTGAGCCCCCTATCAAAATTCTTTGGTGAGTGGCTTTTTTGAAAAATAAATAAGAATGATCGCATAAATAAAAATATATATGAAAGCGTGTATCATTTTTGACACATGTTGGGGCCCTTGCAGCTTGAAGGCCCTATATTATTGATACAGCAGATACGGCGGTAGATACGCCCCTAGTCTGCAGATTAACTGGGTAATTTGCACACATTAACGGCTTTCGAGCTATAACGGTAACATATACATTCATAAAATACCCTCCGAGGTGGAGGTTTTATCAAACAAAATTGTTTAAAATTGAGTTGTTATGTCTGAAAATATTGGACAAGGGTCGTAAATCATGTATTTAATACAAAAGTAAAATAGGTCTTGACCGAAATCATCTTTAGCAACAGAAACGAAACGAAAGCACACACATTACATTAGTCCCGCAGCACATTACAAAAAATAAACCATCGGAGCCAGTGGCGCACACAAGGGGGGTCCTGGGGGTCCGGACCCCCCCAAAGCCCTTGATTTTTTTCCGATTGATTATAGTTCTAAGTTTATGATACACAAAATTTAATTAAGTTTTTGTTATTAATGATTAATTTTATTAATTAATGCTAATTATTTATTCAATAATTGGTTTTTTCCTGTGTTTTGTTCCCGAAAATCGTCAAAATCAAAAGGAGCATGATACAAGAATGGTAAACTTTCGACCCCGGACCCCCTTGAAAAATTCCTGTGTGCGCTACTGATCGGAGCACTTTCCAGAAACAAGAGCGGAGAGAAATATGTTCCCAATAACTTCGGAACAGAGCGATTTAAACTTTTTACTGCACCCTAAAATATAAGGCCTCGAAACAATACCAGGGAAATTTTAACGCGGATAACAGGGATTTTTTTTTCAGAACTTCCCATTGTGCTAAAGTGCTTTGCGATGAGTTATGCGGGTGAAAGTGCTTTTTAAAGCACCTAAAACATTTCCTTTAGCTCTGTGTTACGACTTTTCGATGTCCGGAAAAGTTTAAATGGGAGGTTATGAGGATACTGCGGAGTTATTTCGCCCTGATGTCTTCCAAACGGATGAGGGCTGCGGTAGCCGAGTGGTATAGGTATCAGATCGTGGCTTGCCTGGTCACGAGTTCGAGCCCAGTACCACTAAAGACCCGCCGTGTAGGGCAACGATGCACGTTAAATCTGTCGAGAGCTGAAACGTCCTCTCGTTGGTGTGGTGGGGTAGTTAGGAGAGGGGGGTGCCAGCTCAGGTGTCGTCCACGTCACTTTACCATGGTTTAAAATTACGTGGTCCGTCGCCAAAAGCCCTCGTGCGACCCCAAAACCCCTGTACAGTTCGACGTTAATATTCAATCAATCAATCAATCCATCCAAATGGATGAGTTTCGTTTCGAATGGATACATTTATCTTGGAATGGATTCCGAGGGAAATATCTATTTTTATACAGATTTTTTTTGTCGTTAATTATTGTTCTCTCCACCTCCCCTCGCACATTTTTCTCATTTGTAGATAAATGTAAAAAAGACCAAAACTAAAATAGAAGCATTTCGCTATTGGGTCATGATTACAGTGAACGTTTTTGGAACCCGCGGTAACATGCACAAAACAACAAAATTTAAAGTATTCGAATATTTTCAAAAGCTTGATTTTGAATAAGGGTTAAAAGAAATAATTTTTGGTTTACTTTTAATGTCACTTTAGTTATAGTATGTGTATTCAAAGTTGTTTTAAAAATGTTTTTGCAATAGTTTTTGAAATATAATTTTTCTGGCATAACAATAGGGGAAAATAATATATTTTTAAAGAGTATTAATTGTATGAAAAATGCGTCTACATTAATAATATTTGCTTTATACATATATCTGTGTCTTCTATGCACATTGTCCGCAAACTCAACGTCAAACGGGCATGAGATCATATTTATTCTTAAAAAACCCCGATTCCCTATAATTTGTTTAGAGGTCGCTGGGGAAGTTTAACGTTAGAACTAAATATCCCGGACACTGAAGATTCTTTTCAAGAACTCCGAGGATTACAGAAAAAAACATTGCTACTCTAAATTTAATTGTAGCCTAACGGCTTTATATTAACTTCAACACTCACTTCGCGCTAAGTTTAAATAGTATCCAGATTAACATAAATCCCGTTTTTTCCACATGGAAGCGATTTTATAGACTTTACAATTTTGAAAAATTCTTAAAATATAGGATGCAAGAGTAAATTCGCAAAATAAATCTCATATCTTCTACAGAGCTCAGACATAGCTGTCAGTGTTGAAAAGTGCGGAAGGTGAAAGATTATTCATAGACGAGTGAACACTTCAACAGCCGAAGTCATACGAATTCAGTTGCAACAAGCGAATGCTATTTATAACCTGCGCGGCTATCTTCCAGCGTTTTCTCGGAAAGCCCACTTACGTCAGAGATCTTGATGTTATAGATTTCTCCATAGGGTTGCCAAAAATGATACCGACTTAGCTGTATCGCCAATATTTTGCCAAGTTTCCATTGAATGGCCATTAGAATGTAAGGCAGTGTTCCGCAACCCCCTGTCCGTGGATCAAATAGTACCGGTCCGCGCAAGAAACATTAAATTACTTTTCTTTTTTTTACTGTGGTATAGTTTTCTTAGGTTTGGGCTACTTTTTATGAAAACCACTTAATATTCCTTGTTAAATCACTTTATATTCATTTTTTGATAAAGTTATGTTTTATTTACAAGTCACGATTAAATACAATTAAATTAAAATTATTAAATCAAAATAGTCAAGAATCCTTCCCCTGAGCGGGCCGCGGTAAAACTAACGGTGATAAAAAGGTTGCGGCGCACTGATCCAGGGAACTCGGCTGCTTGCGAATATTACAATTTCTTATCATAAAATAAATACAACAGAAAATAGTATTAAACATTCAGATATAAATAATTTACACTATTTTAGGATGAAATTAAATACTAATTACACAAAATTTGTAACTATATTTATATTATTTTCATTATGCTTCCGTTATGATAACAGTGAGGAAATTTATAATTTAGGGGAGCCCTCCGTTTCGAACAAAGTTATGCAAAATAACAGGAAACAATATGTTGACTGGGGAAAATATCCATGCCAAAATTTCAAAAAAGAATATATGAACAATTTGAGATGAACAAGAATCTCAAAGCAAAAAAATTATGTTATCTCATCCTCATTATACTTTGGATTGGGACCCTATGATGAAGCAAACAGAAATTAAACAATTTACAATGCACACATATTTGTTTAGTAGTACATTAATATTACATACATATGTATAATTAATGTTACATATATATAGAATTATCACCACACATCACTAAAAAGATCGACTTTCCGTCGGTGGTCATAAGATGATTGTGTACCAAAAGTAGGTCCATTCAGAAAGGCTATCTTTGTATGTTTCGATGGGATAGAAAAATTGGGTTAGAAAAAGCCGTGACTTTTTTTTATTAAGAAAACTCAGCTTATATACGTTGGTAGCACTATTTTTTACAATTTGAATTCAATTTTGTTTAGAAAAAATTCATTCTGGGTCACATTTGAATGTTCATCAAAAAAACTCTCACTGTGTCCCTTTCCACAAAAAAACACGTAAATGTACCATATTTCGTACATTGCATTCTTGATTCTTCCATTCTCATGACGTCATATCTAACGTCCCGTAAGAAAAGGGAAAAAAAGCAGTGACTGCGATTTATTTATTTATTCATTGGCAGGTGGGAATGATGTAAATAATAATGAGATACCGCCCACCATCTGTATTGGATTTCTCTTGACCTTCACTTCCTATAAGGAAGACAACCGAATGACGCGCAAAAAGGGAAAAAAATTTGGTAGAATAGGTATTCGCGATATTTTTTTTTTCAAGAGAGTATCCCATCAAAGCTCAAAGAGTTTCAAAATGTATGTTTTTGAGTTGACTTTAATGGATGTTTCTCGAAATGTAGAGCTCATATCTTAAATGTTTGAGATGTTCACCCCATAAAATGTTTCACATTTTGTATCAAAGGTTACTCGACGGAAATTGAAAACCTTTAATTCACATTTCTCTTTTAAGATTTGTCTCTGCTATTCGAAACAATAGCAAAGCTTTGCGCTGAGGTTCATCTCTTAACATTTACACGTTCACAATTTTTCATTTATATCCATTAATATTTATAACGTGCGTATATGAATGACTCATAGATATCGTTTATTGTTTACTTACTGATATGGAGGTAATTACTGTTTTATTCTCCTATGTTGTATTATGTTCTCATTTATTGTTTGCATGTATATTTACTTATTCTTCCTTTAAAAATTTTCTGTCGTGGGAATTTTTTTAACTCTCATGAAGTTAATAACCACACTTCTCTGAAAGTATCGATTTTGTTAAAAAAATATTAGTAATTAATTAAATTTAAAAATGGAAAAATGCTTTAAAATGAAACCAAAACTAACCACGCCCCCTCAGCTGTCAAATTTAGTGACTGACAGTACTCAGAAAACTACAAATATCATAAAAACTAATTGGTTATTAAATCTGAAATTTGGAGCCAAGATTCCCAATTGTATGGGCTACAGGAAAATGCAAAGAAAATCGATAAATTTGTCATTTTTAGGGTAATGTGTAGCCTTAAAAGCTAACTTAAGGAAACATTTACGTATTCATACTGATGAAAAGCCTTTTGTGTTTGCGAAATTTGTTAGAAGGGGCTTTTCTCAAAATGTTCACTTAAAGACTCACTTGCGCACTCATAAAAAAGAAAAGCTTTATGTTTGCGAAATTTGTGCCAAGTCTTTTTCTCTAAAAGGTAACTTAAGGAAACATTTGCGTATTCATACTGCCGAAAAGCCTTACGTTTGCGAAATTTGTAAGGACTTTTCTCGAAGTGATGGTTTAAAGACTCATTTCCACATACATAACAGATAAAAGCTTGTATTCTGTGTATGTCAGAGTTACTTTAAGCAAATTAATGATTAAAAGTCACATTTTTATGTTTGTACTGATGAAAACACTTTCGTTTGTGATATTTGCGTGTGTGATGGCCTCTCACCAAACCACAACTATAAATCTCATATTCTTCTTTATACAAAAGCTTGATCTCTACTGTGATTTTCTCTGCAAGAACCTATCTCATTATACTTCATGGAAAATTGTTTCAATATTTAAGAGCAAGTGAAAGCCGTTTTTTAAATACATTTTGGGGAGGGGGAGTGTAGATATTCTATAGTTATATTTAGATGCACTAATTTCTTATTGCTGTTTTTTATCATATTGTATAATTTTACTTCCCCTTTTCCAAGATTTGTGTCTTAGTTCTTTTAAAGGTTTGTGTATTTCATTATTCTAATGCTAAGCGTTTTTATAATGCGGTCGATTTCTGACATTTTGCGGTATTTTATAACGAATTGAATCTTGAAAAATTGGAGCTTATTCTTCTGTTATATTGTCAATTATAGAATTACAAGGATTTTTTTCTTTAGGAAATGTAAAACACAATTAATACGAATGTAGCTGAAAAATTTTAAAGGCATATGAACTGAAAATGAGGATGAAACTCATTATCGACTGAGGTATTTTGATGGAACGTAAACTTTATAATTTTGTCCTAAACAGACTTTTATCCTTTTATCGGAGGATATTTCATGAAGTATAATCAATTTTTATTGTGCTCAATCTTTTAATTTGTTTGATTAAGTTTTTCATAAATGTTAATATTTTTAGTACGTTTTTTTTTTTTGTTTTATATTTTATATTTTCTTAAAATATCTAACTAAAATATGAACATTTAAATACAGTGAATAAACATTAAGGATTGTTTTTTTTAGCAATATTTTTTAATATTATGCAAAGTGTATAAGATTATGTTTTCCATTAATTTTCATAGTTTTATGCTAAATAAATGTACTAAATATAATAAATGTACCTGATTTTTCAAAACTCTTTCTAAATAATGAAACGTAAGTAATAAAATTTCGTTTCGTCTTCTTTTTAGCTGTATTTATTTTCTTCAGCCAAATCTACATCTATAAGACGACTCTCTGCATTCGTCCACATCTTTACAGAAAACTGTTTTTGACATTACTTTTTCGGTATAGTTTTGAATAGATTTATTCGCGTTATACCATATATAATCCGAAAATCAGATCAAAGGGCACAAACTCAGGTCACCATAGATATGGTTTCTTACTCTTTAAATGTATTAAATTAGGTTTATACATTTTAATTAAACTAATTATGTAATATAATTTAAAGCGGTTTTTTAGTGTGAAATATATGGCTAAAAGTGTCAATCAGATGATATTCTTTTTTACAGATACAGTGGATACGTTTTTGAAGTATGTATTTGCATGGGACAGGAATAGCTAAATTGATGATCGGGATCGATGGGTCGATTCTGAAGCCAATTTTTGTTCTTTGCAAAGTTAATTTTTAGATCAGACTCTGAATATTCTGCATGGTAAAAAGAGTTTTTTGCTACATCTATAATAACAAGTTAATCGTGACACATTTCAATAAAGAAAAGATAATCTATTATACAAAACAGTTTGCCTAATACAGCGTATATTTCTGATTTTCAAACCAATCAAATGGCTTATAATTTTGTTGAACCCACCTCCCTATCACTCTGCAAATTAAATATATAATTACGCGAGTTGCGATTATGTGTTTAATTCCTTAACGCTGACAATATATATAAAATTGTGCATACCAAAAATTTACATTGAGTACAAGCAAAGACTCAAAGATTAAGCAGATATATTCCTAACTATTAAATAAGATCAAATACATTTTTATACACAATTTGCAATTCTATAAACAAATGTTTTTATCCTATTTCATACTTAAAATAGAAAGGAATAACACACGTAACTCCATGAAAATAACGCATTCTGAATCACAAATCCGAAAAGATTTGTCTTAGAGAATAAAATAATAGGAAATATAAAACGTTTTCTGAGCAATCGTGAGGCTAATTACTTTTGTCTATATTAAGTGTTGTTAAAACGCTAATATATAAAATCGGGTGTCACTAATTTATGAAAATGCGGTGAGTAAAGTATTGCGATGATGAAGCGCTCATAGGGATGCAGAAAGTATATTTTCTGGAAGATTTAATTCCAACGAATACATTGTAGTACATTAGTACATAAAACAGGGGTTTGACATTAACTTTCATTAAATCCTGGTAAATTTCATCCGTTTAAAAATAGCAGTATGATTTAAGTTAATAATAAAATGTGTTGTTCAAAGCAAGGTTGCTTTAAACTTTGTGATATTTATGATTATTTAATGAACTCTATAAAATTTATGCATGTTCTTGTTTGCTTATTTCTTATATATGCGTCTAGTTTGCAAGAATGCACGTTGATTGCGTAATAGAACCACTATCCATCTTGCCAGGCCTTGTGTAATTAAAGCTACTATTTTTACTGTACTGCTCAGTTTTAAAAATATTCATCCCATAGATTACAGTCATTTGAACGAGTGTTCCATTTCAGTTTAAGAACATTCTGATTCGTCTTGCCTAAACACACTCTCTTTAAAACTTTTTTGGCTGTATCTGAGTAATTTTTGAAAAGCTTTATGTTGATACTTCAATAATTAAATGTGCATATAGTTTGCACATATTCGGGTAGGGTCAGGTGGGGGAAGGGGGTGGTAAAATCAAGCTTTTTTTAGAGAAGGCCCTAAAATCAAACTATTAAATTTATTTTAATGACACTTTTGATGCATTTTATATACATTGGATTCATATAGATTAAACATGAAACATAGCCATTCAATTCTGTTAGATTGTTTTCTCACAGTGATACATTTGAAAGAGCATGTTTTGATCTCCCAGTTTACCCCCATGGGGGAAGGAGGGGGTAGTTTTAAAATTGGTGTATATTTAAATAAAAATATGTAAGTATTCTTTTTGAAATAAGAATACACCGAAATAAATGTGTCTTAATTATATTTAAGGGTATAAATGAGCAAAAAGATAAAAAGTACATATTATTTAATTAAAGAAATAATATCCACGGCTATCAAAATTGGGTTAACGTAGTATGCGGCATATATCACTGAACTCTACACAATCTTCATCATCAATAGCAGGAAAAGTGTAATAGAACCTCAATGGGTGACTTGGTTAGATATTTTATGTGATAGTTGATTTTTTTTTTCTATCACTTGTCCAATGAATTTTGATGATTAATTTTTTGACCGGTACTCAATCTCTACCCATGATCCTTGCTTTTCTTGCTCAGGTTTTTCTTACTGAGTTCCTCTTTCCACCGCTTTTCAAAACCTCTTATGCAGCGCCGGTTTTTCTATTCGGGAAAAGATGCTGAGCTGCTTTATTTGTTGTCGAGTAAGTTTCAACAAGGTTTATAACATCTCTTCTATCAAAAGGTAATCAACATTGTCCTAAAAATTGTAACACTACCACAATACACATTTCTTCTTCATTTATTAGATAGGAGGATGTTCCTAGTCCTTTGTGAGAAGGACTTTTAACTACTTATCTTCTATATTAGTTTCTTCATGAACACTAAATTTCTTTGATGTAGCATAAATTGTAGATCCATTTTTTCTTGGGCCAGAATTAAGCTAAAGAAGTATAATATTGGAGGTCGCAAATGTTCCCAGTTTCTCAATTATGACAGACAATCTGCAAGGGAAAAGACGTTTTAACCTACGTTCAACATTTTAATGTCCTTTTTTTTTAAATTTTGAAACTAGATTTGAGAATGTTTGGACTATCGTAATATCATGGTAGGAAATGAATTCATAGGATCACTTTGAAATAAAAAAAAATGTCGATTTACAAGAATTAGGCACTAACGAATATCTTAAAGTAAAGTTTAGAAACGGATGTCACCAATCGTGGCTTTAAAAAGACATACCTGTTATTTATTCCATATTATGGAATATCATGAGAAAGTTTTTAATTGCTTTTCCGATTGCGATGGAGTTTCAATACGCTTGCCAATCTCCAAAATAAAAAAAGAAAGAAGAAAAGACTGGACACTATTAACCGAGGAGATATTTAGAGTTAAACTTGACAAGATTGAGATGCCAAATGTTGAAATTGAAAATTTGTTATTTCATCCCCAGATTCATCACTCCCACTAAAAGCATTTGTTTGTTGCTAAATTATTTTATGCATTAAGAGGACTTAGTACCCCAAAAATGAACGACCTCTATCGTTTTTTTTTAAATTTTTATTTTATCTTATTCTTTGCATTATTATCTTTCGATTGATATATCACTTGAGCAAGTTGGAAAGTTAGAAGTTGAATAAAACTTCATTCGAAAACAAATTAGGCAATTTGGCTAAGCGCCCTTTTTGGAAAAAAAAAGCTAAAAAAGGCGTTATGATAAAAAAAATCTAGTTTATTAAAAGAAATAATAACTATAAAAAAGAATGTGTAATATATATATAAAGCAGAATATTTCCGAGGAAATACAATAATGTTTCTTCTTTGTGAAATGTGTGCATGTAAAATTTTTGAATTAAGGCATTTTATATATGTTTTTAATACAAATGTAGTACTTCAATATTATGTGAAGAAAAAAACTAAACTTTCTGTCGTGACAGAAAAAAAATGTAACATTTTTCTTGAATTTTCTTATATATGCAATTAATACCTTCTTAAAGTTGATCATTTATAAAAATGTATAATTTGAAAAAATACGAAAATGCAATTTTAAAGAAAAATATATAACTATATAATTATAACTATATTTTATATATATAACTATATAATATATAACTATATTTTAAGTTTATTTAAGCTTATTATATGATTGTTTTTATAGATATATAAACTTTAAAGTGGTTTTTCTCAGTTTGTGATTTTCAAAACATTAGTGCAGTGATTCTCAAAGTGGTCTATATAGACCCCCAGGGGTCTATGACGACCTGAAAAGGGTCTACATCAGCAAAACAATAATTTGGGGTCTATGTGATAGTGGCTTTCATTAAACTAGATCATAATTTTAATTTTTAAAGAAACCAAATTTTGCCTATTTAATAGATTTATTTACTAAATTTAATGAGGTTAGTTTGCACATAAAGAGTGTGTGTGTGTGTGTGTGTGTGTGTGTGTGTGTGTGTGTGTGTGTGTGTGTGTGTGTGTGTGTGTGTGTGTGTGTGTGTGTGTGTGTGTGTGTGTGCGTGCGTGCGTGCGTGCGTGCGTGCGTGCGTGCGTGCGTGCGTGCGTGCGTGCGTGCGTGCGTGCGTGCGTGCGTGGTGTGTGTGTGTGTGTGTGTGTGTGTGTGTGTGTGTGTGTGTGTGTGTGTGTGTGTGTGTGTGTGTGTGTGTGTGTGTGTGTGTGTGTGTGTGTGTGTGTGTGTGTGTGTGTGTGTGTGTGTGTGTCACAGCATAATTTTATTAAAACAAAACCCATTTCAGCGTTTCTTTCCAGAGTTAAGCTACAAAAGTATAATACCTGAGGTCCCGAATTTTCTCAATTTGTCACAGACAATCTGAAATTATTTTAACCTGTGCTCAACATTTAAATGCCTTTTATTAAATTTTGAAACTAGGGGTGAGAATGCTTTAACTATAGTAACACCACAATGGATAATCAAGTCATAAAGTGACGTTGAAAAAAAATTCACATTACAATAGGAACTGATCGTAATATGCGCTAATGAAGAGCTTAAAGTTTAGAAGCGAATGTCAGCAATTTTGGCATTAATAAGACAAGCTTGGGATTTGTCCCGAATTATGGAATATCGTGAGAAAGTTTTTAATTGCCTTTCCTAGTAAGGAGTTTCAGCACAGTTGCCAATCACCAAAACAAAAAAAAGAAGGAAAGAAGGGGGGAGTGGTCACTACTAATACAGGGGATTTAAGGTTAAACCTGAAAAGATTGATACCAAATATTGAAAATTTGTTATTGCACCTCCAAATTAATCCCTTCCATTAAAATCATTTGTTGTTTATTCATTTATTTAAAAGAAGTTATTTTATGCATTAATTAACTTTTAATTTAATTCATTAAAATGTGTTTTTTAAATTTAAACACTATATACTTCATTAGTTAGAAATTTAATTCTTTTACAGTAGTAGAAATACAAGCTGTCAAAAAAATATTTAAGATGAAACATTTGCAAAAAATTTAATATTAATTAAGCAGGGACCTATACCCCAAACCGAAAAACATATCAAGGGGTCTATGAGACAAAAAGGTTCGGGAACCTCTGCATTAGTCCATTCAAAATGCTACTCCTTCCACAACTATTTACCAATCACTTCCATTTCTTTCCTGTATGTTGCGTATAAAGCATGTAACAAAATTATGCATCCATTTTGCTGTAAACTGAATACTTTTTTTATAAAAAATTAAAATGTAAGACATATTGGCTTCTAAGCGTCTAAAGAAGTTATTTTTATACGAGAGGCAAATAATATTTTTTCATTTGAATAACAATGTTAATCGAAAATGTTTTAAAACTATCCAAGTTACGAAAGCCCACATACTTAAAAATGTTAATCAACATGAAAATATTCCACAAAAATGATGACATTTATATTTATGTATGTAAAACAAAAAATAAATAAATAAAATAGAAAAAACAAATGAAACAAAATAATTTGTTCTTTTTACTTTATCTTACGCAATGATTAAAATTCCTGGGCATTAAACCTTAAAAATCTAAAAAAGAATTTGAAAATGAAAATATTGTTACCTTTTTGTTGTCCGACTTTTTCTTGTCTTCATAAGCACAGGAAGTTAAAAGAATTAGTTCGGAAGTCAAATTGACTCAAGATTCCCTCAGTTTACTTCGAAAAAGGGTCTTTTTCTCAGGGTCATTCTATCCCTTTCTTTTCATTCACTACTAAAATTAGATGATCGCGGGCCGGCGCCTATTCCCAGAAGGATGGGAGAAAACGATAAACCATGATGTGAGGGTTGAATCAAATCAAGAAAACTCCCACAAAAAATGGGGAGGGAGGACGTACCCCAAAGCACGAAACGCTCTAACGAGGCAGAGCGCCACGGGGAGAGGGGAAGACCGCAGGAAGGAAAGCGGGACGGCCGAAGGCTGTGAATCAAGACGGCGAGATATCACCCAAGAACCCAGAGTAAAAGACGCAGTGCATTGCAGCTAAATCGTGTTGCTAAGAGTGTGAAAAGAGTGTTTTTTGTTGTGTTATGGGAGGCGGAGCGGGCCTTTTCATTCATAAAACTTGACCGTGCTTTTCTTCACTTTTGTTGAGACTAGTCTCTGCCAAAATCTGTCTCTTTCAATAGTACCCTAATAGTAGGAAATTAGTTGAAAGAGAAGGAACCGGATGCCACAATTCTTCTTTATCGCCCCTTCGCCATGGGTTCAGCGTTGGGAACACGGCTTTAAATACTAATGAATACTCGATTTAAAAAAAAACTTTAGGACTCTATAGAAAACAGGAAAATTTTGCATACACATTTTTAATTTTTTCATCGAATTTTTATTTTGACTCGTGGAAACCCTGGGTAATCTTGGTTTATTTTTTTCATAAACTAGTTAATTTTACAGCCAATTTGCCACCTCCCAAGGTTTCCGCCCCGGGCAGGGGCTCTGCTTGCCCACCCCTAGCGCCGGCCCTGATGGGACTCTTATCTTCTCACGAACCGCACGACGCAAAAACTCGCCGAACGTACCAAAAGAACAGGAAAGATCCGGGAATCCGTTTTTACCATTTATATTCCGATATTCCAATTAGTTAAAAACCTTAAAACACATAATTAGAGCCAGGGGCCAAGTTGAAAATTTCGAACTTCTTTTTTTTCCAGACGTTTATAAAACGCGATCTAATTTTTTTCATGAGACTCAGACAAAAAATAATTACATAATCGGAAAGATCATTTACTTCGCCCCGATACGGTATAGTTTATTTTACAAAAAATATATATTTTCTATTTTTTACAGTTTTTTTTAAATGAGTCAAAATCGCTACATTTTTATGAGTATACTTTCTAAATTGTTTCTAATTTTCTTTCGCGCTAATGAAAAAAAATATTTTCTGCTAAAAAAGTTCATGCTTTTCTTATTTAGAACCCCTCATTTAAAAATTAAATATCAAAAACTGGATTTTTTTACGATTTTTCAAAACATACTCAAAATTTTAATTAAATACTTAATAACTTATTTATTTAAAAACAATACTCTCACGAAACTTTTCTTCCGTGTGTAGAACAATATTATACGTAATCTGTACAAAGATTGATAAAATATCTTAAAAATTACGGTTTTTAAAAAAGAAATTGCGTTTTTCAAGGGTTTTTTCCCTTTTTGTGAAAAATATTTAAGCATTATTTTTTTACATTTTTTTTTGTTTAAAAATTGCCGTTATTTGCAACCGATATATGAAGTTTGAAGGCATTAACTTAAAAATGAAGAAAAAAAATCAATTTTACAATAGCTCTGAGTTTGGCGGCGAAGACTTTTTTGGCGCCAGAAAACTCTTTTTCCACTTAGTCCTCAACGTTTCTTGAAAAGTTACACTAGAAAAAAGGTGCGCCTATAAATATTGAAAATCACCAGGTTTGGCGAAATTGAATATCAAAACCTTTTTTTTTTTTTACAATTTTTCAAAAATTACTCAAAATTTTATTTAAATACTTAATAACTTCTTCATTAATAAAAATAATCTCACGGAACTTTTTTTTCCGTGTGAAGAACAATATTATCCGTAATCTGTACAAAGATTGAAAAAATTACTTAAAAATTAAGGTTTTTTAAACAAAAAAATTTTGTTTTTCGTTTTTCCCCCTTTTTGCTAGAAATATTTAGAATTATTTTTGTTACATTTTTTGTTTAAAAATTGCTGTAGTTTGCAATCGATATATGAAGTTTGAAGGTATTAACTTAAAAATGAAGCCCGGAAAAAAATTTTAACTTTTACAAATAAAGCATTTTTACAATAGCTCAATAGAAATAGGGCCGTGGGTAGCCTAGTGGTTAGAGCATCGGACTCCAGACTTGAAGGCCTGAGTTCGATGCCCGATGCCACCAAATACCCTCCGAGTACACACGGAGTACGTGCTCGTTACATCTGGAGGTCTGAACTCTTGTGGGCTGAGTCACGAGCACAGGGACTTGAGAATATTTCCCTCCCCTTCAGTTCATGCAGAAATTATGGTGGAGATAGGTGGTGTCACCATCTATCGTCCCTTCAGGGAATTTCACCGAGCTAAATCGTACTGTCACCTGTATGGTGCTCAAGGCCAACGATAGGCGTACTTCTTGCCCCTTGCCACGATACGTTTCGTGGGCCTCGATCTGACTGCGTCAGAAAGGAGGGATTAGAAACAACAACAAAAATAGAAATAACTCTACCTTTTATTTTGCAGGTCTTTTTACTTTTTCCCGACGATTTCACGGCTCGATTGCTTAAAGCGCTTCATTATTAATTGTTGAACCCGGGTTCGACTTTGCAATTATAAAAAATTCTACGGTTTTCAACATACAACTATTTTTACGAAGGTACAGTGAGTGAGTGAGTGAATATTAAAGTCCCACTGTTCACTCACTCGACAGCTCTGATAGCGAGAGGGGAAAGGGAATTTTTCCTTGACAATATGATATGCATTTAAAAAAATTTGTGCAACGCCGGGGGAAAAAAACCTGTCTGACAAAGAAAAGAAGCGAAAAAATTTCGAAATAAGGAATTTTAAGTTATAAACTCGGTAAAAGCCCGAGCAACACCGGTCTAAGTGGAGCAAGAGGGGGGGGAGTCATTTTGAAAAAGATTATTAGAAGTGCTGATTTTGTGAAGGAAAGAGAAAATTTTATAAAAGTAGTGAAAGCCCGTGCAACGCCGCGCCATGCAGCTAGTCTACACTATTAAATTCGTAGGTAAACAAACGTATCTATGTATGACGCCCAATTTTCTCACGAACCATACGACGCAAAAATTCGCCGAAGGTACCGAAATTTCGGGAATGATCCAAAAAATCCGTATTGACCATTTATATTCCGATATTCCAATTAGTTAAAAAGATATTAATTTAAAACCTTAAAACGCATAATTAGTACCATTTCTCCCCACCAGGGGAAAATTTGGAACTTCTTTTTTTTCAGTCGTTTTTAAAACGCGATCTAATTTTTTTCATGAAACTCACACAATAAATAATTACAGATTCGTAAAGATCATTTATTTCGCCACGATATGCTATAATTTATTTTACAAAATAATTATATTTTGTATTTTTTACGATTTTTTTTAAAAATGAGTCGAAATTGGTTCCTTTTTTTTAATCTGAATTATAAGTTGTTCCGCTTGCACTTTCTTTCGTGTTAATGAAAAAAATATTTTACACTAAAAATGTTTTTTTTTTTTTACGATTTTTCAAAAATAATCAAAAATTTAATTAAATACTTAATAACATTTTTATTTATAAAAACAATCTCACGAAACTATTTTTCCGTGTGTAGAACAATATTATACATAATCTGACAAAGATTGATAAAATATCTTAAAAATTAAGGTTTTAAAAAAATGTGTTTTTCTTTTTTTTTTCCTTTTTGCGAGAAATATGTAAACATAACTTTTATTTAAAGTTTTTTATTCAAAAATTATCATTTTTTGCAATCGATATATGAAGTTTGAAAACATTAACTTAAAAAATCAAGCCCGAAAACAAATTAAAACTTTTAAAAAAAGAATCAATTTTACAATAGCTCTTTGTTTGGTGACGAAAACCTGTTTGGCGCAAGAAAACTCTTTTTCTACTCAGGCCTCTACGTTTGATGAAAGGTTTTACTAGAAAAGCAGGTGCGACTATAAATATTGAAAATCACCATATTTGGTAAAACTGAATATCAAAAAAACTTCTTTTTTTTTTACAATTCTTCAACAAATACTTTCGTTTTTTCTCCTTTTTGCCAGAAATACACTCAGGAACATTGAAAATAGCGACCCAAGAAGGAAGCTAAGTACAATCGCGACACTTTGCAAATAAGTACAGCATAATGTGATATGCAAATGATCCAAGTTTTGTGCCAATACGCATGCTCATACAGGCCGAGGTGGCACTAAAATCAGGAAGAGGCTGCTATATAAGCCAGCGCAAATTTGAAGATTCATAAACATGACGATTACCCGCCAATTATAGGAAGACTTTGGTAAGACAAACATGCCAGGTAAACGTGCTAGAAGACATTTCTCACAGTTAAGCGAGTTTGAGAGAGGCCTGATCATCGGGATGAAAACTGCAGGCTGGTCGACGCGCCGTGTTGCTGGACAGGTGGATCGTTCGGAGTGTGCCGTTAGAAATTGTTGGGAGCAGTGGACACGAGAAGGTACCCACGCGCCGAAAACCAAGTCTGGAGAGACCAGGAAGACCACGAGGAGAGATGATCGAAGGATCGTGCGGCAAGCACTTGTGGACCCCACAGTGACTCGTTCAACGATACGAGCAGACGTAGGCGTAGCAATTGTTCCACAAACAATTTCCAGATACCTTGCAGAAGCAAATCTTGAATCCCAGCACCCTTTCTGTGCCTTTAACATCGGAACATTGGCAACTGCGTCTGCAGTGGTGCCAAGCCAGATCAATGTGGAATGTCACAGATTGCAAAAGGTTGTGTTTAGTGATGAATCCCGGTTTGTTTTGGGGACAGATGATATCCGTGTACGGGTGTGGAGACGCCCTGGTGAGCGGTAAAATCCCCCCACACTGTTCTACGTCACACTGCCCACACAGCTGGTGTAATGGTCTGGAGGGCCATAGCCTATGATAGCCGATCCACTTTAATTGTGATGCGTGGATCCTTAACGGGCCAACGTTACGTTGATGATATTCTTCAACCTCATGTAGGACCTTTCCTAAATGGTCTCCCAGGGGCAATTTTCCAGCAAGATAATGCTCGTCCACATACAGCAAGAGTTGCTCAAGACATCCTACATCATTTTCAGACTCTTCCATGGCCGGCCTGCTCCCCCAATTTGTCCCCTGTAGAGCACGTGTGGGATCAGCTAAAACGGCAGATGCCATTGTGTCACTCTGTACATGATTTAGAGTTGGCTGTTCAAGATTTGTGGGCCCATCTGCCTCAGGACAACATAAGGTGTCTAATCAACTCAATGCCGGACCGTGTGGCGGCATGTATTGCAGCTGGAGGTGGTCCAACGCACTATTGAAGTTGCCCAGTATTTGTGTCTTTGCACACCCTGTATTCGTTTAATTGTCTTATTTTTGAGATCAAGTGAATCTCTCATCTGTGTCATTATGTGTATTAAATTTCATTTCAATCCGATGCTTTCTTCTTGGGTCGCTATTTTCAATGTTCCTGAGTGTATTTAAACACTATTTTTGTTGCATTTTTTGAAGGTTAAAATTAAAATAAAATATCAAAATGTTTTTATCAGATCGGGTTTCTTTTAATGTTTTTTTTCACAGTACATGTATATAAATATATATATCTAGGCTTTCCCCCATACTGTTCTTTTTTCTAACTTATATATATTTATAGGTTTAATCAAACGTTCAGAAAAAAGCAATCGTTTCAATAGCTATTTGTAAATTTTCTTTTATTAATTACTTATAAAAATTTGATTTTAATGAATATATATATATATGTTTTTTTTAAAGATTATTTATATTATTTCATTACTAAAGAAATTCTTTGTTAATTAAAAAGTACATCGTCTATTATTTTGGATCAAAATACATTTTCGAGACATTTTTAAGCTAACTATATGTAACGATTGATTGATTCATGCAAATCTGAAATCTATTTTATTATTTTAGATTCTTAGAATCTAACTATTATTAAAAAATGAGATGAATGATTTTGTTTTACTCTTAGCATCAGAATCGTTCTTTTTATTGCTTCACATTAATAATTTTTTAATTCTAACGCAATATTGTTTTTTATAAGTCATACATCGAAATTTGAAGCTATATCTTATCTGCGAGAAAGAAGATAGAACAATAATTTTACACTAAAAAAACGTGTTCGTGCTATAGAGAGGGGAAAGAAACCTGTCTTAAATCAAAAATAAGTGGAATGGAACAAATTTCGAAAAAGGGAAATTTTTTGACATAACTTTAGAAATCCCTCGCATTGTGCGCGTACAAACACAAACACAGAAATGCTGGTGTCATGAGGAAAAGAGAAAGCCCGATCAACGCCGGGCTAAACGGTGGAGGAGGGGTGGAAGTCATTTTGAAAATGAGTATTAGAAGTGCTGATTTTGTGAAGGTAAGGGAAAATTTTTAATTCCGTGCAACGCCGGGCCATGCAGCTAGTAGACTGTCAAAATTCGTAGATAAACAAACGTATGTACATCTCTTTTCTCACGAACCGCACGATGCAGAAACTCGCCGAAGGTACCAAAAGATAGGGAATGATCCGAGGAATCCGTTTTGACCCTTTATATTCCGTTATTGTAATTAGTTAAAATATATTAATTAAAACCTGAAACGCGTAATTATTTTACACCTGTGGGCATTTTTCCCCGTAGAGCGGCAAAGTTTCAATTTTTCGACGTTTTTTTTTATCCCTGACATTTTTAAAACACGATATAATTGTTTCTATAAGACTCAGATAAAAGATAATTACAGAATTCGGAAAGATAATTTATTTTCGTCATGATACAGTATTGTTTATTCTACAAAATAATAATATTTTCTATTTTTTACGATTTTTTCTAAAATGAGTAATACGTTTTTATGAAAATGATTTCTAAATCGTTACGTTTGAATTTCTTTCGCGTTAATGAAATGATATTCTACACTAAGAAAGTTCCTGTTTTTCTCTTTTAGATCAGTCATTTAAAAAATTAAAATGTCAAAAACTTTTTTTCTATGATTTTTTAAAAAATACCCAAAATTTTAATTAAATAATTAATAACTGCGTGGTTTATAAAAATAATCTCACGAAACTTTTTTCCGAGTGTAGAACAATATTATCCGTAATCTGTACAAAGATTTGAAAAATTGCATAAAAATTACGGTTTTTGAAAAATTTTTGTGTTTTCCATTTTTTACCCTCTTTGCGAGAGTTAATCACGCACGCACATTGTAGTAATTTTTTTTCTTTTTTTGTTTAAAAACTAGCGTAGTTTGCAATCGATATATGAAGTTTGAAGGCATTAACTTAAAAATGAAGCGCTAAAAAAATTAAAACAACAAATAACGCAATTTTACAGTAGCCAAGGCTTTGGCAACGAAAATCAGTTTAGCGCCAAATGACTCTTTTCCCATGTACACGTCACGTTTGATAAAAGGTTACACTGGAAAAGAAGATGCCTATAATATTTAAAATCGCCCGTATTTGGCGAATTTGAATATCTCTTCCTTTTATTTTAAAGGCTTTTTCACTCCCTTTTTTCCCGAGAATTTCGTGGTGTGTTCGGCACAGCACTGGAATCCTTCTACCTTTTGCTCCTGGGTTCATAACAACATCATCGCTTAATTTTTATGATTTTTTTTAAAAATATTCAAAATTTTATTCGCGCATTTAATAATTTCTCCAACAATTTTGCAATTGGAAAAATAATTTTATTTCGACACGATACAGTGTTTTTATTTATTTATTTATTTATTATTATTATTATTATTTTACATTTTTGTTTCCGGCGCCTAAAAAGTTGCGAAGTGAGAAGTGAGTAAGTAAATATTAAAGTCCACTGTTCATTTACTCGGGAGCTTTTGGCGACGCACCTTGACATTTTGAACCATTGTCAAGTGACGAGGATGAGACTTGGGCTGTCGCCCATCTCCCTTAACTACCATACCACACCAACGCTAGGACGTTTAAACTGTCGACAGATTCAACAGCGGCTCTTCAGCGGTAGCAAAAATTTTAAAAGGGTTGTAATAATTAATTGTGGGAAATTACCACGCGAATTTTGTAATGACGCCAATATAGAAATCACACACACATACCAGGAACGACTGATATCACCAGGGAGAGGGGAATTTCCATGACAATATGTTATGCATTTGAAAATGTTCGCGCAATGCAGGGGGCAAATAAATGAGTGAGTGAATATTAACGTCGCAATGTTTAGCTACATGAGGGCTTTTGGCGACGGACCACGTCATTTTGAACCATGGTCAAGTGACGTGGGCGACATCTGAGCTGCCACCCCTTCTCCTAACTATCCCACCACACCGACGGGAGGACGTTTCAGCTCTCGACAGATTTAACGTGCATCGCTGCCCTACACGGTGGATCTTTAGTGGTACTGGGCTCGAACTGATGACATGCCTGGCATGATCCGACACCTTTACCGCAGTCCCCGGGGGGAAATAAACTTGTCTGACAAAGAAAAGAAGCGAAAAAATTTTGAGAAAGGGAAATTTAAGTTTTACACTCGGTAAAAGCTCGAGCAACGCCGGATAAGCGGAGGGGTCATTTTGCAAAAGAGCATTGGAAGTGCTGATTTTGTGAAGGAAAGGGAAAATTTATAAAAGTAGAGATAGCCTGTGCAACGCGCCGGTACATGCAGCCAGTTCCATGTAATAAAATAAGTAAACGCTGCTGGAAACCACTTTATGGAGTGTCTTATGTCTGTGAATATTTTCTCATGGCAGCACTTTTATCAATAAATTTCGCCCCCTGATTTTCAACAAACTCTCGAAATGAAAATATTGAATCAGCCAGTGAAATGTTTAAGGTACGCGACTACGTTCGGAACCGTGATTTCAAAAAAGCGCATAAATGGATAATTTTCATGATATTTAGTGTCACTCAGATTAGAATACATGCATAGAATTGTTTTAAGGACAGTTTGACAAAAAAAAATATTTAAATATAATATTTTGGCAAAAAATTAACTTAGAATAATCTTTTTTCCAAATGTTCTCCTTTTGTGAAAAATGATACTAGTATAATAATATTTTGCCTGTATATAGCTCAGACCTCTCTACAGAGGCTCAACTAGAATTTTAGAAAAATTCACATTAGTTTCAGAGTTACCACCAATTGAAATAATTATTGGCGTTGTTTTTTTAAATTGATCCCTTCTGTTGTCATAAAATATGAATAAACCCACTTCTAAGTCATATATTTCAAAAATTCTACTTGAGCTGCTGTAGAGAGGTCTGAGCTGTATACAGGCAAAATATTATAATAGAACCATTTTTCCCAAAAGGAGAACATTTGGAAAAAAGATTACTCTAAGTTAATTGTTTGCCAAAATATTGTATTTAAATAAAAAAATTTTGTCAAAATGTCCTTAAAACAATTGTATGCATATATTCTAATCTAAGTGACGATAAATATCATGAAAATTATCCATTTATGCGCTTTTAAAATCACGGTTCCGAACGTAGTCGGATACCTTAAATGTATATACAAATAGAAGTAAATTTTCTTCAATCGATAATGATAAAGGAAAAAGTTAAAAGGTAACAATTTTTAGGATAAATGAATATCTTTTAAAAATATATAGAGGCGGAAGTGTGATATCTATATGAACTTGTACCAACATCCCGCGAGGACGATCGTTTTGGCGTGATGGTTAGCGTACTTGCTTCATTCGTACGTTCGGAACGGAAGGTACTCAGATCGAATCTTCCCTCCGACAAATTCAACATTTTTGAGGAAAATTTTTAATTTTTAGAAAAACAGTTATTTTTATTCTCAAGGAAAATAACTTAGTTTTTTTAAAAACAATTAAAGACATAAATATAAATTTGGAAAAACACTAATATCAGCCAAAGAAGTTAACTTCGAACGCGTGTTCACACTGATACACACTTTCTTTTTTTCTCTTGTGATTCAATTTCTTGCTCCGTATTTTTGAAGTACACTCATGAACAAAAAAATTAGCGCACCAAGAAATAATTGCGGAATCGTAACGAAACTTGGCATGAAGGTACATGTCGGGAAGATATGCAAATGATTAGAAATGCAGTGTGATTGTGCATTACGTATAGCCGGTGAAGGGCGTTTAACGTCGTTCTCCGTGGAGTAAAAAACAGGTAACCAAAGCTTGTTTGAGTGTGCTGAATCATTTACAAAGGAAGATCTGAAGTGGATATGCCATTACGCCGTTTTCGAAGACAGTAGGAGCAACTGTCGCAGTTTGAGAGGGGGAGAATCATTGGCATGATGAAAGCTGGGTGGTCAGCTAGGCGAGTAGCTCGTCAATTAGGCTGCTCTGATGGTGTTGGGACCAGTGGATCCGAGAGATGTCATTTACACGAAGACCAGGCTCAGGACGCCCTCGATAGACCAGTCGTCCAGAACACCGCCACATCGTAAGAAATGCACGCGTACAGCCAACTGCTTCATCGGCCGCCATCCAGGCACAGGTAGCACCTTCACTAGAGGCCTCTGTGTCTTATCGAACCATACGAAGGCGCCTGGCTGGAGGACATTTGGGATCGCGGCGCCCATCACGTGCGCTGCCCTTGACCTCCCCCCCCCCAGGGCCGGCGCTAGGGGTGGGCAAGCCGGGCAGCAACCTTAGGAGGCGGCAAATAGGCTGTACAATTAACTAGTTTATGAAGAAAATAAACCAAGATTACACACCCAGGGGTTCTACGAGTCGAAATAAAAATTCGAAAAAAAAATGTGTATGCAAAATATTCACGTTTTCTATGGAGTCCTAGAGTTTTTTTTTTTTAACGAATATTCATTAGTATTTAAAGCCGTGTTTCCCAAGGCTGGTCCCATGGAGGAAAGGGGAGGAGACGATAAAGAAAAATTTCGGCATCTGGTTCCTTCTCTTTCAACTAATTTCCTACAAGTGCTTACTGCTTTGTATGCGTGAATTCGGGTACTATTGAAAGAGATAGATTTTGGCAGAGATTAGTCTCAACAAAAGTGATGAAAAGCATGGTCAAGTTTTATGAATGAAAAGAAAGGAGCAGAATGACCCTGAGAAAAAGACCCTTTTTCGAAGAAAACTGAGGGAATCTTGTTTGAATTTGACTTCCAAATTAATTATTTTTAGCTTCCTGTGCTTATACAGACAAGTCAAAGTCGGACAACAAAAAAAGTAACAATATTTTCATTTTCAAATTCTTTTTTAGATTTTTAATGCCCAGGAATTTTAATCATTGCATAAGATAAAGTGAAAAGAAAAAATTATCTTGTTGCATTTGTGCTTTTTCTATTTTATTATTTTTTTTTCGTCTTTCATACATAAATATAGATGTCATCAGTTTCGTAGAATATTTTCATGTTGATTAACATATTTAAGTATGTGTGTTTTCGTAGCTTCAATGTTCCGTCGTCGTCTTGAAACATTTTCGATTGACATTGCTATTGAAATGAAAAAATATTATTTGCCCCTCTCGTATAAAAATAACTTCTTTAGTCGCTTATAAAGGACGATAGTAGGTAATTTAAAATGCAAAACATTAATGAGCTTTTCAGTACATTCATTAATTATTTATCATACCTAAAGGATCCTAATAGCAATAGCTCGAAATTGAAATACAACGTAGTTACATTTATTATGATGATTTTGTTTTGTAATTGTAATATATTGTGATAATTTTGTTTAGTTATAAATGAACTAGTCTATTGCTAAATATTTAATTTACATTGCTTCAAACCGTTAAAAGAATTTTAAGTTATTTTTACTTATATAGACATTTTTTCTTCTTTTTATTGAATGTAACATGGGAAATAAACATATAATTTTTCTAACCTATTCTAAGACTGTGTTAAGATAGCCTTTATTTTGTAAGATCAAATTTTAAAAACTTGAAATATATATATATATATATATATATATATATATATATATATATATATATATATATATATATACACTGCTCAAAACAATTAGGGGAGCAAGCAAAAAAGGGAAGAAAACCGTGTGAGACAGCCACGTATTGGCATGCAATGCATAGTACACGCGTATCAATGCGCAATACAGAAAAAAAAAGGCGTAAAAAATTTGGAATTAAGCTTTAATTCTTTGAAAATATGGAAAAAACATGAAAAGATGATTTAGGGCAACAATTTGGTTACATGTAAACGATAAAAAAAGGTACTGTTTAGACATGATGCATGAGTTTTAATAGGGCGTGGGGTCTCCTCGAACAGCTAAGACTGCTGCTCACCTGTTTGCCATGGCTGCGATGAAGTTATCGATCAGACTTTGGGGAATACTGTTCCACTCCTCAAGAAGTGCAATCTCCAAGTCTCGGACAGTAGCAGTAGCAAGCGGCCTTGGTCGCGCAGCAATGCGTCGTCGGAGCATGTGCCAAACATGCTCGATTGGATTCAGGTCAGGAGAGCACGCTGGCAATTCCATACGCTGTATTGTTTCAGCTTCAAGCATGTTCTCCACCAGACGAGCTCTATGCGGTCGGGCATTATCATCCTGGAAAACAAAGGAATCTCCAATGGCTCCAGCGTAAGGGATGACATGAGGTCGAAGTATCTCGTCTGCATACCTTCGGCCAGTCAAAGTGCCATTCCGAATGATATGCAGGTCCGTACGTCCACCTATGCTGATTCCACCCCATACCATCCAACCTGCTCTTCTGTATTGTGACCTTTCTCGAACGAATGCGAGGTTATTTCGAGTGCCCCTGTCCCTCCATACAAGAACACGTCGGGTGTCACACTCTAGACTGAATCGGGACTCGTCTGTAAACAGCACTTGGCTCCAATCATGTTGCTCCCAATCTCGATGTTCAGCAGCCCATCTTCTTCGGGCCGCACGGTGGCGTGGGGTCAACGGAATGCAGACCATTGGCGTACGTGCATAGAGCCCTCCCTTATGAAGCCGATTACGCACTGTTTGGCTGGACATCCTTCGTCCTGTTGCCAAGAGCAACTGTCTTTGCAGCTGTGTAGCATTTTCTGTTCTGTTTCGACGGGCTGTTAACTGTATATACCGGTCATCAGTTGATGTAGTGGCGCGTGGCCGACCTGCCCCTGGTCGACGTCCAACATTTCCTGTTTCTTGGAATTAATTCCACAGCCTTGCAACAACACTTCTGGCGACTCCAACTGCGTCCGCGACACTACGTTGTGTTTGCCCGGATTCCAGTCTGCCTATAACACGCCATGCCATGGATTCCGGTACATCACTTTGATTTGCATATAAAGTTTTCTTCTTCCGTTTCCTGGTAGGCTTTACATTATGGATAATTCATTTTATGTTACTTATTGGTATACATTTTCGCTTACTTTTGTTAAAATCATGTGCTCCCCTAATTGTTTTGAGCAGTGTATATATATATATATATTGCATATTATTGCCATTTTAAGAGGAATTTGCACGATACCTTTTTAATTAAGATCTTTTACACCAGTGATTCCCAAAGTGGTCTATATAGACCCCAGGGATCTATGATGACCTGCAAGGGGTCCTCGTCAGCAAAAAAAATAGTTTGGAGGTCAATGAGGTGTAAGTGGGGGTCTATGTGATAGTGGACCTCATTATACTAGATCGTGGCTTTAATTTTAAAAGAAAATTTAATCAAGTGGAGGAAAACCAAATTTTACTTAATTAGCAGATTTATTTACTAAAATTAGTGAGGTTAATTTACCCGTACAAGACGACAGCATAAAACAGGAACCATTTCAGCGTTTCTTTCCACAGTTAAGTTAAAGAATTATAATACTGGAGGTCCGGAATTTTTTCTCAAATTAACCCAGCCAATCTATCAGCACGTTTTAACCTACATCAACATTTGACTACCTTTTCTTGAGATTTTGAAACCAGGTTTGTTATTGTAAGATATACAGAATATTGTAAATTGTTCTGTATGCTACTAATAAAGTTCATCAAAATGCATATTTCGAAAAATTTAAAAATTGAGTTAATAAATTATCTGCAGTTTAATATGAAGAAATTTTAAGAAAATATTTAAAAGATTTTTTGATTTTAAACCCAAATAATATACATGTTTTTAAAAATACAAATTTTTAACTCAATGCAAAAACATCTTTTAGATAAATAAATTGTAAAATTTCAGGCGTGAATTTTAAATTTCGAAAGGCAATTATTAAATAGATAATTAATTTGAATATATAGTGATATCAAAATAACATAGAATTAGCAGCCCTAATAAGCAAACGGCGATGACTTTAAGCCTGAATAACTTTCAAAACATTTTTAAAATTAAGTTTCAATCTTATTAAACTATGTTTTATTTGTGATTAATACATAAAGGCTTTAATTCTCAATCGCTTAATTGCAACGCCTACAAATATAAAATACTTAGAATTCCTATTTCAATATCTTACCAAAAACGTTTCAGAACATAACCACTCATCCAAGACATAAACGAGAGGCTTTTAATCAGTGTTCCGTAGACCACTGGTGCACTACAAATTAAAAAGTTGGTGTTTTCAGTTCGCAATAGTTTTTATTTACTGTTTCATTTTACTATTATATTTCTGAAAAATTCTTTAAAATGTATTTTTCATGATTGTGAAAAGGTTTAAAAGCGTTAGTATGTATATTTAAGAAAAAAATTCTAGTAATAATAGGTTCCAATCTATAGCAATATTTAAAATCTTTAAAAACGACAACAATAAGAATGTCAAAATTATGAAAGAAATTTCTTATAAAAAGCAACAGAAAAAGGATTTAATTTAATTTCATTGTTACAGAACAAT